>CM043120.1:67648749-68088749 GCA_023701765.1 Hylyphantes graminicola | reverse complement strand
TTGAATAGAGTTATGCAATTTGGATCCAGAGGGGCTCAAACTCAATAAAAACCTAATTAAACCTATATTGCTAGATCTTGTGGAATGTATGCGAAGTTTTAAATAAACTTACCCCTTTTCGGGATGGGATATCTGAATTGAAGAAGGGAGAATATCTATCGAACTCTAGAAATAACTAAGCAGTTATTCCAATGCTTAGAGTCAATGACCTGTGTGTAACACCAATCACAAATCAGGGAACGTCCGGGCACAGTTTATATTCTTGATAGTTCAATCCGAGGAATAGGTATATGTTTGAATGTCCGGGAATTCGTGGAGTGGTCGAGTCCGGTGGCTGGTGATGGGGTCCTTCGCTGGCTCGTAGTGGGGCTGGTAAGGGGCTTCCTGTCCATGTCCGGTATCCGGGGATGACATCCTTCGCTGGCTTGTAGTGGGGCTGGTCAGGGGCTTCCTGTGGCCGGTATCCGGGGATGACATCCTTCGCTGGCTTGTAGTGGAGCTGGTCAGGGGCTTCCTGTCCGTGTCCGGTATCCGGGGATGACGACTGAGACTTTATCTGTCTCGTCGGGGTTCCGGGCACTTGCCTCTCTGGTTCTACCTGGTCGGGAGTCCGGACGCTTGCTTCTCTGGCTCGTAGTAAATTCGGGAACGAATGGGGTAGACTTTATCTGTCTGGTCCATTGTCCGAACGCTTGCTTCTCTGGCTCGTAGTAAATTCGGGAACGAATGGGGTAGACTTTAACTTTCTACTCGACAATCCGGGAGCTTGCTTCTCTGGTAGTCCGTGATTTCGGGAACGAATGAAGTTGTAGACTTTAACTGTCTACTCGACAATCCGGGAGCTTGCTTCTCTGATAGGCCGGGATTTCGGGAACGAATGAAGTTGTAGACTTTAACTGTCTACTCGACAATCCGGGAGCTTGCTTCTCTGATAGGCCGGGATTTCGGGAACGAATGAAGTTGTAGACTTTAACTGTCTACTCGACAATCCGGGAGCTTGCTTCTCTGGTAGTCCGTGATTTCGGGAACGAATGAAGTTGCGGAAAAGGTTGAAGTATGGTTGAGGCAAACTGTTCCCTTATCATGCGAAAGGAACTCCTCAGGCCACGTGGCTGTGCCCGAGAATGTCCGCTCAAAAGCCAAGTCTTCAGCTTTGCGCAGTACATCTTCTTCTCTTCTCCGAGTCTCGTTTCTTTCTTTCGGAACAGTTGACGAAAAATACGGCATCTGATGAGGGATCGGCGTCTTGTGGGATGAATGAAGTATGGATGAAGCCTCAAATGTTTTCTTCATATTTCAGACGAAAAGTTCTCGGGAAGCGTGTCTGTTTCCTAAGCATGAAACTCTCAATTGTCCACGTCTTCCTTTCTCGCCGTACACGCCGTTGTCGTCGTCGAGCTCCATCTCCGTCTCTGGACCGAGGTCCGTCTCCCTCTCTTACGACTACATCCTCTCTCTCTTAGGTCAAGCTTCTTAATGATCTCTTCACACCTAAAACTCCCACCGTTTTCTATCTCTAGCTCCGCCTTCGTAATCAAAAAACCTCTTACCATTCGTTGGAACCAGCCATGACGTACATCCGTCTTCTAAACCTTCGAGAACTTTCTAGACTTCAAAACACCCAATTAATTAGTAGATCCAGTTCGACATCCTGAATTCACCTTCCGAAAGGCAACCTAATCGTATCCTTCCAAAAATCGCTGATCACAACTTCCTGTCCGTAATCACCCCCTCAAGGATCGAAGTGTGTCCCTCAAAATTACCTTAATTGGGAATCACTTAGCAAGTGCAGATGACTCGCGAAGCCTAATGTCCACTTCCTGTGTTCTACGAAGAGTTCTAATCAGTAACTTCACCTCTAATTCTAAAGTATAAACATCTGTTGGTTGACCGTCAGAACGTCGCATGACACTAGGAATAATAAACTATTGAAATTGTGCATAAATCATACATATAATTAAAATAAAAAAATGTGAATTTTCTGTTTACGAACTAAGTGATATTTGTAGTGGAATTTTTTTATCTAGCGGACAGGGCGGGCAAAATGATCATATGGGTATGTGATTTTGGCAATTTAATGCTTCGTGAGTTTTTTTAAGGTCCGGGGGAGTTTTTTTACTGAGAGTAGAGTAGTAACGTAGGCAGAGTCGTGACATGGTTGGCGCGATATGGCAATCTTGTTACTTTTGTAGACCAAGTTCAGGCCAAGTCTGACAACCAGAATCTATTTTCTGATCAAGTATCCGATTCACGGAGTCCGTGATCACAAGAACAGATTGAATTTTCAAATACTTTTTGTTTACGTTTGAACCATTTTTCTGAAGGAGCCTAGAAATCACAGCCGGAAACGATTACCTTATCTTTTTTCTACTTCCGCTAGTACTGAGGTTTCTGATCTTAGAATATTTTTAACAGACTTATAGACGCTTATATATTTAGATTTTATGTTGCTAGTAAATTTTAAGTCCTTGAATTTTTCTTGAAAAGTTCATGAATATTTTTTGCCTTACAAGTGTATGAACCATGTTTATAAGGATATGTATTGATAGACCAAAAGTTGGAGATTTCAAACAACCAAAACTTAATTTTAATACCCAGGTGATGAACAGCAAAAACATGTTCATAGACAAATCTGAAAATTATCCAAAACCATTTAGTAGAATACTATTAAATAATTATTTAAATTTGTCATTCGTGAATCGTATAAAAATATTAATGTAACGTTATCTATGCTGCTAAATAAAATTAATTAATTGCTATACGAAGATTGATTTGTGTATGAATTCAAGAGATGTAATTGTCGTGAGGCGTTGATTTATAAGCAACTATTTTCTTCAGAATTTTGCTACAGCAGCTTTCTTCTACATTTTAGCTGCAGCATTTTTTTGATCCAGATTAATCCCTGATTTTCCACTTATACACTCGACACTGTCTGTAAGCTTCGAAGCCCGAAAAAAAAAAACAGTCAACCAGTCTGCGCATTTTCTCCCCCTCTCCCGTCACTTGGTAATTGGAATTCGCAAACCCCATTTTAGAAGGGGGGCGAAGTCTAACGCCCGTATTCACCGCAACAGCGAGTGAATGGCGATAAACCTCGGTTGATACACCCTCGGGTTAACGAGTTCACCAGCGTTAACGAAATCGCTATTCACCACGCATTTTGAACAGCGAGTGTATGAATTCAGGAGTTGGCGACGTTAGCGAACGTTATTTCCTCAGGGCGGCATATGATTGGTTGAAAATAACACGTGACTAGTTGTCGAACGTGGTTCTCGTTTGTTTTGGTTATTGAAATGTTTTCACGCGTTACGAATTCAGCGCAGCAAAATTATTGCAAAATACAAATCGCAGTTTGCTTTATATATTTTTTATAATACTCGATATTTATATTCGTCGTTAATATTTGTTTTCTTTATTCGTTTATTTTATTCTTCTTGGGTATATCAACAATCTTTATTTTTTTAGGCAGCCTTATCTTTAAAAATGGGTTTTCGATTTGAAAATTAAAATGCATATTTTCGTCAAACACATAACTTGCAGTAATAGAATATCATAAAAAAAATGTGTGTAAAAGATTTGAGGTGATTGAATGTTTTCATGGGGAAAAAACGAACTGCACACTAAAGTAAAGAACTGGGATGTCCTCCTTCGAATGTTCACATATTACAGTAAAAAATACTTAAATGAAGCAACAACCTTGTCCCAAAACTTTATTTTATATTTATCAATGACAGAGTGGTTCATCTCCAGGAACCACTTGGCTTGAGGAATACCTGGAAACTAAAAAAAAAATGCTTAGTACCAAATAGGTACCTTCAGGGCCTATGCAAGGAAAACTCAGACTATAGGCACAAGCTAATTTGAGAGCCCCTTTACGGAAAATGTTGTGTATGATTTCCAGTAATGATGGTGCTATTTGACCAATGTATCAAATTTTGCTACAATTCTATTGGCTTCCTTATAAACATCTTTTTAAAAAATCACGTTAGGTCAATTTCTCATTCAAAAAATATCTAGTGGAGTATCGGAATTTTGTTACTGATATTTTGGAGATTTGCAACATTTACTATAATAGAAACTGAGATTTGAAGGCTTTAAAATTTGGACACCCTGGGCCTGGGTCTTATGGAAGAACCGGCCCTGGGTACCTTGATACGGTGCTTTTTTAGATTTGGCGGTAAATCAAGTTTCTGATATTTTGAGACGTCTCTTTATTATGGCTCTTCTATGCATTTTTGAACTTTGTCGGTCACAGAATGCAACATTTTTTATAATAATTCCAAACGGTGCTTTTTGGATTTGGCGGTAACTCAAGTTTCTGATATTTTGAAGCGTTCCTTTATTATGGCTACCCTGTGTATTTTTGAACATTGTCGGTTACAGAATGCATTTGTTATAATAATTCCAAACGGTGCTTTTTTGGATTTGGCGGTAACTCAAGTTTCTGATATTTTGGGACGTCTCTTTATTATGACTTTTCTATGCATTTTTGAACTTTGTCGGTCACAGAATGCAACATTTTTTATTATAATTCCAAACGGTGCTTTTTGAATTTGGCGGTAACTCAAGTTTCTGATATTTTGAGGCGTTCCTTTATTATGGCTTTTTATGCATTTTTGAACTTTGTCCGTCACCAATGCAACATTTTTTATTATAATTCCAAACGGTGCTTTTTGGATTTGGCGGTAACTCAAGTTTTTGACATTTTGAGGCGTTCCTTTATTATGGCTACCCTGTTTTTTTTAACATTGTCGGTTTCAGAATGCATTTTTTATAATAATTCCAAACGGTGCTTTTTTGGATTTGGCGGTAACTCAAGTTTCTGATATTTTGAGGCGTTTCTATATTATGGCTATCCTGTGTATTGTTGAACATTGTTGGTTAGAGAATGCATTTTTTATAATAATTCCAAACGGTGCTTTTTTTGGATTTGGTGGTAACTCAAGTTTCTGATATTTTGAGGCGTTTCTTTATTATGGCTATCCTGTGTATTTTTGAACTTTTTCGGTTACACAATGCATTTTTTATAATAATTCCAAACGGTGCTTTTTGGATTTGGCGGTAACTCAAGTTTCTGATATTTCGAGGCGTTCCTTTATTATGGCTACCCTGTGTATTTTTGAACATTGTCGGTTACAGAATGCATTTTTTATAATAATTCCAAACGGTGCTTTTTTGGATTTAGCGGTAACTCAAGTTTCTGATATTTTGAGGCGTTTCTATATTATGGCTATCCTGTGTATTTTTGAACATTGTTGGTTAGAGAATGCATTTTTTGTAATAATTCCAAACGGTGCTTTTTTGGATTTGGTGGTAACTCAAGTTTCTGATATTTTGAGGCGTTTCTTTATTATGGCTATACTGTGTATTTTTGAACTTTTTCGGTTACACAATGCATTTTTTATAATAATTCCAAACGGTGCTTTTTGGATTTGGCGGTAACTCAAGTTTCTGATATTTTGAGGCGTTCCTTTATTATGGCAACCCTATGGTTTTTTTTTAGTTTGCTTAGTTTATTACATTTTGGGGAAATCTCTCCTCGGTGTGAATACTAATTTAGCTAACCAATCCTATTTGTGAAGGTAAGAAAGAACAGCAGGACATACACAATTGTGACAAAAATATTGTGTAACTATAATTTCAATGTTATATTGAAATATGATTAGCAAGTTATTCATTATTAAATGTATTGCAAGAAAGAATATAGTATTGCTTGAACAAGTTGATAAACATTGTGTATGGTGTTTACTATCGTATATCATTGCATTTTGCAATGTATAATCATAATATTAAATTTAAACAAGTGATACAGTAACGATATCGATCATTAGATATTGACAAACAATAAATAAGAGATTCCAAACATATTTCCGATAACTAAATTAATAATTTCAATTCATGTTTGATTGTATTCGTTGTATAAAATGGGACTTGTCATTCCAAGCCTCAAAACTAACATAACTGGAATAACCATAATGCTTTTTTTTTTCTAAATCTCATTCAAGTATGAAAAACACACATTTACAAAATTTTAAAGAAACACAGAATATATCAGATTTCTAACTTTCAATTTTTTTAAATCATCCGTATACGAAACGAGAGCATCATTGAACTTAAAGGTAAACAAACCAAAAAAAATCACATCTGCGCATGCGTAACTCAGATATTTCCGCGTTAACGCTCCGAATTCGGCGAGTGTATTTGTTACCCGAGGGTTGCGATTGTTCGGGAGTTATTGAGCGCGGTGAATACGGATTTCTCAAAACGAGGTGTTAGAACCGGTTTTCGTGAGATAACTCACAGATGAAAAAGGCGGTGAATACGGGCGTAAGTCTCCCCTCGTATTGTACAAAAATAAAACAAAATTCCTCAAGCTTTCAACTTCTACAGCAAGTAGTTCTTTAACATAACGCGTCTGTACAGGAAAAAAGTATTTAAGGCGAGTTTCTTTTCCTTTTACCACATTTTCAGCTCTAAAGCTCACGTTTTTGACTAATTTTCATTTTTCAGTTGTGTTTTTTTAATCTAATCTTTCCTTGCTAATTTGGTAATATTATGTGATGGTAAACTATTTATAGCATTATTCTGATCATTTTCTTTTTTTATTTCGCATTGGTATCTATAAAATTAATTTAGTTACATCCATTCAAGTAAAAGTAGTTTCCGGCCAAAAATCGGCTTCGAAGCAAAATCAAAATGGCTGAAAAAAAAGTATGAGCTCCAAAAAATTTTACTTTGGTTTTGAAATCGCATTTTTTTCGGAAATGCATGGTAAAAAAATTATTAAATAAAAAATGTTGAGCAATTGGTCTGGGTAATTTGTAATGGATTGACGCGAAACGAATAACCATTAACTCTGTGCATTCACTTTTGAGTAGCAAGCATTGAAACTGCTAAAGAAATTTTCTGTCTCTTTCGAACCCCACCCCCTACTTTCCCCGAAAAAAAAAAATAAAGAATAAACAGACGTGCTTGGCTGCGCTGGTTATCTTGGGTGTTTCATAGCCTTGTGAGAGGCCATATCAGGGGGCAGGGAATAGCCACCCCCTTTTTTCGGTGTGGGGAATCTTGTAGTAGGGATTTAGGCTCCTGTGGTGCGGGGAAATTTTATACTGCTCAGGAATTTTCTTCTTCACATTTTTCCCTAACTAACAAATTTCAGTATCGCCCTCTGTTGTTAAGAAAAAAAAAGTCAAACTACTGGGAGGTATTTAGCTCCCCCTTAATTTAAGCCAAAGGCGATAAGAGGATAACATTTTTTATGTGCTGGAAAAAATTCACTTGTACCTAAAATATTAGGAGTAAAAAAAATTTAGATAATAATCCGACTCGCCAAAATGAGTATATGTGAATTTTGAATCGAGAAAAATAATCAGTCTTTGCATTCTAACAGAAAAGATTTCGTTTCAGAATAAATGGATCTAGATAGAACGCTTTACGCAAGACACAGAAAAAAACCCGTTTATTTGTACAAATGTCGGAAGTGAATCCCATCAGAAGAATAGTTTATTTCTAAATATTTGGTAGAAGAGTAAAATAGAACATCATTTTTAGGGACATTAGAGTTTCTTCTAGGCGACCTCCGCACAATGTCATCGTTTTGTCAAGTGGAAGCTAAGAAATAAAATTCTGTTCTTAGAACTTAAAAAATCACGAAAAAGGAAAATCATTAGATACAAATTATTATTTTGATTCCGTGCATAATATTATTAACACTTGCTTACTTTGAAAAATTAAAACATAGAATTTTATGTAAGAAAAAAAATACTGATATTTGTTGATTGTGTTTACATAAATGACAAATTTTAGTCACCATAATTGACATGCATTTTTATGTGTTTTTTTTTTTTTGTTATGACCATTTAGTCACTAGGTAGGTTTAATGTTTTAAGTTTTGATATTTAAACTTGATTTTTATAAATACCATTAAATTTGCCCAAAATATCTCGTCGACTAAAGTAAGTGGATTCTTGTGTGATTTTCAAGGTAGTTATGAAATTATATATTTATATAGTGCTTTGTGCAAACGTGCGTAGATAAATGTTATATAATTGTACGGAATTTTGAGTATGGTATGTATGGTGTGGTACGTATGGTTTGTTTGGTACGGAATGTATGGTGTGATATATGTATATGTGTGGTTTGTATGTAAGTTTATTATTACTGAGATAATTATGGTTGAAACATTCATTAAAAAGATTTAATTCAAAGATAATTTTTATATTTGTTCATTTGGATTAAAAGAGATGATTAAAATATCGCTTATTTTGTAAATTCGCGATTCCTTTATAGAAATCGTGAGCGTTTTCTAATGTGTGGCTTATTCGTGCTACGAACGTAATTTTTTTTCAAATATAAGGTTGGCCTATGTCGATTATTGGATGAAATTTTTATGGTTGTTTCTGGGTATTTAAATTAGCATTATATTTTCAAACAATTATTTGTTTCAGATTTAATAAAATAGTTATCAATAGTTGAATATGGTTTTAAGAAAATTTATAGCTACTTAATTGATGAGAAATGCATCAATTCAATTTTATTATTTTGACAAATAAAATGAATTCATTTTTATTATTTTTAAATTTTCATTTTATTTTATCAAGCAAGGGTTATTAAAATATTTCTATACGTTTTTGAACCATTTGGTAAAGGAAATCATGAATATCAATTTTCATTCAAAAACTCAACGTTAAAGTTTACTCGGTTTTAAGGGTTCTTCAAAAGGTGTTTTTAAAAAGTTTTAATAATGCGCAATTACCACTGTCAAATAACTCTCCGTTATATTCCTTTTAAAAATTCTCCAATGGTTTGAGTAGCAAGTACAAGTTAAGTCATTTTTATTCTGCTATAAATATTTTAAACCTTTTTTTTAACATCACTATATAACGACAGCAAGTGATCACAACTATGTAAGAAAAACGTATGTCATCAATTGCACACACATGGAACCAGAGGGGAGGGGATCAAAGGATCAACCACTCCTTCTTTTCGACAAAGGAACTTTTCTTCAACCCCTTTATACTCAAAGCTCTGAGACCTGAGGGACTGGACCTGCTTCTTTGAGTTGAGTATTCAAAATCCCGTAGAGCCTAGAAATAATTATATGCTTCCATATATGGACACATTGTTAAAGCCGGCTACTTTTACAAAATGTTTGTTTACACGTGAATTCGAAGTCGAGTTAGTGCTCCAATGTATCATTTTGTCCGACACGGCTGATAGCGTACGATGGGGTCATTTTTTTATTTGTATTTCGGTTTAAGGAAAGACTTCTCTTTTAAAAATGTATGTATTAATATACTGAAGAATGCTGCTCGATCGTCCAGTACCAATGACAGTGACTAATGTAATGGTTAGACGAATGTAACTGGCTTTGGGCCCATTATTTTAGGGTTCCCCAAAATTGGCTTTAAACCTATATACGTTTTAAGACCTAAGATTTCGTCTCAGTGTACGGCTTAAGTTATAAAAAAGTATTATTTCCAAAAAATTGAGCACAGTGATGGATGGACGTTATTAAATTTGAGGATTGCCCTTACCTCAAATTTTTTTTTTTTTTCAAATAAGATCGTATTTCCAAAAAGGTCCCCTCCCCTTAAAGTATCCCGGACATGGACACAACCTGGCAGGGCTCTAGGCAGGGCCAGGCCCTCATATCGTATGGAAGTTTGATAAGAAATACACTTTTCAAAGGGGCGCAGATGACTTCAAAGCCAATAACCGACTAATTTAATTAAATTATCTTTGGCTTGAATGATACCATTCGACGCGCATTTCAAAGGACTGTTGTTTTCAAATAAATTTGAAATTCTCGCAAACTTTCCCACTGCCAGAAGGCAATTTTAAAGTTTTTTCATTGGTTGTGAAATTATTTTAAATAGTTGGAACGTTTTGAATTCTTAAAAATACATTTTGAAAATGTTTAGCTTGAATTAGAAAATACACTTTTTTTAATTATATATTAGCATCAAATATTCGAAAGGAGGTAATTATCAAGTAATATCATGTGCTGATAATTATCAATCAAAATCAAGATCTCTGGGCCATCGAGTGATCCGAGAGTGGGAAAAGGGCAAAAACGAAAAAAACTTCGCAAAAAAATATGCCCATAATATTAATTTGAAAATAGAATATTTGCACGAACACAACTTACCATGGGAATCACGTGTGCTACAATCGAAGAATTCACTAGATATGAATTGTAATTAATGAATATAAAATGTAATAATGATGATAAAATGAAATAAAATTATATTTTACGAATTTTCTATGAGGCTAGGTGAAGAGAATGAGGGTAAAATCAAGCATTTTTTAAATTACCTAATTAAAAACCTACTTGTCAACTGATTTTTATGGATTTTTTTTGTATATAATATACATTTGAACTGCTTAGATATCAAATATATAGATATTTTTAATATTTTCCACTATATGGTTTCATTTCTGGCAATTTAGAGTACTTAGTTTCATACCCTCATTTTCTCACCATTTTCCCCCAAGGATGGAGGAACATTTGGGTAGCTCAGAGTTAAAAATAAAATGGAGAAAAAAAACACATTAATATAAAGAACAAATTGAAAGGAAATCCTTCCTAATACTCATCTACATTTTTACTTCTGAAAAGCTAACTTATAGATAGAAATAATAGTAGAATAATAGAATAAATAAAATATTCGTGCAAAATAGTATTATCCTCTTCTATTAAATTAAGAGACTTCTTTACAAATTTACAGATTGCACTGAACTTTTCAAAATAATCTTTATCGTATATTTCTGGACATGGATAATAGTTTCCCAGGTTTGATTTGTTAAGGGGGTATGGGACACTTTCAACTTTTTTCTTTAATATTGCAGATATCAATATAATTTTTTTTCCATAAATGTATACTAAATATACTTACAACTTTTAGATAGTCAGAGGTTTAAAATTATCATTATTTATTTTTTAAAAAAATAAAATGTGTCAAAAAGTGATGTCTCTTATTTTTGTTATAAGTCAAAAACTTATTTATTGGCAAGCAAATATTTAGCATTTTTATAAACAGAAAAATGTATTTAACAAACTGTCTTTACCGATTTTTCATATTTGCCATAGTTTTTTTTTTAAAAAATTATTGAAGTTTTTTTTAATAATTTCACAGGTTCACTTTTTTATAAAAATTAATAAATAAAAAAATAAACTACTTACAACTAATCCCGAAAGACAAATTAAAGATATATGTTTGAAAAATATGAGTAAAAATTTTTGACACTCTATGGGCAGTAGATTTTGAGTTATATCAATTTAAAGTCAAAAAATCATCGATAACACGAACAAGGAGAAAAACAGCTTTGAAGTTTATCACTTTCCTTACTGAAGCGCTCCAAACCGACCGAACCAGTAAGGATTCGATAACGTTATTCCTATCTAATATTACGAGGAAGCAACGATTACAAACGTGGTTGGCCAACACAGATGTCATGACACAAAAAACTACACATCTCACGTTCTACTGCAGATATAAATAAAATTTTTGTTTTAAATTATTCTAAAATATTTGTGTTATTTTTTATGATAATAATAATTTTTTTGATTTTTTTGAAGATTTTGTGTCCTATACCCCCTTAAGTATTTTAAGTGATAGTTTGAGATATTTAGTAAATTAATTGTAAATATCTTATTGCAAACAAAAACATTGCATATGATAAGTTCTTCAGGGCATATTCTTAAAGATACTTTAATAACTTAATATAGTAAGTAAATTTATTAAAAAGTTTTTGAATGATGATGTATATTTTAATAACATTAAAGTGGTTTTTAACAACTATCCTCTGAAATGAAGTTCATTCCAAACTAGAAAGCATCAAATCATACAAAGCATTCTAAATATAATTGTTTTCTTTACTTTGTTTATAGATTAAAATAAATATTTATAAAGTTTACATTGAATTTACATGTATCATTAAAACAATTACTGTGTGAGTGACTTCCTGATAAAATATTATTTATAGTCAGGTGAATAAAGGAGTTTTACCATACAAAAGGTCCGGTATCGCTGATTTTTTTTATATGTTGTGTGAGACCCCTAGGAAGTAATAAATGTGAGTTTTCGTCATCCTCGTTCCATTGCTTTTTCCGCCATCTTGAAAAAACGTTCGAAATTTCGCCCATTTTCCAGTTTTTGGCCCATAACTTTTTCCCTAAGCATTTTTAAATGAAACTTTTCCACACAAAGTTGTAGAAAATAAAATTTTCTTCAAAATCAGTAGCAAAAGTTTTTTTCTACGACAAACAGTTAAAGAGCTAAGAAGCAGCAAAAAGGGTGTAAAATCGAGTGTTTCGAAAAAATATTACGTTCCAACGACTTTCTATCACCGTAACTCACATAAGACTTCATTTTAGCAATAAAGTAGAATTTTACAAATTGTAGGAAATTTAATTTCCTATAAAATACACATAACAAAAATAAGTTTCTTATAGATTCCATTAAGAAGGGTGAAATGAACACAAAAAAGGTCATATTTTCACCCGACAATAAAATGTTTTATTTTTTAACCTACAGCTCTTTCCCAGTGTAATTTTTTGTGTTTTTGTGAATGCCAAACTTGTTTAAAATAATTTTTTCTATAAAATGGTTCTGTTTTGTGTTCCATACGATAAAATGTGACGGCGCTACGCTGTTCGAAAAATGGCGTAAAATCTTGAATTTCGCCAAAAGAGTTTTTCACCACTTAAAATCCCAATAATTAAAAAAAATCATTGTTTTAATGGATCATAATGATTATAAAAATTGTAGATACCATCATTTATTATATTTGTAAGGCCTTAAAAGTAATTTTAGGCCCAATACTAAAGAATTTAGGTACATTAAAAAATATCGAAGATGCGCATTTTTCATTTGAATAAATGGACTTGTGAAGGAATACATAAGTACTAAATAATAATTAAGAATTACCTAATACAAATAAAAAATTTAAGAATACAACCACGTGTTAATTTTTTAAAAGATTTCAATTTACGTGAGACCAAAGTAAAATTTTCCACGTTTTCTGAAATCTACTCTGATTATCGGAATTACATTCTCAAGCATTATGACTCTACGGTAATAGTTGTATTTGATGGCTACCCCGATGATCTTCAGCTGAGTACTACGAGCGCTGTACGTTTAAGGAGGTGCAAGATGAATATCTCAGCTGATGTGATATTTGACCGAACAACTGTGAATACATCCCCACAGGAGAAGTTTATCCAATGAACAAAACAAAAAACGGTTCGTTACTCAACTTAGAGACGAACTGGAGGCTTTAACATTATTACAAAACAAGCAGACGAAGATGCCGACGTTCTAATCATCAAGACTGCGAAGTCAATAGCATCCCAATATGAGGCTGTTTTGATTGTGGGTGAAGATATTGATATACTGGTGGTACTAACTGGTGCTCCTCCTGTTGCCAAAAATGTCTTCTTTAAAAAACCAGGGAAAAGTAATTCACCCGACATGGTATGGTATGGTATGATACATATATATTCCAGCTTGTGTGCTTGTTCCACCCGACATTGTCTACTCTTCCTCGTCATTTCTGCACGGTTCGACCACGTCTTCTACTGCTTCATGTCATTAACGGATGTGACACGACTGCCAACATTTTTGGATATGGAAAAGGCAAATTCTGCAATATTTTCCAAAGGAATCCATATTTGTTAGAAGTGGCAGATGTTTTCAATAACCCTGATGCTACTGCGCCAGAAATTTCAAAGGCAGGAGAACAAATTTTAGTTTCGTTATATGGTGGAGACAAAGATCAGTCTCTCACAACTCTTCGCTTTTCAAAATTTCTTTCCAGCAACACAAGGCTCAATTTAGCTAAGCTACCACCAACCTCCGACGCAGCGCAATTTCTTTCATTGAGGACTTACCAACAAGTCATGGCCTGGAGAGGAATTAAGAAAAAATCCGTTCAATTACGGATAAATGAAAGGGAGTAGAGGTTTAATGCCTATTATGACGAAAAAGGACGCTGCGCCAGCGCTTTTATTGAAAACAATTAAATGTAAATACATCAAAAGTTGTTTGGCTGCATGCAGTTGCAGAAAATCTGGATTGCATTGCTCTTACCTTTGTAACCACTGCTGTGTGCAGTCCTGCGACAATAGGGCACTCATCGTCGACGAAGATGATAATGATCTAGACACAATTTCAATATATGAAGATGAATCAGCTGAAGGTCTTCTTTATATGCCACCCAAACGAGTCCGATTGATAACGTAATTGATTCACTTGACAGCTATATACTTGTCAAATTTTATTTGTACCTTTTCAATTCTCCATATAGCTAGTTCTGATATAAACTGTTAGGCATGATAAATGCCGCTCAGAATACTGTTTTTTTTGTATGTGTATTACTTTAAGCATGTTTATTAAAGTAACTCATAAAAAAAATGATAATTTTCTATAACATATTTCCTATATTTTTTCCATAGTTCTATTGGTACGATGTTCTTTAAACGAAAAGGACATATAATAGTTTTTATTTTTTCTTAAAATTCTTTGTTGAAAGGAAAATTTTACTTCAGCCTCATGTATATTGAAATCTTTTAAAAAATCAAGTCCATTTATTCAAATGAAAAATGCGCATCTTCGATTTTTTTTAATGTACCTAAAATCTTTGGTATTGAGCCTAAAATTACTTTAGAGGCCTTACAAATATAATAAATGAGGATATCTACAAGTTTCATAATAATTATGATCACCTACAACAATGATTTATTTTTTAATTATTATAAGTGGTGAAAAACTCTTTTGGCGAAATTCAAGATTTATACGCCATTTTACGAACAACGTAGCTCCGTCACATTTTATCGTACGGAACACAAAACAGTACCATTTTATAGAAAAAATTATTTTAAACAAGTTTGGAATTCACAAAAACACTAAAAAATACACTGGGAAAGAGCTGTAGGTTAAAAAATAAAACATTTTATTGTCGGGTGAAAATATGACCTTTTCTGTGTTTCTGTACATTTCACCCTTCTTAATGGAATCTATAAGAAACTTATTTTTGTTATGTGTATGTTATAGGAAATTAAATTTCGTACAATTTGTAATATAATACTTTATTGCTAAAATGAAGTCTTATGTAAGATACGGTGATAGAAAATCGTTGGAACGAAATATTTTTTCGAAACACTCGATTTTACACCCTTTTTGCTGCTTCTTAGCTCTTTAACTGTTGGTGGTAGAAAAACACTTTTGCAACTGATTTTGAAGAAAATTTTATTTTCTACAACTTTGTGTCGAAAAGTTCGATTTAAAAATGCTCAGGAAAAAAGTTATGGGCCAAAAACTGGAAAATGGGCGAAATTTCGAACGTTTTTTCAAGATGGCGGAAAAAGCAATAGATCGAGGATGACGGAAACTCCCATTTATTACTACCTAGGGGTCTCACACAACATATAAAAAAATCAGCGATACCGGACCTTTTGTATGGTAAACCCCCTTTTTGAGTCTCTATTCACTGGACTATTAATACATTAATAATTCATGAATAGGGGAGACCGGGGTTTGTTGGCACAGTTTGGCAATTTAAATTTTTTTCTAATTTTTTGGATTGAAGATGTTTGAAATGTAAAAAGTGGGTAATGTAGGTCAACATTTTGGCTACAAATCACGCATACAATTGATTAAATATATTGTTGCCACTTTCTAATAAAAATGTTTTTCCTTGTTCAGTCAAACTATGCCAACCTACCCTATTTGATCCTAAACATATTTACGATAATAATGATACATATTTACTCAATTAAGCATAGATATGGTGCGTCTCAAAAGTTTAGACAGAAGTCATTTTGAGTCACAAAATTTCAATGAAGAGGTTATTTGAAAAAAAATTTGTTGGTAAGGTTAAGGCAAGTATATATAATTAAAAATAGCACGAATCACAAAGAAAAAAACGAATAATAAATTTTAATTGAATTAATTGTAAAAATTACCCAAAAAAATCTGTCTCATAAATATACACAAAATCGTTTTAATGTCATTTAATGATCTTATTTCTCATTTTTTTTTTTTTTTGCTAGAATTGTATTTCTGTTTGACATTATGAATTAAAAAATCGCGTTTTACTGTTGATTTTTAACCTTTTTGTACCATTCCTGGTCCAATTACATACCAGCAGCAAATATTACCGTTTTAGCTCTTTTAAAGGGAAATATTGCTGGTGATTGGCGTAATATATATCCCAATTAGATGTAAATAACGACTGTATGCCTAAAACAACAGTACTGACAAGTTTTGCCACCAATTCGCGCATTTTAAAACATGAAATGACGCATTTCCTGTAAAAAAAACGACAATTTTTTTTTAATTTAAAAGATCCAAAATTACAAAAAATTGGTTTGTTCTAGATTCTCTTAAATTTTTTGAATCATTGATGTCGCAATTTATGAATTTTGATGTTGGCAAAAATAGAGAAGGCACATCATTTTTCTTTAAGATCTTTCTTTGCGGCATTTAAAGTCTGTCCAAGTAGTCTGTTTTTCATATCGTCTTCATAATTGTAATCTGTGTGAAGTGGCTACTGCAGATCCGAGCAAAAGTAATATTTACAACATCATCTCTTTTACAACATTGAAGCCATTCCTTTGCCACATTGGGTTCCTTTGGAAAAGCATGATAGATCAATCCTCTCTGCTTCGTTTTTCTAAAATAGTTTCCGCAAGTGGCTATTGCGCAAGCCATTTTTAAATATTTCATTAAATCATAAAAAACTGAATCAATAGAAATACCTGAGCTCAATTAACAATTAATTAAAACAAGACCCTTCTCTTGAAACCCTTCCCTGTCTGATTCAATCGCATTCTAGGCGATTTCAGTATTCGTGCACTTTTTACGCGGGTCGTGTTGTTAACGCAGCTACGTCACAAACTGGATTTTTGTCCCGTCTCGTCGCGGGGAGACGTCGGAGAAGGCGAAAAATCAAAGTTATGACACAGCTGTTACTTTTATTTTACTAGCTCTGCTCTTGGGGGGCCATTGTGGTGTGAGGCTATTCATATCTCTGTGGCCGCAGCCCTATTGTTCGAAGGGACTGCGTACATCTGTTGATGGCCTAGCTGTCCCACACGTTGTTAATCAGTTTGTCGTTAATCGTTGTCAATCAAACCGTAGAAGTTCTTCTTTCCCCGCGTGACATTCAGTCACTTTGTGTGATAATCCCAACCGACCGGCACTCCCATAACTTAAAATTGTGTTTGTGATACAGTAGATACATAATGGAATAACGTTGTTCGCAGAACACAATGCAGTGTTCAAATTGGTAAATTATTGTTCATGGTTCACACACTGACTGCATGTTGTGACTTCTTGGGGAATTTAAGTATCAAAAGAATTAACCATGGTGGTCTTGTGAAAAATTCTTTCGCTATATCGTTAACAAAAATTTCTGAAAGAAAGAAGTCTACTTTCCTCTACCTAAATAATCGCTGAAATGCTTATCAAAACCAAGTGTGTTTGCTACAGTAACTCTTACAAATAAACGCTTTTTGACAAGCTTTTTTTAACCTTCGAATTTAAGAAAAAATATCATGCTGAAATTACAATTATAGAAAATTAATATTTTAATATGTCAGAAAGCTCTAGTACCTAATGAGGTTTCCTTTATTATTATTATCTTTTTATTTAAGCCAAAGGAAGTAATTGGAATACATTTTTATGTGTTCGAATAATTTCACTTGTATCTAAAATATTCGGAGTAAAAAAGTATAGATAATAATCAATCTCGCTTAAATAAGTATATCTGAATTATTAATCGAGAAAAATAATCATTCTTTGTATTGTAACAGCTAAGATTTCATATCCCCCCAAAAAATGGATGTTGATCGAACGCTTTACGAATGACACCGAAAAAAAACCCGTTTCTTTGCACAAATGTCAGAAGTGAATCCCTTCAGAAGAATAGTTTATTTCTAAATAAATAGTAGAAGAGTAAAATAGGACTTCATTTTTAAAGACATTTGAGTTTCTTCTAGGCGTCCTTCACATAATGTCATCGTTTTGTCAAGTGGAAGCTAAGACGCTAGAATTCTACTGTTTGAACTTTAAAAATCTCGAAAAAATCGAATCATTATGTCCAAATTATTATTTTTATTCCTTGCATAGTATAATTAACACTCGCTTACTTTGAAAAATTAAAATATAGGATTTTCTGTAGTGCAAAAAGGACTGTTATTTGTTGGTTGCGTTTAACCCTCTAATGTATGATTTTTTTTTCATCCCGAAAAAAATATATATGAATCTTTAATACACAAACATTATAGGAAAAATACCTAACTGTATTAGAATTTAAATAATTTCAATTTTTAATTTTTTTTCCATATTGCAAAAACCAATTACTAAATTCCAATTTTGATAATAATGACTAGAAACCTACTAAATATATTTCAAAATAACAACCTTTAACTACAATTAATTTTTAAAAACAATTTATTTGTTTTTAGTATTAATATTATTATATTTTGAATACTGCCAAAAACGTAATTTCGCAACAGTTAATAACCTCACTCTTTAATTTTGAATACACTTTTACTACTGTCATATATGAGGGTTGTTATTAACTAAAACTTTAAAATGGAATGTAATAGATGAAAAAAACACAAATTTGTAGAGAGGGAGGTCTACTTTAATAGAATAAAGTGGATTATGCAACTTGTTACCAAACATATTATATGCATTAGAGGGTTAAATGAAAAATTTTAGTCACCATAATTGTCCAATATATAGTCAGATTTTATATTTTAATGGCAAATACAGTATATTCCCGCTATTTGTGTCACTTAGTTTAAAATTGATTTGCATCAATTAAGTGCTAATAAAGCTTGATATTTAAGCAATTTTTTTCTCTGGGAAATACATATGCATGCATATAATGCAAGAGCAATTATAACTGTCTTAGATATTCAAGCTTCCTATACAGTCAATTTTTCCTTCAAAAGAGTTCAAAGTCAAAGTAACGAAATATTTTGTTATTTATTTCTAAATATAACAATAGTATACAATTTGAGCGAGTATGCTTTAAATTAAATAAATTCTCTAAGTACTGAAAAATTACCGCGTGTGAAAGCTCTAATTAAACATTATTATTAAAATGGAACCGCATGTACGAAAAAATCCTGGGTCTAAAGTGTGGGAAATCTTTCTTTTGTGGTTTCTAAATTCTTCTGTTTTGTTGGGATGAGGGTCGAAGAGGGGTTCAACCACAACGGGAAGTTTCCTTAATTCTCCACCAGGGGTGCAAGTGGGAGGGGCCGAATCTCCAAACCTTTCTATTGGTCGGCTAATTCTCGACGCCCCCAACCGCGAACCCCTTTGAACCCTCATTACCCCTTTCCTTCTTGACCAGCGACGTTTACCATCTTGGCGTCTCTTTCTCTTCCAAGGATTCGCATTCCCGCGAGGTAAGTTTTCTAATTGTATGGTTTGAGTATCCCTTATATTGTGTAGCTTAAATACATTCTTTATGTTAGTGAGTTGATATCTTATCTAGTACATGTTTTTTTGCAAGTAAAGATGTTAACTATTATTGGTTTAATGTTTGAGTTCTTAACTTGGTGGGTATTTTTTACATTAGGTTATGACTAACTTGTTTCAATTGTGTTGTTATCAATGTGAGAGTATTTTCACATATTTTAAATTTTGAAAGCTTATTTTAACTTAGAATGCGCATT
Source organism: Hylyphantes graminicola (assembly GCA_023701765.1). NCBI lineage: Eukaryota > Metazoa > Arthropoda > Arachnida > Araneae > Linyphiidae > Hylyphantes > Hylyphantes graminicola. Next base: position 68,069,047 of record CM043120.1, on the reverse strand, counting down.
GTTTTATAAAAAAATACTTTTTTGGTAATTTGAATACTTAAGTGCATGAATAATTTCACTCACATTCCTTAACCTAGGAAAAAAAAACGTGTTTTCCAACTGACATCTGAATCTTTAAAATAAAGTGGAATCCTTCCCCAAATGTTTTTTTTTTTTTTTTTTTGTATTTTGAAACTATTTTTAAGATCATTACATTCTGACTCTTTGACCTTACATCATCAAATGACTTAAGCGCGATATAAGTCAATTTTTGAAGCGAAACCTGATATTCATTCCTTTTTTAATGTAAAAGCTGGAAAATTCAGGATAGATTGAGATTGTGTTTGATTAAACTACCCGACTGATATTTTATTGATGCATTTATTCTTTGTTACTTTAAAGTTGTTTTCTGTTGACTTAGGTTAAAAAAAACTATCAATGGAGAGCTGGAGAAACGCTTCGCTTGCTGGTAAGTTGGATTTATATCTTTATGTTTCAATATTAATTTTTTCTAAAATAACTTTTTATTAAGACATTGCTTCGTTAAACCGTTTACCTATATATTTTAAAATTCGCGAGAGGGTTAATATCTTAAAAGCTTCTTGGTTCTCAGTTTTAGGTATAAAATTACTGCATTGCTTTGTTGTAAAAATAAATGATCTGTTCATTGTGAATTTTTATTTTTGAGTTTAAAAAGTGTAGTAAAGTTATTATTGATTTATAGTGTAATACAATTAGTTGTCAGCTTGGTTCGTTGTGTTTTTTCCACTAAAAGGATGTTTTTAAATTATTATATTTGGTAGCGAGAGTCGCCTATATGGTGCCACAAAGAAATGGCTCTCAGTTCTGGGGAATATGCTGAGTCTGCAAAGGCTTGACCACCAATATTGCAGCCCCAATTAAAAAAAGAATAAATTCTAATATTTTTATAATAAAAATATCTTGATACATAAATTTTTTTACTTTAGTATTAGTTTTTACTTAGAACTACGTTAATACTACGAGTATTAGCATTTATATGGGTTCCTATCCTACCTCTTGTATACCAGCGAAAATGTCTGGGAAATTTAATTTTTTAGTAAAATGCCAGGAAAAGCATTTGGTTTGGTTCTACTGTACATATTGTTACATGGGTGTGCTTATTTTAAATTCTTAAGTGATCTGCCAAAAAAAATATTTTATTTAAAAAAAATATTTCATTAAGTCAAGTTTACTTTTCACTTCCCTCAGATCTAATGTTGTACATTGAAAGATTGATTTGTTTAAAAAAAAGTAGTAAAAAGAAGTTTGGCTTACTTTCCAAAGGCCTTTGAATAAAATATGTATATTTATCGGAATATTATATTTTATATCTTACATTACGTTGTTACTGTCTTTAATGTAATCCGCAACTTATTCTGCTGGTAATTTACTTAAATTTAATTATTGTTCTTTATGTATCCACTTAAATGTCGTAAATCAAGTTATCAATGTGTCACGTTAACTAACGCTTTTACAAATGGCCTTATATACCCTTAAATATAATTTTACAAGGAACTTTTACTTCTCAGTTATACCTAAAATACTTGAATTCAAGTTTACGTTCTTTGCATGCTTGTAATACTGGAATATATTTAAATTTTAATCATTTTTCTAAAGTATATTTGTTGAGTTTTCTATTTTCTTTGCATGCAATTTATTCAGGACTGTCTTATTAATTTTTTGTATTTTCCGTGTCTTTGAGCAGTTGACAGGAGGATGCCCGCATTCATGAATCCTGTGTGGAGGCCTCTCCCGCACGAACGCCCACTCTACGGAACAGGTGAGGGATCTCTATACATATACATACTGCCGTCAATGGACAATTTGCATATTTTTCCAGGTGTTATAAAAACTATTGGTTCCGATAGAAAAAATGCTCCTGGTTTCGAATATCAACTTAAAATTTCAAAAAAAAAAAAATAATTCTGTAATTTAATATAATTTAAAAAGAATAAATGCACAAAGCGGTACGGCATTGGCCGATTGCTTGTGACGTCATCTGTTATGAGCCAAGGAATCTTCCGAATTCGTGAACGCTTGTTTACCTTTTTGAGGGTTTGAATTTCGAATGTTGTTTTCTTTTCTGTTTTTCAATATCTTATAATTTTAAACCAAAATGGGAAAGTAAAGAATAGAAAAAGCAAACTAGTTTAGTTAAAAAATGCTATTTTCTTAATTTAAATTACTGAATTTGTTAATAAAAATATATTTACTATAAAAAAAATACAGTTTTGACACATTAACTGACAGAAAAACTATGTTTAAATTTGATTAAAAATGCACATTACTGTCTCGCCAAATGAAATGATTGTAGTTAGTACATTTATGCAAGTTAACTTGTATGTTTCGAATATGATTGTTTCATAATTTGGTATACCCTTTGCTGAGAGCATTGAATGCTATATTGAAGATTAAAACTATACTGCTCTAAATTACTACTATTTTGCCTGTATTCAGTTTCTAGACGCTAAGACATTTCTTTTGATGTATAAGACTCCCTCTTTCAGTGAGTATTTTAGCTAATAGCTAAAATTTTGGTTTTTATTCTTCGCCTAAGCAATACCACATGAAAAAACTCATTAACCCTCTGACATTATTTATTGTTTTAAAGTCCTGTTTTTGTTGTTGTACACCTCCACCTATTCTAGACCTAACTTTTCAAACTCAACTTGGCACAGGCATTCGCATATTTTAAATGCAGGCATCTATCTTTGTGAAAACTGTCATCTGTTGGTGCATGCAATGTTAAAAGACACATTTGGACTCTAAACTCTTTAGGGACATGTGGTGTCAAAACTTTTGGTATTTTCTTTTTATGGAGGCCAAGGCCTTTCTTTTGATGTTTAACAATCCAACTTTCAGTGAGTATTTAAACTACCAGCTAAATTTCAGGTTTTTATTTTTCGCCTAATCATTACTACATGAAAAAACCCAATTTTTCCCTTCTGACACTATTTATTGTTTTAAAGTCCGTTTTTTTGTTGTTGTACCCCTCCACCTATTCTAGACCAAACTTTTCCAACCAAACTTGGCACAGGTATTTGCATATTTTTTAAATGCAGGCCTCTATCTTTGTGTAAACTGCCATTTGTCGATGCATGCAATGTTAACACATTTGGACCTTAAACTCTTTATAGGGACATTTTTTGCAAAAATTTTTGGTATTTTCTGTTTATGGAGGCTAAGACCTTTCTTTTGATGCCTAGTACTCCAACTTTCAGTGAGTATTTAAGCTGCCAGCTAAATTTTTGGTTTTTATTTTTCGCCTAAGCATTACCACATAAAAAAAAACTCATATTCACGCCCTCTGACACTGTTTATTGTTTTAAAGACCTGTTTTTTTTTTGTACACCTCCACCTATTCTAGACCTAACTTTTCAAAACCAACATTACACAGGTCTATGCATATTTTTAAATATGCATTAATATTTCAATTGCCAGGCACAAAATTCATCTTTATTTTTCAAGCAGTTCTTGTTTGCAGCAATGAAAGTTATGATATGATACCATCCAAAAATGCAACTGAAGGGCTGTTATTTTTCATTATTTCTGCAATATTATACCAATTATACAGATTTTTAGCGATTTAAGTCTTCAAAATATTGTTTAATAGGTAAAAAAGTTGAAATTGGTATATGTTGTTACATTTTCTCAATAGAGTATTAATGTTTTAAAACCGTGTTTATTGAAATAACATCATCAATTAAATGAGTTGTGAATTGCAAGTGTTTAACGTATATTTTTATTTCTTATTTAAGTGTTTTGTATTAAGAAAAACTCATTTTTAAATAAGAAAGTTTGCTTTTCGTGATAGCAATAAACTTGTTTTAATGGCTTTGCACCACTTGTTTCTAGCATATTTATTTTTGGGTAATGAAGTATTTATCTGGGCTTTTGTGCAGTTGTATTCGTACACTTGCACAATACAGTACTTATAACCCATAATTAAGAAATAAACATCACACGGAGCGATTTTTCGGACTCAAAAATAACACTAATCACCATTATTGCGATTACCGAAACGACAGTAGCGAGCGGTAGCCATTTCGTAACAGATGACGTCACATGACGACATCGCTGTTTTCGCGCCAAAAACTTTAAAAATTAATTGAAAAATAAGTTGCTCTTAAAAATCGGAAATATGCGAGATTAAGGAGTTTCTCCCTATGCTTAATCGAAATAAAATATGTTTGGAAAATGCTGTAATTGTCCATTGGTTTGTTTTTTTATATTTTATTCCTCTTTCTTTCTCAAAGAAAGCAGAGCAGTGACATACTTAGAGGGAAGTGTTTTCGGATTTTTTTTTTAATTTAGTTTACATGTAACTTATCTATTAACTACAATTCTTCTTACATTTGTTTTGTTTAAAATTATTTCAAGTTCAAAAATTGTTAAGGGGTCAAAGAGTCTTAAAAAATGTGCAAAGAAGGTACAGATGTGGAAATAAAAAAGTACCCACTTGAGGTTATTTCATCCGTTAGTCACCCTATAGAATCGGACCTTTTTGAGATTGTGTACAATTAACATTCTGAGTTGATTGCACGATACAAAATTTACATAAGGGGCCGTCTTCATATTAAAAATATTACGATCTTTGAAATTTCCAATAGCAACACCCAATTTTAATAACTTAGAAATGTTAAGCACTCTTGAAAACCCTTAAATCTAAGTTTTTGTTACATTTGGATGAATATTTGATGAGTTATTCAATCGAATCACTTGTGGACCTTTTGGGGACCATCTCTAAAATGACAAGCAAGCATACATGCAAGGCCGTCTTTATTTATCAATTACACATGCAATCTTATACACAGTCCCCTAAAGGGTAATTAAAAAGTATTTTGTGATTTACACAGCAAATTATGAATAATAAATTTTTAAAAATTGGGATTTCGCTTAAGCTTCTCGTCTTAAATTTATTTCTTTAAAAATATTAAGGGGTCTCCATTCACATTTTTTTAAAAAATTATTATAATAGTTATTTAAAAATATAAAAATTGTTTTAAATACCCCAATATTGAATGAATTTTGTTTGGATCATTAAAATTTCTTTTCAGTAAAAAATTCGTTTCATTATCTTAATTATTTATAGATCGGGATAGTTTTTTATGTGCAACTCATTTAACATTAAGGGACCTAAACTTTGCAGGTCTCTAACTCCTCTAATAATGCTTAAAACCTAAAAAAAAATGGCATTTTGTATTAACATAGGTCAGAGATTTGAAATATGAATTCAAAACGGGGTGTTGCTATTGGAAATTTTAAGTTAGTAACATTTTTAATATGAAGATGGTGTTTTATGCAAATTTTGTGTCATGCAATTAACTCAGAATGTTAATTGTTCACAATGTCAAAAAGGTCCGATTCCATAGGATGACTAACGGCCCAAATAACCTCAAGTGGGTACTTTTTTATTTCCACAGCTGTACTACAAAGCATAGTTTGACCTTTCATGTAATTTTTTAACTACTCAATATATACTTTTTTTACATGTAATCCTATAAGATTTATTTATTACAAAAAAAAAATGTTAAAATTTATGAAACTTAAGAAGAAAATATTGTACAAATATGTACGAACAAAGACTTATGATTCATTTCTAAGCTTAATTTTAATTAGAATTTTTTTAAATATTCAAAAAAAAAATTAAAATTTTTATTAATGATTTTAAAAGTAATTTCTAATTAAGATTGAGCTTAGAAATTAGGTGTAAGTCTTTGTATATATTTATACAATATAAAGCCATTTTCTTGGTCATTTCTTCAATTTTGACCTCAAGATTTGGCGCGCAAGCCTAATCTTAACGTTTTCAAATAGTTTTATGTTTGTTATCATTTATTTTAGTTTTGGCTAAAGTTTCATTAATTTTAAAATTTGTTTTATAATAAATAAATCTTAAAGAGTTACATATAAAAAATTATGCGTATGTATTGAGAGTAGTTAAAAAATTACATGCAAGATTAAACTATGCTTTGTTGTATATTCTTTGCACATTTTTAAGACTCTTAAGACCCCTTAATCAGTGTCCAACTTTTAACTAGTTTTGTAAGTTTTTTTTTTTAAGGTGAATTTTTTTTTAAAAAAATTTAATTACTATAAGAATTTATTTATTCGATTATCAATTTATCTTTTGAATAATTTACGATATAGGTCATGTTCAAAAATAATGTGTAAGCTTTTCTTTTACTCAATCAGGTCTGCCTTCACTGGACATTTATTCCGATGCATTTTCAGATTTATCTGATGAAAATGAAGGAGAAAAGACTGCAAGTCTCGTCGAAGGATTATTGGATAATATAGCAGGTATTTTCATTGGCATTTTTACATCTGAGATTATATTAAACATATGTGTTCAATCAAAATTTTTGATTTTAAATGATAATCTGTTTCCAATAGAAATTCGTTAGGATAAAATTGCAGATATTTTACCAAATGGATTTTAATAAGTTTTCAATGAGTATTTAATTTTGTTTGATTTAAAGTTCTGTATAAGCAGTTTTTAAAATGCTTTCTCTATATTAAAATTGATAAATAAGAGCTACGAATTAATATTGAAAGAAAGCCTCATGGACAAAAGCCAGGTTCATAACTCTGTGGTTCGGTTAAAAATATCTATGCTGTTAACATTATAGATGAGAGTAGGTTTTACTGAATTTATTATTTTTGTTATGCGTTAAAAATAATTATCTTTGTTTTACTATCATTCCTATCTTAAGAATTACTTGTGTTGCTTGAAAAACAGATAGTCAGATGACAGTTTTGCTTGGTTTAAGTGAGGCTTGTCTTTGTTGCTCATTGCAGAAATGAATTCTGAAATATGTATTGTATTTTTTGACATTTCAACATAATTTTTACACTTTTATTAGCTCTGATTTCTCTGCCTGATGAATCTGATGCAATCTCGCCTGAAATTTCAAGTGACGACAATCAATCAACCAGTGCCACTTCAGAATTGTGCTCTAGTTCAGCAGGTATGCATTGTTCAGTATAGGTTTTAACCCTTTATGATTGTGTATTATGCAGTTTTAAAGCATTTTAATTTCTTTTATGACGCATCGTGATAAATTCTTGATTGACGGAAAATGATCTAATTGAACTGAAAGCATTTTGAATTTTTGTTTATTGTTATTTTTTTATCTGTTGATATGAGAAGAAATTGATTTCAGATTAATTGATTCAGAGATTCACTGATTTCGAATCAGAGGTGCTAAAATTCAATAAGAATCAAATGTTTTTTCAACTAAATTTTTTTAGTTTCCTTTTGCTTACTTGGTTATTAAAATTATTATTAAAAGGCAAAATTTTGATACGATTTGATTGCTTTTTAGAAAGGGATACAAGTTATAAGCTGTTTGTTTTATTTAAGGTGTTATTTGTATTTATAAGTGATAGCGGATTAGTAATATTATATGATTTATGATATTTAATTAATGATACATTGTATCATTAATTTTTCATGTTTCACTTATTTGCTCACATTCTTTCTTTTTTCCTTGAAATAAGGTCGATCCTCACGGTATGATGGTTCACAGTCTTCAAGTGAAGATAAAAGAAATGGTCCTAGGTTCCGCATCTCGGAATTTTATTCCAGTTTGGCAGGTAAGTTTTGATTCATACAGTTTTTAATAGTCTCTAGTTACAGGTCATAGCATTTATTGTTTCCATACAAGCAGGCCCTGATCATTGCCTAGGCCTACAAGGCCCGGGCCTTGGGCCCCTGATTTTAGGGGGCCCCAAAAACTGGCTGTAAACCTATGTATTTAGTTTTACAAAAGTTGGAATGAAAAAATATATGAAAAAATATTTTCTTATACATAAAATGTACTTTTAAATCATAGTTTTGAATTGCTAGTAGCCCAGAGTGTAATTGTTCAAATAAACCATGGCCATGCATTCGGTAAGGGGCCCCTGAAAGAATCTGGGCCTTATGCCCCAACTGGTCATGGTCGGGCCCTGCATACAAGTTCCCTTTCCAAAAAGGCATTGCATACTTAATAATAAAAATAATAGGAAATAGTGGAAAAAACGCAAACTGCCAATCCAAATTTTTGAAAATTTAGTCTACCTACCTTTCAGTAATTTACAGACCTAAGACGATAAATAAATATTTAAATACGTCTATTCATCGTGGATAGGATTTACACTTTGCCAACTTTTCCTTTTAGTCAACTTGCCTTTAGTATAGGAGATTTTGTGTGATTTAAAGCAAATAAAGTTGGTTATTTTACTTTTCTTATAAATTCGTGATATTTTTTATAATAGTTGGCATACTTTAAGTGCAAAAATGTGTGTCCACACACGGTATACATTTTTGTAATGTTTTACAGATTCGAGCAGTGACGAGAGGAGTTCCTTGGAATCCCCAGTCCCTCCTCCTTCCGGTCACTTCTCGAGGAAGATCTTCGTGGGTGCACTGCCCTACGGAATAGAAGACGGTAAGACATCGCATTTTTTTTTTAAATTTTGATTTTTCGCACGTTTGTACAATTCCCCTCCTTTACAAGCTTCTAGTTTTTCATCTTTTGCTAAATTATGATTACAGAGAAGAGTTATTATATTATATTTACATAAATTTTTTATTAAGTAATATATTCAATATTACGTGTATGCATTCAGTAAGCTTCCATTGCTTTAGTAATACTTTACCTAAGCACTTGCAAGTCATTACTTTAAATGAAAATTGGTAATTACAATATAAATATTTGTTTTTTAGCTGTTTATTGTTGACTCTATCTTAGCGGAGTAATCTTATGAATAGTTAGAAATTTATTTTTACTAGGCATTTCTATTTAAATTGCTTCCAATAAATTGCTCATATTATTTAAATAATATCTTTTTTAAGCACATCCAGTTCATGAATTTTAATTAATCTGAGTAAATACACTTTAGAAATAGTGTATTAGTTATTTCCTGCATAAATTATGACAAAGAATAATTCTTAGAAATCTTTAGAAATGAATTTTTATTTGGCATTTGTTTTCGAATTTCTTATCATAATGTATTATTTGAATTATGCAGATGAGCTGAGAAAAGTGTTTGAAGTGTGTGGGACTATAAGAATAGTCAGACCAAGTATTGAATTGTTCAACTCTTCCAGACCATTCAGGGGTGAGTATTTGGATTTATTTGACGCATTATTTAAAAGTTTCTGCATAATTTATGTATTTTAGAAATTCATTGAAATTAATCCTATTTTATTCCTGTTACTCGATGTGATTCTGATTTTTACCTCCCCATTATAGATGCGTACGTGTACATCATATTGGAAAGTGAAGTTAATGTTTCCGTTCTACTAGAGGAATGTGTTCAGAGGGATAATGGAAGGTACTTTTTACCAGTGTGGTCCAGGAATCGATTTGTAAGTATACCGTATATTAAATAATCTTTAATAGTTTTAGATACCCAGAAATAGTCTCTTTTCTTTTAGTAAGTGTTACGAGTCTTGAATTGGAGACCGGACTCAAATTTTTTTCAAATAGCACATTTTGGATTTTTAGAGTGGAATAATATTTCAAATGTTACCTACAATATGGTATCATTTGGTAGGCAGTATTTCCATTAGAAGTATTCTTATTAAAAAAAAAAAACTTTCTGTATAAAATACTACTAAAAATTATACTTTAAACGCCTTTTCTCAAAATGCATATTTTAGGACAAATGTACCTTTTTCTCAGTAACTAAAGAATATTTTGCTTAGATATTTTTTCACGTACACATTAGGTATTTTTACACTTTCTATCATATGCTTTTAAAGAAATATTTATTACTTTTTTAATACATTTTTTTTTTATCTTTTATGAAAATGTGATAACAAATTTTCAAAAAATCATAAATTAAAAACTATTATGTTTATTTTTATTAATTGACAAAGTGTTTGAACTTTAACTGTGTAAAGATTTACACTAATCCAACAAGTAGTTCCTGAGAAAAAGAGGTACATAAAAATGACCATTTAAACATGTGAGTCAATGGGGGACTCCGGTCCCCCATAAAAAAAGTGATTAATAAAGTGATGAAAATATATTGATTTTTTTCACTACACTTAAGATATCTTTATTTTTTTTCACAAACTAGAGCTCAACACTCCTTTAAAGTGAATAGTAATTTATTATAAATTTTAAAAAAAAAGTAGGAATTGAGAGTTCTAAACTTTTGGCTGAATTAACTGTTCCACAGAATCACTTTCAAGATTTTTTTATTCATTTATTGGCGAGATTGATATTTAATTCTGAAGGTATTCAAATACCCAAAATTCTAAATTGTTTACTATTACTTAAATCTTTTCCAAATTTGTCATAGTGAAAAAATGCCTAAATAGAATGGAATAATACTATTTAGGCATTTTTTCAATTTAAATATAATTTATTTATTTTAAACAGTGTTTGTCAACTAAAAAAGAGGTTTACACTAACAAGTCTACCACATTGAATTTTCATCCTATAAACATTAATTATGTGTTAAATTCTTCATTTTGAACTGATTAATGCAATGACCCTCTAGAGTTACATACAAATAACAAGAAAATAAGTTATTAAGAAAAATGTTATAAATTAACAAAAAAAATATTTTTTTTTTCGATTTACTTGCGCTTGGGATGTTTTTAAAAAAACCTTGTATATTTACAACAGATGTTAGAGGTTCATAGCACAGATATATATTGAAATAGCATTTGTAAAAAAATTCAATTAAATTAATATAAAAAATTTTATGCTAGAAGTTTCAGCGTAAACCCCTTTTTGTAGTTGAAAAACACGATTTAAAGTAAATCAATTATATTTAAACAAAAAAAAATTGCCCAAAAAGCATTGTTCATTACAACTGAAATCACTATGCCAAATTTGGAAAAGATTAAAGTAATAGTAAAAATTTAAGAATTTTGGGTACTCGCCTATACCTTAATCTGTGTTTTGTAATAAATAGCATAAGGGCTGTTTTATATTTTCCTACAGCGTGGCTTTATTTTGCATGAATGCAGTATTTTATCTGTATTTTCATTTGTTGTGTTAGGTGGAGGTGATTCCTTGGCTGATCAGCGGTCGTCTCTACTCCCCCCAAAACAGAGGACAGGGTCCGGCTGAGAGGAGCGTGTTCGTGGGGGGTCTGCACGGGACCATGACGGCCGGTCACCTCGCCAAGGTCATGCAAGTCCTCTTCGGAGAGGTCACGTATGCGGCGATAGACGTCGACAATTACCAATACCCAACTGGTGAGGTTACATTAATATATTGTGCTTGACTATGCATTATTTAAGTGATCGGTTAATATGCATTTAAAAAAATTCGCTTGATTAATTTGTTTAAACCAATGAATTCCATTTCTTAAGAATATTTCTTTAATATTTAAAAATCCATTTTGGACAATAAAGTATTGTGGGGTCATTAACAGTCTTTGTGACTGTTGCTATTTATTAGATTTTATTCCCTCACCACAGTTCCGCCGATTATAATTTCCCCGCAAGACACCGTATGTTTCTTGCTATCTTTGTTAAATAATAAAAGAAAGCTTTATACGAGCCAAAAAATTTATTTGAATTGAGGGGACTTGGCTTAATATTATTACTCATTCTACTTAGTTTGATTCATATTCTGAAAGTTAACCTTGCAAATTTAAGGTAATCTTTGGATATTATAAATTTTTGAACTTTTTAAAAATTTCTTTTAATTGTACCTATGTTGAGTTTATTCTTAATTTTGGCATTATCATCATTTCCTAGGATCTGGTCGTGTGACTTTCAGATACCGAAAAAGTTATGAAAAGGCTGTTGAGAAGGAATTCATTTGTATCTGCACCGGCCGATTTTCAAAAAAGGTATGTTTTCCAACTCATTCCGATAGAATAGAAGGAGTTAAATAACAAATATTCATTTTTGGTACGATAAGTATGATGCACGTTTTGCTGTGAAAGTAATTTAAAAGTTAGAAATTATTTAAAAAGTAGTAGGAATTATGTTAAAGGACTAGTTGATGGCAAAAGTTTTTGGAAGAACATAAATTTCTTATTGATTTTTTTTGTTTGTTTTTATCTGGATTTTTGTAGTTTCTCAGAATATTGTAATAATTTGTGTTGTTGTTGCGAGTAGTAGTAAAATGAGGCTGCAAGCCAGGCTGGTGCACTTGGTGCAATCCATGCCTGGCGCAACCAAAGCCTGGCGCGCTCCAGATGGAAGGTAGCCACGCCCCCAGAGATCATGTATGAACACGGTGGTTTTTGGGAGTGACGTCACTGGAGTTGAGTTGTACTTTTTGGGAAGTGTGACGTCATGCGTTAAAGATACTTTTCTAAGGTTAGGGTTTTTTTTTTCGGGTGCCAATATCAATGGATCGAATGGTGGTTACGTCAGTGGAGTTGAGTTGTTTTAGTTTCGTTATAGAATGGGTTTATATGACGTAGGTCTTATGACATGAGTTGACTTGAATCGTTATAGGGTAGGTTTATGTGGGATTTAGAATAGGTTTTTGTGACGATGCTAAATGTAAAGAATAGTTATTAGAAATTGTTGATTGGGAACTTATTTTTTTTTTCTAACAGTAATAAGGGGAAGTTTAGTGTGACATTTTTTACGTTAATTAGAAAATGTCTTGTTATTATAAAGATGTATTGTAATCATTTCTCTATTTTAGTAATTATGTATTAAAGTCTTAAAAATATTTAAAAATTATTATTTACACCTATGAAAAAAGTAATAAAGATGTAAATATTTCCATTATATAAAATTCATAAATTCAAAACTTAATTTTTTTAATGTTGAAGTTATTTTAAATGTATTTAAAGTTATTACTTTTAAACTTTATCTTATTTTTTTATCTTATTTTCAAACCGCAAAAAATACAAAATTTTTAAGAGACATCAACCATTGATTAATACTAAATTTATATATACATGGAATAAACACTAACATTCTTCTAACATAAAATTTCTTCTGAAGTGCAAAATATGTTTCACATCATGTAAAAGGATGGTACATTAATTATTGTAAAAAAATCTATGATCACAATCAAGTTCACAAAATATACAGTAAATTGAATTCCACTTTGTCGTGTAAGTCAGAAATAGATTATTTTTCCAAATTTATAGCAGGATTAGTTGCAACTGTTTCGAGAATTTTGTTAGGTAAGATAATATAGTGGTTTTGATGTCTCATATAATCTCTAAGATTTTAACTAGATTAAAGAAGACGCATTGAAAACTTCGGAATATTTGTTGAAATACTATGACATACTCATTATAGCAAGTTGATTTCTAGACTACTTGACTATATTACATTGATTTACTCTCCTGTTTCCTTATCTTGCTTATTTAGATATATCCTGCCTCCCTACTCATCAAGTAATTCCTATTCACCATAACAATAAGTAAATTTTTTGCAAAGCTTTTAAATAAAAGTCAAATAATATATAATGAGTTTTGCGAAGGATACTAGAGGTCTGATAATAAAAAGTTATTTGAATTTCTTATGAATTTCTTAGGATTTCGAAGCACTTGGCTTTTTTCCCCTTCAAATGTTTAATTTTATCTAGTTATTTTCTTAATTATAAAAATACATTTTTAAATATCCTTGTTTAACATTTGTTACTGTTCCATTTTATTATCGAAGGTAAATATTTATGCTGATCAGAATAACAAAAATATGGTTTTAGAATCAGAATTACATGTTTAACAAATTTGGTGTTATTTATACTTTTGCGAAGCATTTGAGTTTATTTTTTAGTAAAGGATATTTACTGACATAAAAATTGCAAATTATATATATATTTTTTAAAATTACACAAAAAGAAATTTTGAAACTAAGAAATAAGTTTAAAGCAAGTAAACATTACACGTGAAATAATAGAATTTCATTTTAGTTAAAGAGGAGAATTCACTAATTAACTGTAAAACTACATGTATTAAAACAAAAAATGGAACACACTTTTTAAAACTTAATTTTTCTTTTTAAAAGCACAAACTCTTAGATAATACTAAGTCAAAACATTAAAAATTGTTAAAATATTCAGTAGATTTACTTCGCTAAAGCTTTTTTTAATAATCTTGATATATGCAATAAGCGGATATTATGTTAGTTAATTTAACATTCCCAAAAGGAATTTGCAAACATTGGCAAACATTGCACTTTAAAATTAAAAAAAAAAAAACTTTAAATATGTTCAATGAGTTTACATTTAGCCAAATTTGTTTAAGCTATTTTACATATCATTCTACAGCAAAGACTGTTAAGAAGAAAAATAACTTAATTGTTTACAGCGCCCGTAAGTTATGGACACTTTTCCACTAATAATACAATTTTTCCCTCGACTAAAATAAAAGCGAATATATTTCTATAGTACACATAAATAGACGGTGGAAGTTTTATTGCAGGAATTTTTTTTTTCTGATTTAAAAAACTTTTGTGATTTAAGAAATTTTTGCTGTTAGTTTAAATTTTTTTTTAAAAAGTATAATTTTACCCTGTATTTCACATCTGCATTCTAAGTTTTAAGTTCTAAATAAGTATGTAATGGTTTTATGATACCTTGCTTGGTGGAGAAGTAGTTAGACGATTAACAAATTTTTCCTTAAACTAGTCAAATTATTTTAAAATGGAATGGTTTTTTAGCAAATTATTGTTACAGAAATTACTATGTTATTTTATTTTCAAATATTGTATTTTCTATGATGTAGCTTATGAACCTTATAGACATAGTCTTACAAATTTCCGCTAAACTTATTTGTTATATCTATATTGTTAAGATGCAGCATTAACAATTATACGATATCCTACGATGATCTAATTACACAGTATTCCTACACAACAAAAAACTTTGTATTCTTACGCGAGAGGTTTAAAGAAAGTAATTCGAAAAATCTGCTTGTAGTAGATGATAACAGTCTAAAATTGAAATTTCGCAATCTAATCAGGGAAAAAAATCTTCATAACTACAATTATAATGATTTAATTACTTTTAAATAGTAGACATTTTTACAGTAAAAATTGATACACTAAGTATCGTCCAATAGTATATATGTTGATTATGAATAATATATAAAAGTACTGGATGAAAGTCTTGAATATTACCCAGATGATGAAATTTTTCTACACGGTTATTAACTATAGATAAAAAATTTAATAAAATATTATAAAGTATTTGAGTTTTATTAGTATTTATGTTAAATGTCAACTTATTCTAAATATCAAGTTGTTAAAACACCTAGAGAGAACAAAGTTGTAAATAAAATATACTTTAATGCCTTATTAAATCAAAATTATTTATACAACATGAATATTCATAAAATCACACATTTAACTAAGAAAATAATATATTAACGACTTTTCAATGGGAATTATACACAATTTATTTAACTTACTGCGTTAATAATTAAACATAGATTTAATGTGCATTCAGATTTTATTTTAAAATATAGCATTAATATATCAAAGTATAATTAATTAAAAATTATTATTTTTTAGTATGCATTAATAATAAAAAGCTTTTCAAACAGTTCAGCAACTCAATGTCTGCTTACATACTAAAGTACAGTAAGAGTCGAATCGTCCTTATGACAATGAATCATTATTCGAATTCATTATCTCGTTATACATAACAGGTAATAATTGAACACAAGTTGGGTTGTTTTCATTGCTGATAGCTATTTCACTTTTGATATTGGATAGGTTTATGTGACATCAGTTGAATTGTTTCGATATAAGAGAGGTTTATACGAATGATGTAGGTTTAAGGATTGGAGTTAGTTTAGTAATTAAAAATATTACTTTTTTCTCATGGTCATTACTAATAATCATTAAAGCATGTTCTAAGACTTTTTTTTTTTATTTCTTTGCAGATAATTTTTTCTAGTAGAGAACTTATAAATAGAAATTATCTTATAAATTTCTAAATAAACTTAAAATATATGAAAAAACACATTTTTTTATTTACATAAAAATATTTTGCACAGATAACTTTATATCACAATTAAATTGTTTGTAAAGAAACCATCAGTAAACCATACATTTCGTAATGTAACTTTGAAAAATAAATGAAATAAGCGTAAATAAATATTAAAAGTGGGGTTTGAACCAGCATTCTATGACAAAAGATATTCGTACGACTTCTAAAAATAGATTAATCTAAACATATTATAAAAATGTAGGGTTTCTAAGGATTCAGGTGGGGTTTTTTTTTATATAATTTCAGGGCTAATTTTATGATAATTACAAGAGTTAGTTTTTATTAAGTGGACTTTAAGGTTATACATATTTTTTATTGAAGTAAACCAAGTTTGAGTTTTACTAATTTTTATATTTTTAAGACTATTAACAAATTTGGCTAAATGTAAACTCATTGAACATATTTAAAGTTTTTTTTTTTAAATTTTAAAGTGCAATGTTTGCCAATGTTTGCAAATTCCTTTTGGGAATGTTAAATTAACTAACATAATATCCGCTTATTGCATATATCAAGATTATTAAAAAAAGCTTTAGCGAAGTAAATCTACTGAATATTTTAACAATTTTTAATGTTTTGACTTAGTATTATCTAAGAGTTTGTGCTTTTAAAAAGAAAAATTAAGTTTTAAAAAGTGTGTTCCATTTTTTGTTTTAATACATGTAGTTTTACAGTTAATTAGTGAATTCTCCTCTTTAACTAAAATGAAATTCTATTATTTCACGTGTAATGTTTACTTGCTTTAAACTTATTTCTTAGTTTCAAAATTTCTTTTTGTGTAATTTTAAAAAATATATATATAATTTGCAATTTTTATGTCAGTAAATATCCTTTACTAAAAAATAAACTCAAATGCTTCGCAAAAGTATAAATAACACCAAATTTGTTAAACATGTAATTCTGATTCTAAAACCATATTTTTGTTATTCTGATCAGCATAAATATTTACCTTCGATAATAAAATGGAACAGTAACAAATGTTAAACAAGGATATTTAAAAATGTATTTTTATAATTAAGAAAATAACTAGATAAAATTAAACATTTGAAGGGGAAAAAAGCCAAGTGCTTCGAAATCCTAAGAAATTCATAAGAAATTCAAATAACTTTTTATTATCAGACCTCTAGTATCCTTCGCAAAACTCATTATATATTATTTGACTTTTATTTAAAAGCTTTGCAAAAAATTTACTTATTGTTATGGTGAATAGGAATTACTTGATGAGTAGGGAGGCAGGATATATTAAAAAAAAAACAAGATAAGGAAACAGGAGAGTAAATCAATGTAATATAGTCAAGTAGTCTAGAAATCAACTTGCTATAATGAGTATGTCATAGTATTTCAACAAATATTCCGAAGTTTTCAATGCGTCTTCTTTAATCTAGTTAAAATCTTAGAGATTATATGAGACATCAAAACCACTATATTATCTTACCTAACAAAATTCTCGAAACAGTTGCAACTAATCCTGCTATAAATTTGGAAAAATAATCTATTTCTGACTTACACGACAAAGTGGAATTCAATTTACTGTATATTTTGTGAACTTGATTGTGATCATAGATTTTTTTACAATAATTAATGTACCATCCTTTTACATGATGTGAAACATATTTTTGCACTTCAGAAGAAATTTTATGTTAGAAGAATGTTAGTGTTTATTCCATGTATATATAAATTTAGTATTAATCAATGGTTGATGTCTCTTAAAAATTTTGTATTTTTTGCGGTTTGAAAATAAGATAAAAAAATAAGATAAAGTTTAAAAGTAATAACTTTAAATACATTTAAAATAACTTCAACATTAAAAAAATTAAGTTTTGAATTTATGAATTTTATATAATGGAAATATTTACATCTTTATTACTTTTTTCATAGGTGTAAATAATAATTTTTAAATATTTTTAAGACTTTAATACATAATTACTAAAATAGAGAAATGATTACAATACATCTTTATAATAACAAGACATTTTCTAATTAACGTAAAAAATGTCACACTAAACTTCCCCTTATTACTGTTAGAAAAAAAAAATAAGTTCCCAATCAACAATTTCTAATAACTATTCTTTACATTTAGCATCGTCACAAAAACCTATTCTAAATCCCACATAAACCTACCCTATAACGATTCAAGTCAACTCATGTCATAAGACCTACGTCATATAAACCCATTCTATAACGAAACTAAAACAACTCAACTCCACTGACGTAACCACCATTCGATCCATTGATATTGGCACCCGAAAAAAAAAAACCCTAACCTTAGAAAAGTATCTTTAACGCATGACGTCACACTTCCCAAAAAGTACAACTCAACTCCAGTGACGTCACTCCCAAAAACCACCGTGTTCATACATGATCTCTGGGGGCGTGGCTACCTTCCATCTGGAGCGCGCCAGGCTTTGGTTGCGCCAGGCATGGATTGCACCAAGTGCACCAGCCTGGCTTGCAGCCTCATTTTACTACTACTGTTGCGAGATTGCATATAATTTAGAAGCATATGTTTTTAAAAATATAGCATTCCAGTTATTAAAATTTATGTGGAAGTGCAATTTTAATTTCCACACTACGCTAATAACGTAATATGAGAACAGTTTTATAACGTCACCTGCCCTCATCGACAAAACTATAAGTGTTACAGTGTCGCGATAAGTCAGAATTTCATAAAGCCTTGAAAATATATATCATGGATAATCTACGATTGAAATTCTAATCCGGAGTGCATTAATTTTTAATTAAAATATGCAACATTTGGTTTTCATTTACGAGGAACAAGAAGGTCTATTTTAACGTACCTAATTCATCATTGTCACTCACAACATTCACATCAGAATTTTTTTAATAAATTAGTAAATTAGAGTGTGATGTGAAGCAGCTTGGAATGACAAGTTAACAGATGTCACAAAGAGTTTCTTTGAGGGTTGGTTCCGTATTATTTCTTTAGATTGGGAATCAATGCATTATTTATTTTAAAAAGAAGATTTAATTTTAATTTTTCGTTTACGCATTTAGTAACGAATAAATACGTCCTAATCCATTAAATATTCTTTCTTATTGATTTAATTTTGCACCATATAAATGATATTTATTTAAAATTTAGTTTGAAGCGCTGAAAAATAGTTTCAATTGCATATGAAAAGTTTCCCTTCTTTTTAAGGGTCTGAGGAAATTTGCGTATTTATTCTTCAGAATACATTTTCACCTATACTAAAAAATTAACGAAATTTTTAATGAAAATTATTGTGTTGAATTTTGATGTACGTATTTTACTACAGAACTAAATTCTGTCCCTGACACTTTTTAGGAAGCATATATTTTGCTTGAAAGCAGTTCTAACTACCAGTTTTTGTTAGAAACAAGTATTTTTTTATTTGTGTGTCACTTCAACACAAACCTTCTTAATTTCTCATCCATTGACTTCTCTTTTTGAAGGTGCAAATCCAGCCCTACCTGGAGAAGGATGGGGGCGCGTGCGAGACCTGCGGTCGCCCCAATGCGCTTCAGTTCTGCAAGTCCTGTAAGAGAAATTTCTGCTGGCGCTGCTTCGGAGAAGTGCACCGGAATTTGCCGAACCACGTGCCCACATCGCGATGGTTAAATTGATAATTCGACAAGTGGACACCACTTGGCTTTGTTAGGAATGTGAATGGTATTGATTTTAAGTGAATTGTGTTGATCTTGTTTTTTTACGACAACTTTGCTCCTTTATTTTAATTGGAGTATGTAACTTTTTAATGGACAATAAATGTATTTTGTAAAATTGTACTTCGCTTTTACATTTATTTTCACTGTTTATGTTTTTTCTGTATCTTATCTACTTTTTAAGAAAATTGAGCAAAGAAAGAAAATTTACAGAGAATTTTACATTTTATACTAACTGCATATAATGATCTTTTTAGATTGATTTTTTGAAGGTTAAGCATTTAGTTTTAAAACATGTTAGAAAACATTCAATCCTTGAATATTAGTTTAAAAATTAAAATTAAAATGTTTAATTTAACCAGCGTGTATGTCAGAATATAATCAGTTAGACAGAAGAACCTATGGCTATCGCAAATATTCGTAGTTTTACAAAGGTTTTAACAGCAGCATTAAAATTGCCTACTAAAAAGGGCTTCTAAAATGTCTCTTCTCCTTGAAGTCAATAAAACAAAAAGTGTTGCCCAAGTATTACATAATTTTAATAATTATTATACATTTTCTATGTATGATTTTTTTATTTTGATTTAAAAAAAATAATTATAGGCTTCACCTTGAACAGTTTAAACATTAGACAACTAATAGATTATCAAATTTTATAAGTTGTTTGTGGTTTCTGTAAAAGTTGTTTTTCCTTGATAGTACGTTTATTGCCGCTAAGAAACAGCGCAGGTGAACTCAATCCTCAGGGTTATTAGGAGAAATGGGGAAAAAAGAGGGCTTTGGAGAATAGATTTTTTTTATCTATACATTTGTAATGGCAGCTCATTTCCTGTTCAAATGTCTGTTATTTTTACAAAAAAAAAAAAAAAAAACAGGATCATAGGCAACATACTTGCTAGCATAGAAAAGAAGATACTATTAATTTACAAAAAAGAAGATACAATATTAAATCGCAAGTAATACGTTGAAGTGGTAATAAATGTGTTAACTAATACATAACATAGTACTGATTCAAATCTACTGACGATCAAGTCAAGATAGAAGAGAAATGCATGTGCTACTGATGACGGTCATCAGCAACTAATTATGACTCTCCTTTAACCAATAACTCATATGGGGTTTTAGTGTGACATATTATTTCCAACAAAACTAACCCAACAATCTTGTATGCTCACCAAATACCATAGAATTGGCAACCCTGCCTATTTCCGGTTCTCTACCATAGGCTCTTTCACAATTAAAATATTTGTGTTGCTAAGAAGTGACAGGCGGGCTATATGAACAATTTTCAATATCAACACAGAAGCTTATTTTAGCAGACAAATCGAGCCCCCGATCACCAAAATACTGCTGATGAATTGTTATTTTTTCGAATAATCTTCGAATCGAATAATCTTCAAAAAATAATCAAATATTCCCTAAATGTGTTCAAAATAAGATTAAAATCAACATATTTTCCCTTCATTTCTGGTGCTGTTTCTATTCAGGGAGTGTAAAACTTTATTTATGTGAATGCACTAAATTCAAGAAAACAACAGGTTGTTCTCTTTATTACTTCGGAATTCGATATCGGAATACAGGACATAATAGTTTGTTATTTTCATTTGATTGTTGCTATATCAGTATATGCTATTTCAATATTTTGTTGAACTCAAAAAAATAAATAATGATGAGATCGTTGTAATACCCAAAATCGCTTTCCTCTAAATTTTGCAGATTATTTGAGACAAAAGTAAATATTTAAAATATTGTTTTAGACACTGAGCCATATGGGCCATTACTTAATTAATTTGAGTAATAAGTAGTAAATTTGTATGAAAAATCTTTACAGTTACAATTCAAATACGTAAATATATATATTATTTTTCTCATTTGAAATTTTAGATTTGCTATTCAAAGAAAATTTATAAGTATTTATTCATTTTTTACAATTAAATGTTTCAGTACAATTTTATATTAAAAATATATATTTCTGTGATTTCTCTAGATTTAAATAATAAAAAAAGGGAAAACATTTTAGATACTTGTGGTATAAAAGTCACCAAGGTGACGAAAAAAAATGACCATGGTGATTTTTTGGACGACCTGTGTGACATGACCATGTCATGTCACCTGATTGTATTGGTCATATCAGCATGGTCATATCAGATAGGTTGTCCAAAAAATCACCATGGTCATGTCCCATAGGTAGTTATAGTTATCATCATGGTCATGTGACCTATGTGGCATCCCATAGATCCAAAAAATCACTATGGTCGTGTCAGCTCAGTAATATCACCAAGATAACAAGGATAAAAATATCCCTGGCAAAAAATAGGCCTAGTGTGCTTTGAATAGCATACAACATGATCAAGTGATTGATGCATGGCCACATTAATATCAGGATAAGCTTTAAAACGTAGTATTCAGATGATCCATCATCTTCAAGTTACCAAAAAAGTTGTGTGTATGTGTAGGCAGCTTTCTGTTAAAAGAAACAAATATTTTGTTCACACCAGACTAGAGTAATCATAATTGTTAATCTATTATGATTAATGGTTTTGAAGTTGATATTCTTGGTAATCATAAGAGTGATACAATAGTAATAAAAATAGTAATAATACAATTATATAGTAATAATAGTTCATTATAATAGTATAACTACACTAATAGTAGTACTGTGCAACTCTGAATTTATCACCTAATACAGTGTTAAATACCATGTTCCTGATCGATCTGTTTGATATCAATATAGATCTCTATTGATATAATCAATACAAATCTCTACTGACTTGTATTGACACCAGTGGGCCATTTCTACATACAGCTATAATCTATTGATATCAATATAGAGAGAGATCTCCACTGATCTATATTGATATACTACATACAAATCAATACTGCACTGCAAATACTCACACACAATATATACTTGCACATAATAAACACATTTAAGAACACTTTTTGTCTTCAAATTAACAAAACTTTTTGGTGTTGTTAGCTAGAACACTATATAAGAGACATAATTACAACACTTTATTGTGTTACGATAGTTATCTGAATATGTTTGAAAAGTGTTGCTGACCAGGAATGTGTATCTAAAATAGTGTTGTGATGAAAATGTGTTTTTGCATTGGTGTTTTGCAGTGCAACCCCCTAATTAACAACATATTTCACGCATCACATACATGGTTGGGGAAACATTCTACACATATAATTCATATATAATTTTTATATTTGCTCATTTGGATTAAAAGAGATGATTTAAATACATCTTATTTTGTAAATTCGCGATTCCTTTATAGAAATCGTAAGCGTTGTTTTAATGTGCTGCCTATTCGTGCTACGAACATTATTATATTTTTCAAATATGAGGATGGCCTATGTCTATTTTTGGATGAAATGTTTATGATTGTTCTACACATTTAAATCATATATAATTTTTTTATTATTTGTCATTTGGATTAAAAGCGATATTTAAATAACATTTATTTTGTAAATTCGCGATTCCGTTTATAGAAATCGTACGCGATGTTTTATTGTGCAGCTATGCGTGTACGAACTTATTTATTATTTTTCATTTTTCTAATATGGGCCTACGTCTATTTTTGGATGAATGTGTTGATTGTTTCTGGAGTATTTAAATTAGCATTATATTTTCAAACAATTATTTGTTTCAGATTTAATAAAATAGTTATCAATTGTTGAATCTGGTTGTAAGAAAAATTTATAGATACTCGATTGATGTGTAACGCATTAGTTCAATTTTATTATTTTCTCATATAAAATAAATTAATTTGTATTATTTTTACATTTTCATTTTATTTTAAGTTACAGTTTTTATCAAGTTGGGTAATTGAAATATTTCTATACGTTTTTGAACCATTTGGTAAAAAAAATCATGAACATCAATTTTCCTTCAAAAACTCAACATTAACGTTTACTCGGTTTTAAGGGATTTTCAAGAGGTGTTTTTAAAAAGTTTTAATAATGCGCAATTACCACTGACAATTAACTCTCCATTAAATTCATTAAAAAAATTATCCAATGATTTAAGTAGCAAGTACAAGTTAAGTCATTCTTATTATGTTATAAATATTTTAAACCTATTTTTTTAACAACACTATATAACGACAGCAAGTGATCTCAACTATGCAAGAAAAACGTATGCCATCAATTGCACACGCATGGAACCAGAGGGGAGGGGATCAAAAGGTCAACCACTCCTTCTTTTCGACAAAGGAACTTTTCTTCAATCCTCCTTTTTACTCAAAGCTCCTAAAGGGACTGGACCTGCTTCTTTGTGTTGAGTATTCAAAATCCCATAGAGCCTAAAAATAATTATATGCTTCGAAATATGGACACATTGTTAAAGCCGGCTACTTTTACAAAATGTTTGTTTACACGGGAATTCGAAGTTGAGTTAATGTTCAATTGTATCATTTTGTCCAACACGGCTGATAGCGCGGTCAGTTTGTCTTACTTGTATTTTGGTTTAAGGAAAGACTTCTCTTTTAAAAATGTATGTATTAATATACTGAAGAACGCTGCTCGATCATCCAGTACCAATGACAGTGACTAATGTAATGGTTAGGCTAGTGTAACTGGATTTGGGCCCACTATTTTAGGGTTCCCCAAAATTGGCTTTAAACCTATACGTTTTGCTTCACATCTAAGATTTCGTCTCATTGTACAGCCTAAGTAATTAAAAAGTATTATTTCTAAAAAAATTGAGCACAGTGATGGATGGATGTTATTAAATTAGAGGATTGCCCTTGCCTTAAAATGTTTTTTTATTTCAAATAAGATCATATTTCTTTCTCCCTCCCTCTCTCTCTCTCTCTCTCTCTCTCTCTCTCTCTCTCTCTCTCTCTCTCTCTCTCTCTCTCTCTCTCTATATATATATATATATATATATATATATATATATATATATATATATATATATATATATATATATATATATAATATATATATATATATATATATATATATATATATACAGTAAACTCCCGATTATCAGCGGGTGTGGATTATCCGCTTTGCGGATTATCCGCGGGCCGCACTATTAACCTCACTTCCCTTTTTTTCAGTGCAAATATAAAAATTTAATAAGACGCGATAAAATAATTTAATTTGTTTCAAAACTTTTTAGATTAAAAAACTTTTTAGATTAAAAAACTTTTTAGATAAAGTATCCCAAGAACAACGAAATCCTTTCTAGAACAACGAACTCATTCAAAGAACAACGAATACATTTGACAAAAAGAACAACTAATGCATTAAAATAAGGTGACAGGTGTTGTCCAAAATGTGTTCAGCCAGGTGCACATCACGAACAGATTTTTGTCAAAAAGCATCATTTGTAAAATAAATTGTCCGCTATTTTAATTAAACTGCTTTACCTGATTTTGATAGTAGCGAAATGCGTAAAAAACGAAAAAAAAAATTCTTGACAATTCAAGGCAAATTACAACTCATTAAAAAGATGGAAAACGGCTCCTCTAAAAGTCAAATGTTATGTGTTTGCAGTATAGCATAAGAAAAACGACAGTAAGAGACATTTTGAAGTAAGTGAATTTGTACATACTATACGATTACTGTAATTTACTTTCATAAAACCCAGAAGGAATTTTGTGGACTTGTATTTTCGTTACTTTTGCGGATTATCCGCGAATTCGCTTATCCGCGGATGCCGCGCCACCCAATTCCACGGATAATCGAGAGTTTACTATATATATATTACAAATATAACACAGATAAAAATGTTAAACAAAAAACGAGGCAATGAAAGAACTATTGAAAGGCAGTTAATCACGGATCATCGGCAATCATCACTTGCACTTTATTTGTTTATTTTTTATTATTTTCATGCTTTTTCATTTGTTTATATATATATATATTATATATATATATATATATATATATATATTATATATATATATATATATTATATATATATATATATATATATATATATATTAGGGTGGTCCTTAAAAATAAATTATCGAATTTTGAACGGGCCACCCCCTCAAATTGTTTTTTCATATGAAAAAATAATTCCTGCAAAATTTTAGCCAAATCAATTAGTAATAACACGTGCCCCACGGGGCTTAAAGTTTTGAAAAACGCAAAATTTTAGGGTGTATTTTTAATAATTCCATTATAAATCAATATCTATGCCAAATAAGAAAACATACTCAATACAAATGTTGTAGATTATAAAATTTCTTACAACTTTGTAATTTACACTTTTGATCTATGAGTAACAGGTTATGAGTTATGGGGAAAAGAACAAGCGACATTTTACTAGATTGTAAATCCCCCCATGGCCACACTACACAAGCGATATCCTTCACAATGGTGCGACATAAGTAATTATTTAGATAACTTTTAACTGTTCTGTCTAAAAATTAACTAAAAAGTTACTGATGCAGGTATTTAATTAAAAAAAAACATGTTTAAAATATAGGGTAAGGTGGGGTAAGTGGGCCATTGGGGCAAGTGGGCCACCCCCCTGGCATTTCCCGAATTATGGACGTAAAAAAAAAATCTGTTGCAATATTTTTACGTATTTACCCCAAAAGATGCAGGAAACATTATGGCATCATTTTCACTTAAGTATGTAACAAGGTACAATCCTTTTTGTGAAATTTTTTAAAATTGCATCTTTTCGTAATTCACGCCATCATACTATTTTTAAATTTATTTCCAAACGGTTCATGATACAAAACAAAATGTTATATATTTTGAAACTGTATAAAACATAGTATCTTTTTGTAGTGTCATGTACTTGTGATGTTCATAAAGTTAAAAGAAAATTGGGGTGGCCCAGTTGCCCCGCGTTTGGGGTAAGTGGGCCACCACAATGGCGGGGTAAGTGGGCCACCCCTGGCCCACTAGCCACAACTCTTTAATATACTTAAAAAAAGTCATATGTACTGATTCATAGGGTTAGTCATATACACTATTCATAGACCTATTCATTGACATAGGCCAGTTTAAAATCTGCAGCCCTAACCTTTTTTTTACACTACATGCAAAAATGACAAGATGAAAATTAATGTATTTTTTCTTGTAGTAAGCTTGCAAGCCAGAAAAAGTTGCTATGGGGGAACTATTAAGGATACATCATTACTTTTTTTTTTCAAACACTCAAAAAATCATGTAGATTATTCCACTTGCCCAGCCTTATCTCTACCAGTTATGTGTAAAAATATATTAGGGGGGTGGCCCACTTACCCCACCTTGTGGGGCAAGTGGGCCACTCGGATGACCAAAATGAAAAGCATATTTTTTATATTTATTTTTTGCCAATTTGTGTTAAGGTTGTCATGGGTACAGTAATAACATATGAAAGAATGGACCACAAAAAAAAATAAGTTGTTAGGCTGATTATATCCAGTGGTATGAGGGTCTAAAGTTGAATTATGCCAAAAGGTGGCCCACTTACCCCACCTTACCCTACCGTCATTTCAAGACCTTTGGCTGTCAGGGCCGTCGCGTGGGTGGGGCAGGGGGGGGGGCACTTTCAAAAATTAATATAGGTTATTTACTGAACTATTTGTGCAGCTAGTAAGCAAATGACATTCTTAGAAATGTAATAATGTTGCTAACCAGTGCTGTTTTGAATGTACAATATGGGAGAAGGGGTCATTTATTTATCTTAATATTTTAATTGGTTAATCTTAATATATTATTAATAATAAAAAGAAAATCTAAAATAGTGAATTTTTAAAAGGAATTTAGTATAAGTAAATGTAATAAATTCATTTATGAAAACCAGATAAATTGAAAGAAAAAGAATATTTTTTTAGAGAATAAATATTATAAATTTCCCTATACTATTAATATTCCTGTATAAAATATTCCCCCCCTTTCTTTTCGAAACTTATTGAAAATACTGTATTATTGACGTTTTCTAGTTTTTTAATTTTCTTTACAAGTAAGAAACTAATTTAGAATGTAATCATTTGTAAATTGTTCCGGTACTGAACATAAAAACTGGGGTTTTCACGCCCGATTTCCATGCACTTTTAACTTACTATATTGTCATTATTGTATTGCTTTAGTACAGATTTTTAATAGTGTAATGTGTAATTTTTTTAAGACAGTCTTGCAGGGTCTGTAAAATAAATGTTTTTTTTTTTTTTTTGATTCATCCTTTGTAAACTGATAGTTGAATTCTTCAATTAACTTCACACCTCTTTATGCTGCAAAATTTACGAAGTTTAAGGATCTTAAAACTTCCTTTCAGACAATTTTCAGAATTGAACATTATAAAGGATGTAATTCCTTGAAATCTTCCTTAATGTGGTATCTCTGTCATTCGAATCTGTTTTATAACCATTCATTTGTAGTGTTATATTTTCAGGTAGGAATACATGTTTTCCTCTAAAATTAGATTTTCATCCATTGCAACGAAAACACTCGTGTGAATTCAGGTTTAATTAACCATATTTAAAAATAATACGAGTAACAAATCTCCAAGAAATAACAATTTGGCACCAGTTACTTGGTTTTTAATTGTAGCAAAAATAAATATTTAGTTTCGAGCATAACTCGGTACGAACGTATCAGTACGTATACACGAACTTTATATGAAGCATTTAACAAAGGTCCGAAATTCGTTAGAAATTGCTTGTTCTATCAATTAAAAAAAACCGCATTAGCTTTTTTAGAACGCAACAAAGTCTTTTTAGCAATTACATTGGTTTCACATCTTTTCTGCCATTACCATATGTAAGAAATTTTTGATTGATTCAACTAGAGGCAGTAACCATTATACAGGGGTTGAAAACAATGTGGATAAATGTATGACTCATGGCGTATCGCTTTTGCCATTAAAAAAACTTACTCCTTAGCGAAAATGCCCCCCCCCCTCTCTCTCACCTCTCATCCACGTGACGGCCCTGGCAGCCAACAGTCTTTAAATCGTGGTACAATTTAAGTTTTTTTTTTGTAATACTTGAATCTGCCCCTTTTTAATTAAATGTCAGGCATAACCAGTTAAAAGTTAATCTAAATAATCACTTTAATGTTGCACCCTCTGCCCACCCACGCGACGGCCCAGACAGCCCAAAGTCTTAAAATTACGGCATATTTTAAATGTGTTTTATTTAAATACTTGACTATGTCCCTTATTTAGTTGATCTTTAGACAGAACGGTTAAAAGTTATCTAAATAATTGCTTATGTCGCACCATTTTGAAGGATATCGTTTGCGTAGTGTGGCCATGGGGGGGGGGGGGGGATTTACAATCTAGTAAAATATCGCTCATTGTTTTCCCCATAACTCATAACCTGTTACTCATAGATCAAAAGTGTAAATTACAAAGTTGTAGGAAATTTTATAATCTATCACATTTGTATCGAGTATGTTTTCTTATTTGGCATAGATATTGACTTATAATGGAATTATTAAAAAAACACCCTAAAATTTTGCGTTTTTCAAAACTTTAAGCCCCGTGGGGCACGTGTTATTACTAATTGATTTGGCTAAAATTTTGCAGTAATTATTTTTTCATATGAATGAACAAATTGAGGGGGTGGCCCGTTCCAAAATCAAAAATTTATTTTTTGCCATGTTAATAAGGACCACCCTAATATATATATATGTATATTAGGGTGGTCCTTATTAACATGGGGAAAAATAAATTTTCGATTTCAAAAAGTCTCACCCCCTCAATTTGTTCATTCATATGAAAAAATAATTACTGCAAAATTTTAGCCAAATTAATTAATAATAACACGTGCCCCACGGGGCTTAAAGTTTTAAAAAACGCAAAATTTTGGGGTGTTTTTTAAAAAATTCCATTATAAATCAATATCTATGCCAACTACAAAAAACTACCCAATACAAATGTTATAGAACATAAAATTTCCTACAACTTTGTAATTTACGATTTTGATCTATGAGCAACAGGTTTCGAGTTATAGGGAAAAGAACGAGCGATATTTTACGAGATTGCAAATCATGGCCACGCTACGCAAACGCTGTCCATCACAATGGTGCGACACCTATAAAACTGATTATTTAGATGATTTTTAGACAGGAAAGTTTAAAAGTTAACTAAAAAGGGCCAGATTTAAGTATTTACATATAAAAACATTTAAAATACACAACAATTTAAAGACTGTCAGGGCTGTCGCGTGGGTAAGGGGGGGGGGGAGGGTGCTTTCGTAATTGAGTTAGCTTTTTTAATGGAAAAAGCGATACACCATGAGTTATACAGGGACCCATTTGTTTCTCAACCCTCTCCCCTGTATTATTAATGGTTACTGCCTCTAGTTAAAGCATATATAAAAAAATTCTTGCATATGGTAATGGCAGAAAAGATGTTAACCCTTTGTAACTGCTCAAGAGACTTTGTTGCATTTTTTTAAGAAACCTAATGCGTTATTTTGAAATTGATGGCAAAAGCAACTTTATATGAGTTTCAGTCATTTGTTTAATGGTGCATATGAAGTTCGATTTACTAAACTATGCCTCGAAAACAGATATTTGTTATTGCTTCAATGAAAAACCAAGTTGCTGGTGCCAAATTGCTATCTCGTGGAGATTTGCTACTCATATTCTTTTTAAATATAGGTGAAGTAAACCTGAATTTACACAAGTGGTTCCTTTTTAATGGATGAAGATCTCAAATTTTAGAGAAAAGGATGTATTCATGCCTGCAAAAGAAACAACTACACAAGAATTATTATAAAACAGATTACATTACAGAGATTTCATAGTAATGAAAATTGTCAAGGAGTTAGATCCATTATAATGGTGTTATTAAGGAAATTATTTATAAGGAAGGGAAATACAAGATCTTTAAAGTTCGTAAATTTGGCAGCTGAAAGAGGTGTGATGTTAATTGAAGAATTCAACTATCAGTTTACAAAGAATTAATCCAAAAACAATTTATTTTATTGACTGCGCAAGACTGTAACAAAAAATACACATCCTGCGATTAAAAAACTGTACTGAAGCCATACATACTGTAATAAATAAATATAGTAAATGGTAATTTTTTTTATTTATATTAAAATTAAGATTTACAAGCCAATGCCCCCTTTCAATCCCCCCTTCCCCCTCACACACATATTGTGCCTGCAAACAGGCTTTGATTATGGACATTGTCTGTGATCTTTAAATTTCTAAGAATGTCGTTTGCTTATTAGCTACACCAATTGTTCGGTAGGTAATCTTTTATTTAATTTGCAAAAGCGCCGCCCTCGCCCCATCCAAGTGACGGCCACATCACCCACATGACCACCCACGGAAGCAATAAGAAATATCTGTTTTCGATTCATAATTTAGTAAAACCAACTTCAGATGCACCATTGAACAAATGACTAAAACTCATACGAAGTTGCTTTTTCCATCAATTTCAAAATAACGCATTAGGTTTCTTAAAAAATGCAGCAAAGTCTCTTGAGCAGTTACAAAGGGTTAACATCTTTTCTGCCATTACCATATGAAAGAAAATGTTTTTTTATTTGCTTTAACTAGATACAGTAATCATTAATAATACAGGAGAGAAGGTTGAGAAACACGTGGGTCCCTGTATGACTCCTGGTGTATCGCTTTTTCCATTAAAAAAGCTAACTTCATTGCGAAAGCAGCCCCCCCCCCCTTACCCACGCGACGGCCCTGACAGTCTTTAGATTGTGGTGTATTTTAAATGTTTTTTTAATATAAATATTTAAATCTGTCCCATTTTAGAGATTTTTAGACAGGAAAGATTAAAAGTCATCTAAATCATCAGTTTTAGGTCGCACCATTGTGATGGATAGTATTTTCGTAGTGTGGCCATGATTTGCAAAATCTTAAAATATCGCTCGTTCTTTTCCCTATAACTCAAAACCTGTTGCTCATGGATCAAAATTGTAAATTACAAAGTTGTAGGAAATTTTATGTTCTATAACATTTGTATTGAGTAGTTTTTCGTAGTTGGCATAGATATTGATTTATACTGGAATTTTTAAAAAAACACCCAAAATTTTGCGTTTTTTAAAATTTTAAGCCCCGTGGGGCACGTGTTATTATTAATTAATTTGGCTAAAATTTTGCAGGGATTATTTTTTCATATGAATGAACAAATTGAGGGGGTGAGACTTTTTGAATTCGAAAATTCATTTTTAAGGACCACCCTAATATATATATATATATATATATATATATATATATATATATATTTCTCTGATTTCTCCAGACTTAAATGAAAACCTTTAGATACTGTTACTTTCGGAACAATTTAACAAAGTAATTTTGCCTGATTGACATTTGAGGTGGGCATTCGTCTTACTTTGGATATTTGCGGAACATAAAGATCTTCTTACATTTACTACAAATATTAATAAAAAGTATTGTAATATGTCAAAAATTAGGAATTGCCAAACTCAACTAACTTTAATCCAACTAAATTCAACTCTTAAAATTATAATTCAATCAACACATTTAAAGTCATTCTTTGAAACAATGGCTAACTGTTAAATATTATAAATCCAAATATATAAAATACTGCATTTTATGTATTTACAGAAGAACTTAGATTTGCAGCCAGATTAAAAGATAATCCAACGTTACTTAAAATAGTTTTATTTTTGTTAACAATGTGTTTGTGATATGATGAGTAAAGCTCTAGATTAGCGGTCGCCAGTCGCCAACTGGAGACTATTACATCAAAAGTGGCTACCTAAAAATCAAACCCCAGCCGCCAAAAGTGGCGATAATAATTTTTAATTTTTGTTTAACAAATAATTAATACTGCAGCTGCATTTCTAAAATAAAATAATAAAACGCTCAGATTCGATTCTGTCGGGAAAAAAGACTTGATGACAGTTGTTGCTTATCGGTGAAATGTTTCCTTCATCATTGGCCGGTGTTTCGTGTGAAGTCACTGAGTCGGCCTCCGTGTGACGTAAATGGAGCTGGGCGACGAAAATCTGAAATGCAAATTTGATTTTTAAATCTTGCTTAACGATCGCGGCAATTTACAAGTGATTGATTTACGGCTGATTTAGATCTCGACTATTCCTTTAAACAATTTTGATGTGAGAAAATTTCATAAACAATCGTGGCGAATCGAATTCTCCGAAACTAATAGTATATAGGTGCATAAATTAATTTTCTACTTTTAATAATGACCAATCACATAATACTTACATATTTTTTATGATCCTTTTTTTACTGTCAATCTTTTCATATCAAAAACGTATTTAATTAAATTGTGTTTCGTGGAAAATCGCAGTTTATTTTTGTCGTATATACCTAAATTTGAAACTGGCTACTAAAAATCCAAATATGGCTACTATTAAAATTTCCCAGTCTAGAGCATTAATGATGAGGCACCATTCTAAACTCCAAGCTGTATCCAATGGGGAACATGCGTGGGTCGGGAAATCGAGAAATACCTTTTGTAAATGAATCTCCCGGCTATTCAAAGAACACCAACATAAATTTTACTTCAATCCGACTATTAGTTTATTTTCAATTAATTTTCAAAGTTTGTGCTAAGCCCCGCCCCTTGAATTTTCAATTTTAATTATTTCCGTTAAAAGTTTTATTTAATTTTTTCTGCTGAATGGCATAACGAAATTGAAAAAAATGATCGGATGTGAGCAAAAGTGGTGTATTTTCCCCTTAAAACGTTCGAAAATGATAGAAGGAATGGTCTGATTTCAAACATTATTAGCCTATGTTTGTTCCGGAGATTAGTTGAATTTTTGTGATAAATTTCGTGACGATCTGTTGCATGGTTCAGATATATTTTATATTTATTAAATTTTTCATGCACATTTTATATCACATTTTAATTTAAGTTTTCACCTTGAACACTTTAACCAGGATTAGATTTTCAAATTTGGTAAACAAATCGCGGTTTCTGTAAAAGTTGTTTTTCCTTGAGGGTATGTTTATTGCCGTTAAGCAGCTGCGAGGAGTAGTTGTAACCTCTTATTTATTTATTTATTTATTTATTTATTTATTTATTTATTTATTTATTTATTTATTTATTTATTTATTTATTTATTTATTTATTTATTTATTTATTTATTTATTTATTTATTTATTTATTTATTTATTTATTCATTTATTCATTCATTCATTCATTCATTCATTCATTCATTCATTCATTTATTTATTTATTTATTTATTTATTTATTTATTTATTTATTTATTTATTTATTTATTTATTTATTTATTTATTTATTTATTTATTTATTTATTTATTTATTTATTTATTTATTTATTTATTATTATTATTAAAAACAATACCAGTTCGATTTCAAAAATAGTTCTGTTCTTGACTCCATGCTGCGGGATAATTTCCGATGCGGCCGGTAGAGGCCCACGAATCTAGACGTTGACGTTAAATCGTTCTATAAAATATTTAATATTATAATATAATATTACAATATAATATTATAATATAATATTATAATATGATATTTTTTATATACTGTCGGAATACAAATTTTTGATAAACTAATGAAGGACGTTCACGATGACAATGGAATAACTCAATATACTAAACAGGTGAGATATAAATATTTAGAAAGTATATTTAATATTAACAGAAAATACAGTATTATCATAACGTGATAAATTAGTCTATTGTATTTCAAAATAGAGTTGTTGTAAAAATACATTTCACTCAAAAATGCGGCATCCCATAAGCTCGCAGAACTTATCTCGCCCAATTACCAACATCTTAAAATATTCCGGTTAGTTGCTAAATGTAACAGATTTGAAAGTGGTTTGAAATCATAAACATTAAAAAAAAAACTGTTAAAAGTTAAATAATAAGGAATTATAAATTCTGCTTTCATATTTAGAAGAAGTAGTTTCACACATTCATCCTTTTCTACATAACCGTACAGAAAAAAAAAAACATTTGACATCTTTCTATGAAAAAAATATTTTTAATTTTTACTTTTAGTCGCTAGATGTCCTTCTTTTAATACATAAATAATAATGTGCTTGTGTGGTTTTAATAACTGCTTATCATCATTAGTAATTGCGACTGTTGGAACTGATTTTTAATCTTAGCTGAGAGAAATACCAAGAAGAAAAGCCTCTTATTTCTGAATCCCTGTAGAGGATAAGCACGGTTCTGCTCTTTAGTAATCTTTGTAAGTATTTGCATTATAATTTTCAATTTTATTGAACTACATGTATTCAATTGTTTGACTACAATTCATTTATTCAATTTGATTAAACTTCAAGAAATTAATTTTAACCTTTCAAACAATATTATTTTAAATATCCCTTAAAAGCATAATATTTTTTTTTTCGGTTTTAAACCTAAGAAACTCAACGCCCTCTTGCGGCGTTAATAAACGTAACGGTTAAGTATTGTAAATGGTAAATAAAATAGGGTATTTGACTAAATCGGGAAACTGCCCAAAAAAGTAAAATAAACATAGTGTAGGACCTAGAAAACGCATATTCATTGGTTTTTCTTCAAAAAATTGCTCAAATATTATTTAAAATAAGTTTTAAAATCGCGATTTTCCAAAGCTCGGTCACGTGATTGCAAACGCTACGCTGATTGGTCTGACGTCACCCGGCATTAAACCGCCCCTCATGCTATTCAAATTTAGTCATCCGAAACTTTTTAGTGCTCTTTTAAGTCTAAAATAATGATTTTTTATAAGTATTTCTTTCATTGCGATTTTAGAGCTTAAAAAATATTTAAATAAATAAAATTAAAGGATTCACAAAAACGGCTAGCTCAAATTTGCCGATAATCGATGCTTATGAATATGATTGTAGGGCATTTGTTTTTTAAATCTTGTTTGGATTTCTGTTATGATAAGTTCCAAAATATTACAACTTCCAGCAAAATAATTACCAATTTTAAACGGAATATAAGGAAGCTATTAATATTTTTAATGAAAAGGTCCTAAAAGTGTAAATAATATTATGCTAATGTTAATGTTGTAATGGTAACTAGTTTCATATCTTTATCCTTGCCCATAGATGGCGCCCCGAACTTTTTTTCTTGTACCAATCTAGAAAATGAGAAATTTATCTTAGCAATTTTTTTTACAAAAAGTTGTTTCTGCGTTCTAGTTAAAAGAAAAACATTATAAAAAATTTATTTTTTGAAAGCTACATCAGTTTTCCCATAATTTTGATTTCATTGAACTTCAAGTATCTTTTTTTCTATCACATTAAAATATATTGTAAATCTATAGTAAAACTTCGTATTAAACGCAATTGAATAAATTATCTCAAAACTCAACTTGAATAAATTATCTATTAAAAATTATGAATTTATTAGAAAGTTACACAAATCCGCAAATGAACGACTTATAATAAATAGTTACTGACGTTTAAAATTATAATAAAAAAAATTACATATGCGTGCCACAAAGTAATCATTTTTAAATTGGTTTTATTTAATTTTAAGGCAAGATATTTTGGCAAATAGAGAGATTGTTTAAATAAAATTACATGAAAAAAAACCTTAAGTATAAAATTAGGTCACTTCATATGAACTAAAAAAAACTATTTAACTGCGGCCCTATAATTTTTTTATGTACACTTTTCCTAGGATGTGTATTAGTTCAGATTGCGTTTTTTTATGTATATCTCTTATTTTATAAGCTATTATTTTTTATTTTTTGGTTTACAAGCGCTCTGGTACCATTTTTCTTGAAAGTCAACCGAATTCTTTAAGGGAATTAACAGATGTAAAAGTAGCGGATTATGACATTAAAAAGTCGCGAACCAACTATTAGTAGCTAAGTGCTAAATGTTAAAAACAAAAAAAAAAGCCCATTAAAGCAATTCTACTCACTCTTTTAATAATAAATCAAAGGAAAATGGAGTTTACAAATACAGCAACAGTGTTCACTACGGATTCTCCCGCATGTCGAAAACGTTTCACGCCAGGTGACGTCACTCCCTTCAAATTCTGCCGGGGATCGTTTTGGGGGCGTGGCTTATAATCAAATTTCAATGGGGAACTTGCATGTATTTTTTTTATTTTTTTAAACGAATCTCTATGCAATTTGAAAACCAACAACATAAATTTTACCTCAATCCGACTTTTAGTTTTTTTAAAATTAATTTTTAAAGTTGGAGCTTAGCTCCGCCCCCTGAAAACGCAGCCTTCGGCTTCTCTCCTCCGCGTGACGACACACGACACATGGAAGACAGCGGGCAGGCAGAGATGATCGGCTGCTACCGTGCTTTGCGCGCGAACGCTTCTTAATGTTTCTCTAATCTTCTTTTAACGATTGAAATTATTTTTGTAATTCATTACACTAAGTTTTAAATATATATTTGGTTGAAAACCTAATGTATGCACTGGTATTGAATTTCTTATGGTGTACTACTTTATCCAAAAATCTGAAATAGCTGTTTCTCAGGGTAGAAAAAAATCATGATAAAAAAAATATTTGATTTAAATTGGATTATGATTTAAATCAGATTTGTTTGATTTTTTTAATATTTAGCATACTAATTTGCGTATTCTTGAAAATTTGATTAAGGGGGTTCAATACCCAAAAATCGGTGGAAAAAATCAAAACAAAAATTATTGGCTTAAAATACTATTACAGCCTTTATTACTAATGTCCCAAAGTATCAAGACGATTGGAAAAAATATTTTTGACATTAAAAGCCATTTTATTTAACCTTTTCCTGACTGAAACGGCCCAAATAAAAACTTTTAATGCGTTTTTCGTAGAACTTGATTTTTTGAACTTCGATGTACCTTTTCTCAAAAACTATGCTATGTTTTCTCGTAAACTTTTTTTTATATGATGTAATACACAGTATAGATTAATCTGAGGTTATAAATTTTAATAAAACTAAAGTGAAAAAAATTTTATGGGGCAAAAAAGTGAAAAATTTCATGATTTTTTGGGTACTTAAAAACTTATTTTATTTAAAAAAATCTAACAGTTATTTAGATAAAACTTTAGTAGATAGAAATTGAGAGTTTCGCCCCAGGTGGCGGTGTGCGGTGGGGTGACGTCACTAATCCTCCACCACCACCGCCACCCACTGATCCTCCGCAATTCTCGTACTGTTGTACGAGGGTATTTTTAGAGAAAGTTTATATTTTTGTGAGTGGCAACGATTTTTCCATACTGTTATACAAGGGTATTTTGGATGACGTCACCACCATGGATATGACGTACTCCTTATGGAATGGGTATGAGTCACCGGACATGACGTAACCGGATATGACGTGAACGGACATGACGTAAAACGATATGAGTCACCACATATGACGCGAGTTGTTTTGGGGTGGTTTTATAAGACGTAATTATAGGATAGGTTTATGCTATATGTAAAGAACAGTTATTAGTAGTTGTTGATTCGAAATATTTTTTATTACAATAGTAAGGGTAGTTTTATATGACGTAGATTATAGGTTTATATGGCGTATTTTTGTAAAGAACAGTTATTAGAAGTTGTTGATTGGAATTTTTTTTTTTATTATAATAGTAAGGGAAAGTTTTATGCGACGTAGGCTACTATAGTCTTAAAATATTACTTTTCCTCAAGTACAAATAAGTTTTTAAAGTTTTTATACTAAATATGTTTTTATAATAAATAAGTTTTATAATAAAAAAAGTTTTTATTATTTAAGTTTTTATAGTTAAAGTTTATTTTAATTTATCTTAATCCTATTTTCAAAGCAGTCATAAATACACAATTTTTAGAGACATCAACACTAAATTTATGTATTCATGGAATATATACTAACATTTCTTCTAAAGATGTAAACATATTTTTTCACATCATATAAAAATGATAATCATAGTGAAACAATTATTTGATGAGAATCGAGTTCATAAAATATTTACTTCAATTATTTTAGAAATTATATACATCTTAAAAATATAACTTTTTTCCCCCTCATAATCAATTTTTTTTATTAATTGTAAAATGAATGTTATAAAACTTATTTTATTCTAACCAGATAACATTTTCCAATAGAGAACTTATAAATTTCGTAATGCTTATTTAACAGATAAAATTTTCTTATAGAAAACTTATAAATTTCGTAATACTTATTTCTAAATAAACACACAAAAATATGAAATAACACATTTTTTTATTTACATACACATATTTCACACAGATAACTTTATACCATAATCAAATTGTTTTGTAAAGAAATCATCAGTAAACAAATGCAATACATTTTTCAACTTTGAAACAACTCGATTCACATTTATTGCCATTAAGGCATCGTCTCCAACACATAAATACAATTCTTCATAGGATAACATCATACACTCATGTTTATATTGCGATGGATTGTCTATTTTACATGCAGCACACTTAAAAAGTCTATGTAAATTGGCTTCCACTTCATCATGTAGAACAGAAATATATTCTTTTTCCAAATCTATATTAGGATCGTTTACAACTGTTTCAACAACATTTTCAAGAATTTTGCTAGGTAGGATCTTATACAATACAGTAGATTTGATAGTTTCATTTATATCTGGTATAATTTCACAGATTTTAACAAGATTGGAGTAATCTACATTTAGAGAAGACGTTTTGAATTTGAACACTTCAAAATGAAATATTTGTTGAAATACTAAGCCACCAGACACACTCATTATCGCAAGTTGGTTGTTACAAATTACACTACTTGACGTATATTTCACATCTACGTTATAAATTTTCTTTTTAAAGTCTAGATAAGTATCTAATGACATTACGATACCTTGCTTGGTAGGGAAGTAGGTTGGTGATTCACTGTTGGCACATGATGTATATTGTCTCATATGAATATACAATTTAGAGTTCAAATTGTGTAGAGACACCATAAATCCAAAACCGAGATCCCATTCTCGCACTGGAACACTTTTCTTAGAATGGAAAGGCGAGGTCACATCAGTAATTGTAGAATTCAAAGTTGGAGCATCTAACGCGATGAAATTGTCATGATTCGTAAAAGAATCTATCGATGCACCAACACTGCTACATACATCAGGGTCTTCGTTCATGTCGATGGGGAGAGGTCCACTAATCTCCTTCAAATTGCAGAGAGGAAATTCCACGAAAGATTTCTTGTTATGAGGCCTAATATAAGGCTTAGTTCGTAAGCGATGCATGACAAAAATATGTAGAGTAACAACAACTCTACAGTCAGTAATGAAATGATTTCCAAAGTTCAGAAACTGAGATAAGAGTTATCTTATGTAAACATGTCTATCTTTTTTATCACGTGAAACTCAATTACAAATTCTTATGCAATATGCCATCTGACTATGGCTCATCCTGCTCAAACATGTATTATATTGTTCCACTAATTAATTTCTAACTAAATCCCATTTTTTCTTTAATTAAGGAGTAATTATTCAGTAATTTATTTTCCCACTTTTATAAAAATATTGATTCAAAATCATACATTTATCTGTGAAAGAATCGAATTTTCCATGAGGATTATATACAATTTAGCTGCTGGAGAATAAATTTAATTCACGTTCAGATTTCTTTAAAAATATAGTATATCAAAGTATAATTAATTTTAAAGTGTAATATAATATTAATGCGTCTATTATTTTAAATATTAGAAATTTCTCCCACCCCAGGAATAAAAATAATAGTATATTCATAGAATATTTCAAACAAAATTTTTTAAAACGGTTCGTTATTATATATTCATCCACAAATATAACCATTTTTAAATCAAATAATTTTGTATGCCCCCACAGTAATTATAAATATATTTTTAAAAACTAAAAATATAATATAAACTTGTTATTGTATTCGAGTGGTAAGCAGATAAGGCCACACACACCACAATAGTTGTTAAATAATAGTTATTTTGTTTGGACTTTGAATCTAAAGATAACAAAAACCCGTGACAAAGTCACATGTTTTAATTGCAACATATGGAGGTAATCGAATCATATGATCAGATCACAAGACGATCGAACTTTCTAGAAACGATTGCTTATAAGACGGGGGATCATTTCAGAGTTTTAGCTAATCTTTAGTAAAAATAGTGTTAGTTTTAAATTTTTTATGATCCTAAATAACCTTTACTATATACAAACTAGGGTAAACTAAGCTGAACATACAATTCCAAAAAAAAAAAACCTAGTCATAATTTCATGTGTGTTATGACTTAATTACATAGTATCCTTTCACAAAAACTTTACTTTCTTTGAACCACTAACGTATGAATCCAGTCTGAAAAAAAATCCCTTAGCTGACAACAGGTTAAAGTTTGTTATCTAATCAGTGAATTAACTCTTCTTAACTACAATTATAATTACTTTTAAGCAATTCTTATGAGTAGGTGAAACAGTATCCTTCAGTAAAAACTTTGTATTCATATGCGTGAGGTACAAAAATAGTTCGATAAGAGAAAAAAAAATAGTATTAGCCGATAATGTTCTTATGTACAAAAAGTAACTATTTCACAACTTGAAGTAGACGGTTTATTACGTTTAAGTGTATATCAAATCAGTCGCCTTGATTACATTTTTTCTGATTTTAAAACTTTCTGTTTAATGTGAATTTTATATTTAAATGTTCTTAAAAGTATAACTTCACCCTGTAATTGTTTGTTATATATCTATTATTGTTAAGACTCAGCATTAACAATTCTACTATGAATATATGTACATAACAAGAAATCATAATATTTGTACTTATAACGATAAGATTGGGGTATTCTACAATGATCTAATGAAGTGCTTAGTTTTATTAGTATCGATGTGAAATGTCAGCTTGTTAAAACATCTAAAGATAACAAAGTTGTAAATCTACTCTAATGTGGGGTGTCGTATTAAATAAAAAATATTTATACAATATGATTATTCATAAAATCATACAAAAATTATTATTTCTAAATAAAAGCCTCACTTACCGTTCTCACACACAATGTCCGCTTTCATACTGAAGTACAATGATATAGGAGTCGAATCGTCTTATGACAATAATCCACAGTCTCATGATACATTACAGATAACAATTGAACATGAGTTGGACTGTTTTCACTGCTGATAGCTATTTTTTAATTTTGATAATTTATAGTTTTATATGACGTATTTTAAGACATACTGATGCATAAGGCATGCTTAAGGCATGCATAATGAATGAAGCTGAGTTATCTTGTTAATTAAGCAAACTTTCATAAAAATGTATAACTATTTTTAATACAAACTTAAAAATAAGACTTGACTCAAAAATAACCGTATAATAGATGTTAAGTTCATTATACGAACAATTTCCAGCAAATATTACAATAACTTAGTGATTTCACAGTTAATTTAAGAAGTAAATTGCACTATCTTTTGTTAAAATTGTATGAAATTTTTTAAAAAAAGTACTTTCTAACGGGTTTGAAAACACCTTTTATAGTTCTTATTGATAAATATTACAACCAGTTACGGATTTCAAAGCTTATTAAGAAGTAAATATCGATGAGATTTTTTAATATAGTCTTATAAATACTACAACAGTTTATCTGATAATGTACTCTCGGTGGGAATAATTAACAAAAATGTGGAATTCATAATAAAAGTTCATACCTCAAGTAGGTAGTAGACACTTCATGTTATAATTCGTACAATTCTTCAAAACTAACAACATTAAAAAAAAAAAAAATGCTCTTCTAAACTATTCATATAAAGTGTTTTTTTTTTTTTTTTTTTTAGAAAATCAATAAGTTTTATGCTAGATTTAATTTACTTTTAAAATAGATTTATAATATACTAATAGATTAATAACTTGCGTTTTCAATTTTGAACTCGTTAACTTCAAAATATTCAGGAATTCCTATGGTTTAATGTAAAATGACACATCAACGTAGATTATAAGCTCATATGTGCAAATTTTGGTTGGAATTCAACAACAACTTTGTAAGAAATTGAGTAGTTTTATCCAATATTTTTGATTAAAACTCTAAAAAGTTTGATATCTTCTTTGAAATAATAAAAATAGTAGTATGGATACGTGTAAAACTCTATTTTATCGTCTTTTGGTATAACATTAATGGTATGAATATATCTGAATAATAAATGAATCATGTAATTATAATAGGCTTACATGTATTTAAATATATATGATGTTTGTATGGTTGGACTCATATTTTTAAAAATATATAGTATAAGGTTTTGAAAAGTTCAGAGAATATATCTTAATCACAGAGATTACAAACTACACAATGAACGGGTAATGTGTGACTAACTAACACGTTTAAATCTGTTTATCTCTGTTCATATAACTTTCTAAGGAGTTAGTGGCGACATAGTATTTTCAATCAAGTGTTTTGATTTATATTAAAGTACTTTATTACAGTGTTTAGAGTTACTCTGTATAATTTACATGACATTCATATCCTTTACTATAAACTGTCATCACCAACTAGCTACATGATAATAACACATGTGATTCCAAAACTTTACCAGTTTTTGATATGTATACCATTCTGATTAACAAACAAATATATACCTTTTGATAATAGAATATAAGAAAAGTGACAAAGAAATGCAGGTTTAACTAAAGGACCAACTAACATATCCGTTAAAATTCCCTAAATTTATGACTGAAACTATATAATCTTTGAAGAAAACATCAAATGCTTTTTTTTTTTTTACAATTTCTAAAAAAAAAAAAATACAGACAATTAAAATATAATTACATATTCGAAAAATACCTAAAAATGAACTAACCAACATGAAGATTCTTAATAACAAATCAAAAATTCAACTTTAATTTGCATCATTATTTATTCTTATAAGTTTTTTTCATATTCAGTTCTTGATAAATAGTTGTTTGACGATAAAATTCTTTTGATATTTGTAAGTTTCTATTGAATAATTATAATTAATGTTCGCAAACCATAGTAAAAACATCAATACCATTGTCAAAATAGAAGCAATTATTATGAAAAGGATTTTAAAAATAAGTAAATTTAGCTTAATATTATGGTGCATGGTATATTAATTCTTCTTTTTATTATCATACGATAACCTATATCCTTGCTGAAAAATTTACATTCATACGTGAAAGGCTTAAAAAATAGTTCGTATATATCCTTAATTTTATTTGATAACATTCCAAAATTCCCTTAAAGAGTTAAGAATTATCGAAGTATATTATTTTTGGACATAATAAAGACTAATTTTAGGGGAAAAAATATCTAACCTCATTTTAATTTATTCAACTCATGATTCAAACTCATAACGATCACTATTCTAAATCCTTATGAAACAGTTTTTTTATACTTTGAGACTTTACGAAATAACACAAATTACATTAATATTCTAAAAATTTATGCAAGTTTCATTATTTTACTACGGTGTGAGAAGGAAAAAAATTAAGGTGTACGTGTTTTTTTTTTTTTTTAAATTTAATTAATATCTGATGAAATAGTTCAATATTATTCAAGTCAGACATAATTTCTTGTTAATCGGTAAATAGTATACAATTATGATCACTGATTGAATATTAAGAAAGTAAATAAAAATTATGTCTGGTTTCAGATAAATAAATAACGTAATCAAAATTAACTAGTTGTACTAGTTCTTCATTTTCAAATATCGAGAACATATATTTGAAGAAATTTTATTATCTCATATAATCTATACAATTTTAAAAAACTTACTATATCTAATAGTATTGTAAAATCCAACGGTGCGGTTGACAATTCAGATTCGATGATGTCAATTTCAGAAGACTTAACCAAGAGTAGCATGCAAGCAGGGATGATTCCTAAAAATATTATATCAATCTTAATTCAATACATATGAATTTATACCAAAGTCAATATTAGTTATGTAGTTAGTTATGCAGTGTGTACTTAGTAGTGTCTTGTTATGTAGTGTTAGTTATGTAGTGTGTACTAATAGAGTCATTACTAGCTAAAAATAAAACGTGCATTGACTATCTATACGAGTCACTCGAGAAAGAAATCTCTTATCTTACCACTCTCACATGAGGTTGAATCATCCTTCAAACAATACAAACCTTTCGAGTATTCCGGTAAATTTCCTGAACGCCCTTTATACTATTTAAAATTTATTGAATCGTACATTTTTATTATTTTTTTCTTTAAATTGTTGTAATAAATAATTAAAAATACTTACAAAGATAATTATTATCATTTTCTTACCTACACTTCGATTAACAAGAAAGTAGTTCAAACTTTTAAACTAAAATTATTTTACCTATTTCGAACAAAAAGGCATACATATACTTATCGTAAACAATAGTTATTAATCAAATGAAAATTTATAAAAATGATGTTAGTGTGAAATTCATAAAATGAGACTTGAGTTTATTTATATACATAAAAAATAGACAAAAAAAAATCTTCATAATTCTTCAAAGCAATCATGTCAAACATGTGAGACTGAGTCTGTGTTGGGATGCAGATCAATGAATTATAGAAATATGAATTTT
Source organism: Hylyphantes graminicola (assembly GCA_023701765.1). Taxonomy (NCBI): domain Eukaryota; kingdom Metazoa; phylum Arthropoda; class Arachnida; order Araneae; family Linyphiidae; genus Hylyphantes; species Hylyphantes graminicola. The sequence continues at coordinate 68,024,111 of CM043120.1, read as the reverse complement.
TTTTGTAGCATCTTGGTAAAATCCGTCAACTAATAATACATGTTCTACTACATGTATGAAAAAAAAATAACTAAGTCCAACCTCATTACTGTATATATTTTCTAGCCAGCTTGAAATGTTTCGACAGTAATGAGGTTGGACTTAGTTATTTTTTTTTCATACATGTAGTAGAACATGTATTATTAGTTGACGGATTTTACCAAGATGCTACAAAAAAAATTCATATTTCTATAATTCATTGATCTGCATCCCAACACAGACTCAGTCTCACATGTTTGACATGATTGCTTTGAAGAATTATGAAGATTTTTTTTGTCTATTTTTTATGTATATAAATAAACTCAAGTCTCATTTTATGAATTTCACACTAACATCATTTTTATAAATTTTCATTTGATTAATAACTATTGTTTACGATAAGTATATGTATGCCTTTTTGTTCGAAATAGGTAAAATAATTTTAGTTTAAAAGTTTGAACTACTTTCTTGTTAATCGAAGTGTAGGTAAGAAAATGATAATAATTATCTTTGTAAGTATTTTTAATTATTTATTACAACAATTTAAAGAAAAAAATAATAAAAATGTACGATTCAATAAATTTTAAATAGTATAAAGGGCGTTCAGGAAATTTACCGGAATACTCGAAAGGTTTGTATTGTTTGAAGGATGATTCAACCTCATGTGAGAGTGGTAAGATAAGAGATTTCTTTCTCGAGTGACTCGTATAGATAGTCAATGCACGTTTTATTTTTAGCTAGTAATGACTCTATTAGTACACACTACATAACTAACACTACATAACAAGACACTACTAAGTACACACTGCATAACTAACTACATAACTAATATTGACTTTGGTATAAATTCATATGTATTGAATTAAGATTGATATAATATTTTTAGGAATCATCCCTGCTTGCATGCTACTCTTGGTTAAGTCTTCTGAAATTGACATCATCGAATCTGAATTGTCAACCGCACCGTTGGATTTTACAATACTATTAGATATAGTAAGTTTTTTAAAATTGTATAGATTATATGAGATAATAAAATTTCTTCAAATATATGTTCTCGATATTTGAAAATGAAGAACTAGTACAACTAGTTAATTTTGATTACGTTATTTATTTACCTGAAACCAGACATAATTTTTATTTACTTTCTTAATATTCAATCAGTGATCATAATTGTATACTATTTACCGATTAACAAGAAATTATGTCTGACTTGAATAATATTGAACTATTTCATCAGATATTAATTAAATTTTAAAAAAAAACACGTACACCTTAATTTTTTTCCTTCTCACACCGTAGTAAAATAATGAAACTTGCATAAATTTTTAGAATATTAATGTAATTTGTGTTATTTCGTAAAGTCTCAAAGTATAAAAAAACTGTTTCATAAGGATTTAGAATAGTGATCGTTAAGAGTTTGAATCATGAGTTGAATAAATTAAAATGAGGTTAGATATTTTTTCCCCTAAAATTAGTCTTTATTATGTCCAAAAATAATATACTTCGATAATTCTTAACTCTTTAAGGGAATTTTGGAATGTTATCAAATAAAATTAAGGATATATACGAACTATTTTTTAAGCCTTTCACGTATGAATGTAAATTTTTCAGCAAGGATATAGGTTATCGTATGATAATAAAAAGAAGAATTAATATACCATGCACCATAATATTAAGCTAAATTTACTTATTTTTAAAATCCTTTTCATAATAATTGCTTCTATTTTGACAATGGTATTGATGTTTTTACTATGGTTTGCGAACATTAATTATAATTATTCAATAGAAACTTACAAATATCAAAAGAATTTTATCGTCAAACAACTATTTATCAAGAACTGAATATGAAAAAAACTTATAAGAATAAATAATGATGCAAATTAAAGTTGAATTTTTGATTTGTTATTAAGAATCTTCATGTTGGTTAGTTCATTTTTAGGTATTTTTCGAATATGTAATTATATTTTAATTGTCTGTATTTTTTTTTTTTTTAGAAATTGTAAAAAAAAAAAAAAGCATTTGATGTTTTCTTCAAAGATTATATAGTTTCAGTCATAAATTTAAGGAATTTTAACGGATATGTTAGTTGGTCCTTTAGTTAAACCTGCATTTCTTTGTCACTTTTCTTATATTCTATTATCAAAAGGTATATATTTGTTTGTTAATCAGAATGGTATACATATCAAAAACTGGTAAAGTTTTGGAATCACATGTGTTATTATCATGTAGCTAGTTGGTGATGACAGTTTATAGTAAAGGATATGAATGTCATGTAAATTATACAGAGTAACTCTAAACACTGTAATAAAGTACTTTAATATAAATCAAAACACTTGATTGAAAATACTATGTCGCCACTAACTCCTTAGAAAGTTATATGAACAGAGATAAACAGATTTAAACGTGTTAGTTAGTCACACATTACCCGTTCATTGTGTAGTTTGTAATCTCTGTGATTAAGATATATTCTCTGAACTTTTCAAAACCTTATACTATATATTTTTAAAAATATGAGTCCAACCATACAAACATCATATATATTTAAATACATGTAAGCCTATTATAATTACATGATTCATTTATTATTCAGATATATTCATACCATTAATGTTATACCAAAAGACGATAAAATAGAGTTTTACACGTATCCATACTACTATTTTTATTATTTCAAAGAAGATATCAAACTTTTTAGAGTTTTAATCAAAAATATTGGATAAAACTACTCAATTTCTTACAAAGTTGTTGTTGAATTCCAACCAAAATTTGCACATATGAGCTTATAATCTACGTTGATGTGTCATTTTACATTAAACCATAGGAATTCCTGAATATTTTGAAGTTAACGAGTTCAAAATTGAAAACGCAAGTTATTAATCTATTAGTATATTATAAATCTATTTTAAAAGTAAATTAAATCTAGCATAAAACTTATTGATTTTCTAAAAAAAAAAAAAAAAAAACACTTTATATGAATAGTTTAGAAGAGCATTTTTTTTTTTTTTAATGTTGTTAGTTTTGAAGAATTGTACGAATTATAACATGAAGTGTCTACTACCTACTTGAGGTATGAACTTTTATTATGAATTCCACATTTTTGTTAATTATTCCCACCGAGAGTACATTATCAGATAAACTGTTGTAGTATTTATAAGACTATATTAAAAAATCTCATCGATATTTACTTCTTAATAAGCTTTGAAATCCGTAACTGGTTGTAATATTTATCAATAAGAACTATAAAAGGTGTTTTCAAACCCGTTAGAAAGTACTTTTTTTAAAAAATTTCATACAATTTTAACAAAAGATAGTGCAATTTACTTCTTAAATTAACTGTGAAATCACTAAGTTATTGTAATATTTGCTGGAAATTGTTCGTATAATGAACTTAACATCTATTATACGGGTTATTTTTGAGTCAAGTCTTATTTTTAAGTTTGTATTAAAAATAGTTATACATTTTTATGAAAGTTTGCTTAATTAACAAGATAACTCAGCTTCATTCATTATGCATGCCTTAAGCATGCCTTATGCATCAGTATGTCTTAAAATACGTCATATAAAACTATAAATTATCAAAATTAAAAAATAGCTATCAGCAGTGAAAACAGTCCAACTCATGTTCAATTGTTATCTGTAATGTATCATGAGACTGTGGATTATTGTCATAAGACGATTCGACTCCTATATCATTGTACTTCAGTATGAAAGCGGACATTGTGTGTGAGAACGGTAAGTGAGGCTTTTATTTAGAAATAATAATTTTTGTATGATTTTATGAATAATCATATTGTATAAATATTTTTTATTTAATACGACACCCCACATTAGAGTAGATTTACAACTTTGTTATCTTTAGATGTTTTAACAAGCTGACATTTCACATCGATACTAATAAAACTAAGCACTTCATTAGATCATTGTAGAATACCCCAATCTTATCGTTATAAGTACAAATATTATGATTTCTTGTTATGTACATATATTCATAGTAGAATTGTTAATGCTGAGTCTTAACAATAATAGATATATAACAAACAATTACAGGGTGAAGTTATACTTTTAAGAACATTTAAATATAAAATTCACATTAAACAGAAAGTTTTAAAATCAGAAAAAATGTAATCAAGGCGACTGATTTGATATACACTTAAACGTAATAAACCGTCTACTTCAAGTTGTGAAATAGTTACTTTTTGTACATAAGAACATTATCGGCTAATACTATTTTTTTTTCTCTTATCGAACTATTTTTGTACCTCACGCATATGAATACAAAGTTTTTACTGAAGGATACTGTTTCACCTACTCATAAGAATTGCTTAAAAGTAATTATAATTGTAGTTAAGAAGAGTTAATTCACTGATTAGATAACAAACTTTAACCTGTTGTCAGCTAAGGGATTTTTTTCAGACTGGATTCATACGTTAGTGGTTCAAAGAAAGTAAAGTTTTTGTGAAAGGATACTATGTAATTAAGTCATAACACACATGAAATTATGACTAGGTTTTTTTTTTTTTTTTGAATTGTATGTTCAGCTTAGTTTACCCTAGTTTGTATATAGTAAAGGTTATTTAGGATCATAAAAAATTTAAAACTAACACTATTTTTACTAAAGATTAGCTAAAACTCTGAAATGATCCCCCGTCTTATAAGCAATCGTTTCTAGAAAGTTCGATCGTCTTGTGATCTGATCATATGATTCGATTACCTCCATATGTTGCAATTAAAACATGTGACTTTGTCACGGGTTTTTGTTATCTTTAGATTCAAAGTCCAAACAAAATAACTATTATTTAACACCTATTGTGGTGTGTGTGGCCTTATCTGCTTACCACTCGAATACAATAACAAGTTTATATTATATTTTTAGTTTTTAAAAATATATTTATAATTACTGTGGGGGCATACAAAATTATTTGATTTAAAAATGGTTATATTTGTGGATGAATATATAATAACGAACCGTTTTAAAAAAATTTGTTTGAAATATTCTATGAATATACTATTATTTTTATTCCTGGGGTGGGAGAAATTTCTAATATTTAAAATAATAGACGCATTAATATTATATTACACTTTAAAATTAATTATACTTTGATATACTATATTTTTAAAGAAATCTGAACGTGAATTAAATTTATTCTCCAGCAGCTAAATTGTATATAATCCTCATGGAAAATTCGATTCTTTCACAGATAAATGTATGATTTTGAATCAATATTTTTATAAAAGTGGGAAAATAAATTACTGAATAATTACTCCTTAATTAAAGAAAAAATGGGATTTAGTTAGAAATTAATTAGTGGAACAATATAATACATGTTTGAGCAGGATGAGCCATAGTCAGATGGCATATTGCATAAGAATTTGTAATTGAGTTTCACGTGATAAACAAGATAGACATGTTTACATAAGATAACTCTTATCTCAGTTTCTGAACTTTGGAAATCATTTCATTACTGACTGTAGAGTTGTTGTTACTCTACATATTTTTGTCATGCATCGCTTACGAACTAAGCCTTATATTAGGCCTCATAACAAGAAATCTTTCGTGGAATTTCCTCTCTGCAATTTGAAGGAGATTAGTGGACCTCTCCCCATCGACATGAACGAAGACCCTGATGTATGTAGCAGTGTTGGTGCATCGATAGATTCTTTTACGAATCATGACAATTTCATCGCGTTAGATGCTCCAACTTTGAATTCTACAATTACTGATGTGACCTCGCCTTTCCATTCTAAGAAAAGTGTTCCAGTGCGAGAATGGGATCTCGGTTTTGGATTTATGGTGTCTCTACACAATTTGAACTCTAAATTGTATATTCATATGAGACAATATACATCATGTGCCAACAGTGAATCACCAACCTACTTCCCTACCAAGCAAGGTATCGTAATGTCATTAGATACTTATCTAGACTTTAAAAAGAAAATTTATAACGTAGATGTGAAATATACGTCAAGTAGTGTAATTTGTAACAACCAACTTGCGATAATGAGTGTGTCTGGTGGCTTAGTATTTCAACAAATATTTCATTTTGAAGTGTTCAAATTCAAAACGTCTTCTCTAAATGTAGATTACTCCAATCTTGTTAAAATCTGTGAAATTATACCAGATATAAATGAAACTATCAAATCTACTGTATTGTATAAGATCCTACCTAGCAAAATTCTTGAAAATGTTGTTGAAACAGTTGTAAACGATCCTAATATAGATTTGGAAAAAGAATATATTTCTGTTCTACATGATGAAGTGGAAGCCAATTTACATAGACTTTTTAAGTGTGCTGCATGTAAAATAGACAATCCATCGCAATATAAACATGAGTGTATGATGTTATCCTATGAAGAATTGTATTTATGTGTTGGAGACGATGCCTTAATGGCAATAAATGTGAATCGAGTTGTTTCAAAGTTGAAAAATGTATTGCATTTGTTTACTGATGATTTCTTTACAAAACAATTTGATTATGGTATAAAGTTATCTGTGTGAAATATGTGTATGTAAATAAAAAAATGTGTTATTTCATATTTTTGTGTGTTTATTTAGAAATAAGTATTACGAAATTTATAAGTTTTCTATAAGAAAATTTTATCTGTTAAATAAGCATTACGAAATTTATAAGTTCTCTATTGGAAAATGTTATCTGGTTAGAATAAAATAAGTTTTATAACATTCATTTTACAATTAATAAAAAAAAATTGATTATGAGGGGGAAAAAAGTTATATTTTTAAGATGTATATAATTTCTAAAATAATTGAAGTAAATATTTTATGAACTCGATTCTCATCAAATAATTGTTTCACTATGATTATCATTTTTATATGATGTGAAAAAATATGTTTACATCTTTAGAAGAAATGTTAGTATATATTCCATGAATACATAAATTTAGTGTTGATGTCTCTAAAAATTGTGTATTTATGACTGCTTTGAAAATAGGATTAAGATAAATTAAAATAAACTTTAACTATAAAAACTTAAATAATAAAAACTTTTTTTATTATAAAACTTATTTATTATAAAAACATATTTAGTATAAAAACTTTAAAAACTTATTTGTACTTGAGGAAAAGTAATATTTTAAGACTATAGTAGCCTACGTCGCATAAAACTTTCCCTTACTATTATAATAAAAAAAAAAATTCCAATCAACAACTTCTAATAACTGTTCTTTACAAAAAATACGCCATATAAACCTATAATCTACGTCATATAAAACTACCCTTACTATTGTAATAAAAAATATTTCGAATCAACAACTACTAATAACTGTTCTTTACATATAGCATAAACCTATCCTATAATTACGTCTTATAAAACCACCCCAAAACAACTCGCGTCATATGTGGTGACTCATATCGTTTTACGTCATGTCCGTTTACGTCATGTCCGTTTACGTCATGTCCGTTCACGTCATATCCGGTTACGTCATGTCCGGTGACTCATACCCATTCCATAAGGAGTACGTCATATCCATGGTGGTGACGTCATCCAAAATACCCTTGTATAACAGTATGGAAAAATCGTTGCCACTCACAAAAATATAAACTTTCTCTAAAAATACCCTCGTACAACAGTACGAGAATTGCGGAGGATCAGTGGGTGGCGGTGGTGGTGGAGGATTAGTGACGTCACCCCACCGCACACCGCCACCTGGGGCGAAACTCTCAATTTCTATCTACTAACTTTCAACCTCAGATTAATATATAAGGTTGGTATAACACACACATAAATTTTTAAGATGATCTGATCAGTAGTTATTGTGAAAAGGTACATTGCAATTGGCCAATTTAACATTACCGATATACAACATACTGAACCCCCTTAAGGACTTTTTAATTACCACTTAAAAATTAATGTACAAATGAAATACAATGAATGATATCTAAAATGAAGACTATTTTAAATTTATACTTTTAAAAACTATGAATACTAAAAAATGGATTATATTTTTAATTTTGCAATCTGAACTATTTAAATTAACATTCAGTTTTAAAAACTGTAACAATAATCGACAAACTTATAAGTGAAATAAATGTTGCAAAATGCTAGACTGAAACCTAGATTTATCTGAAAATCGGATTATTTTTATTTAAATCCATTTTGTTTGATTTTTTTTTATTTTGCATACTAATTTGCGTATTCTTGGGAATTGATTAAGGACTTTTTAATTATCACTTAAAAATTAAAGTACAAATGAAACACAATGATATCTAAAATGAAGACTATTTCAAATTTATACTTTTAAAAACTATAAAATGAATTATATTTTTAATTTTGCAATCTGAACTATTTAAATTAACATTCAGTTTTAAAAACTGTAACAATAATCAACATACTTATAAGTGAAATAAATGTTGAAAACTGCTTGACTGAAACCTAGATTTATCTGAAAATAAATACTGATCGTAATTATAACCAAATCTAAATCTTAAATTAAAACTTATGATTTCACATATAGAATAAATTTAACAAAAAAAAGGACAAAATTACCATGATGACATTTCATTTATTAAGAACATTATACAAAAATACTTATTTTGCTGCCTTTTCAGCACTCAACCTATTTCTTACAGTAAATGCACCAATCCATAGGCTGAAAAACCCTTTCTACTGATGCCTGAGTTAAGGAAAAAAAATTATTTAAATCAGTGATTTTTTTTAAAGAATCATACAGTTTAAATATCTCGATTAAATCAAATGTCATGATTTAAATCGATCCATCCTGCTATTTCTTATTAGAATTTTTTTATTTCAATTTAATTAAATTGACTTGATATTCTATTAACTATCAAAATATGTAATGATAATAAATCTATATTAAAAGGTGTAACAATAATGAAGATTCCATGTAGAGAAAAGTTTTTCGAGTGTTGATTCATCATTAATCAAAAGTTAACTGTAATAAGACATCATAAAATGAAGCTATAATTTTAATATAAGTAAGAATGGGATAAACTGAATCTTAATGCAATAAATCTCAGATATATTAAGCATTAAAAAAATTAAACAAAATGTTGCTTTAAGTTTGGAAAAATACATTAATTCCAAAACATTTACTAAAGTTTCATTATGTCTGACCTCAACTGCTGTTACTTTCGATGCAAATTCAAAATCTGCATAAGCTACACAAAAAAGTCCTTTGTGAATTTTGTTCATAACATTTTAAATTGTATTTGGGCTTCAAGATTCAAAGACACAGTTCCATTAGAAACGTAATTTCTCATTGCATTTTCTGTGCTTGGGCACTTTATCGCAGTATCTTGGAAACTGCTGGCCCCATCAAAACTTCAAATAAAGAACCATCTAAAGTTTTGGAATATGACTCGCCTTATATATTTTCGATGCTGTTATTCAAGCTTGTTGATGCTCAAACCACAGGGTATATCAAGACTAATTGTATAAGCTTTTATGCCTCCTCACATGATTCTGCAGTCCTGTTATTTTGACAAAATGACATGAAGCCTTCAGCAGAACCATCTGGGTTGTTTTGAAAAAAAAAAAAAACTCTTCTGCCAGCAGGTTATAGATAAACCAGATAATTTTCATCAAAATACCTGCTGATGATCCAATCTATTTGATATTGTTCTTCTAAAAAACAGTCCGAAAAATTGACATGGCTTGCACTTAGAATTGAAGGGACCATCTTCTTTCCTGAAACCTGAAGGCAGGTCTTTTGCTTCACAGTAGTGCCACTTAAACTTCACAGTTGTGTAAACTTTGGATTTTTTTCAATAGTTGGCCACTGTGTCAGAGATGGTTCCTCACTATGTCAATGGATCCAGATAATAAATGCAACTGCATGCTTGCATCCTCCTAAAACAAAAATACATACTTAGAAACTTTAACAGATTCCTTTTCCAGTAACTAAACATTAAGTTTTCAATTAACAAATAAATTGAGCATTTTAAAATAAAAATAAGAATCGACATAAATAGTAGATAAAAATATGCCGTTGGATACCAGGCCAAATTAATACTTGTTACTTCACTAGTTTAAGTTCAGCTATAGTTTGGGAAGGATTTTCAGATATAGAATGTATTCTAAAATGTGTAAACTATTAAATCTAATGCCTTTCAGGTCTAAAATTTTTTCACCATAATTTCATTGCAGTACTTAATCTAAATGATTAATTTTTAACAGAATAATGTTACATAATCTAGTTAAGTTAAAGATAAGTTGAAAATTATTTACAATTTTATTTTGCTGACTGAGACCTCAAGAGTTTTTTTTTAAAGTTCATAAAAAAATTCATAATTATTTGAAGAATCAGTTAAGTCTGTTTGTCAGACTAAGATTAGGTAGTGAAGAGGGTCAGTTAAACCAAAAATCCTAATCATATAACATCATTATTTATAACTATAAATTACATAAACACTCAGAATTTTAAATGTTCAGATTATATGGTTTGTATTGCAAGGATTTTCATACAAGTGTTATACAACCAAACACATTCTATATGTTCTCTGTTAAAGAGTCCCTAGTCTAGTTAAAATGCAAACAAATATTAGAATTTTCAAATATTTTGGTAGACAGCTTTGACCTATTGTCACAATATGACAAGCCATGTCGTTGAAATTTATAAAATTATCCTTATTATCATAGAAATTCGGTACTATTAATATGCATGCATGTAATTATGTAAAATATCCGGGTATTTATAAATACAATAAGCCAATAGAATCCGAGAATGATCATTGGGATGAAGCAGCCAAGTCGTTGAGCACATATCCCATGAAATATACTACTACTACTAAATACGTACAGTATCCAAAAGTAACTCGTTATATAAAAACATAGAATAATAATTTAAGTATCTATAAAGATGTTTATAGCATTAATATTTCAAATATATGTATTTCACAACTATATATTTTACAAACTCAATTAGTTTATCCGAGGGCCTGGGAATTTATAATTTTAAATATACATATTTAGAACATTTAGAAAAAAATTATTACAATGAATTGTATTGGATGGTTGTATCTAGTATGCATGTGTATGCAACCATCATAGATGAGTGTAAATACAATGCATAGGTAATGTATACTACATTACATAGTTAATATATTGCATGGTTAATGTTAATATACTACATAGTTATTTTCACTTAACTATGGTAATTAAGCCCTAACCATTTTCAGCATAATTCAGATTAATCTATTTACTATTTATTTAGCATTACAAGTAGTAAACCCAAACAAATTTACTAGCACACATTACTACACACATTAGAGAATCTTATATTGTACTTTATTCTGAGTATATTAAATGCTGATATACTTTAGAAGTAAAAGCAAACCTTCCTTGCTAATACTCACATTCTCGAATACTTTTCTATGCAAGTTAAATGCTGACCATTTTCGGACTACCTACTTAATTTCTTTACTATTTAGCAATACAAGTAGCAAACCCAAACGAATTTTATTACAAGCACAAGGGAATTCATATATTATACTTCATATACTGAATGTTTAATGCTGATAAATTTTAGAAGTAAACAACAAAACCTTCATTGCAAAACCTCAAACTTTTAAATACTAATATAATCTTTTCAAAACAATAGACATGAAGTAATAACATTTACACTTTAATAGTAAATGGATGGGTGTCTAGTTTAATGGAAGTTTATTTTCACCAAATTGTAAAATGTAAACAACTACAGACTTCGCAAATACTCACTGTTTCTTTACCAATAAACTATACTACATACAAGAACCTATACAAGTTACAATAAACACATTGCTTTGATAAATACTGCATGCAGTTTATAGAGCTTGACGTATTTTAGAAGTTACATAAAAAATTACTTACCTCCTCATTTTCAAATTCTTCATTTCAGCACTGAAGAAAGCCGTATAGTTCGAAAAAACAAAACATTGTGAACGAGTCGATCTTCGGAAGGTTGTCAGATCGACCTTGAACAAAATTGGGCAGCATCTTTCACAAAAATACAACGAAAACTTAGTTTTTCTTATTCCTATTTGTTAATAACTAAAATATTCCATAAAATAAATTGCTAGAATAGTAGAATCCGATTCAAACGCGCACATTCAAAATCAAAACATGTAAACAGTCTCGTATCGCTCGTATTGTATTTTGCGTCGTCCGACGTCAGAATCGCCCGAACCAATAGTTGTCGCGTTTCACGTCACGTGATTTTTCAGTCATTTTTAAACTAAAATTTAAGAAAAATTAAAAGTTGAATTAAAAATTTAACTTGATTTTTGAAATAAGCAACCCAAAAACTATCGGAAAAATATAATGTTTTTGCATTTCCCCACGCATGCAAGTTCCCCATTGCGTTTTTCTCCGTTTCTAGGCGGTATTTGGAAAAAAGAAAAAATACGGGTCTAATATTTTTTGCCTAGGAATATTTTAAACCAATAAATTTTTTTTTGTCAAATACCCTATTAGTCAATTTCAGCCCAGTGAAAATCTGGACACCTTTTTTAGGATATAATTTAAATAAACGAAAAGGGCTATTGTCTCAACTTAGATCTTGTAAGATTTCAGTTATGTTCAGAACAAAAAGAGAACAAAAAGAACTGTATTGCTCTAGCCCGCAAGCGTATTACAACCAACCAGAAATTACACAATTGAACTGGAGTGAAATGGAAGTTTCAGTTTGTAAATATTTTGAATTTACAAAAAAAAAAAAAAATCTTAAAAATGTTTTGCCTTTTCATTTTTATCCTGGCAGTAGGTAAGTTATACCGAACAAAATTTCAGGAATAGTATTAATATATTGCATTCAACTTTTACAATAACGATTAAAAAAAAAAAACTTTTTTATCAAACGATACCCTAATAGCTTTCCTTGGAACTTAGTATCCCAAATCAAAACTTCATTATATTTCTTTTATTTAAATGCCAAAAGTTATAGTTTACAGCGATAAATATAGCCTTCAACTTTAAAAAAAAAAACTTGGGAAACCAGTTTCATGGAGGCTACTAAGGTAACTAAGCTCCTTAATAGGCATATTAACAATAATTAATCCTTATTTTTATAATAAAAAGGGATAATAGTACTGTGCAGAAATACAAAATGTATAAAAGAAGGTTACATGTTTAGTAAATGACTGAATTTATATTTTCAAGCTATATTAATTATGTTTTCATTCTGTAGGTAATTTTTTGCAAACCACTTATGGTGTCCCCCGAGAAAGTGTTGGTAAGCTGAGTTTTTTTTTTATTAATTCAGCAATATGCATGGGCTACATGAGGGCCATTCCATTGCAGACCAGTGAAATCCTAGTTGCTTGCCAGGGGACTTGTTGAGCTTGGCAACATCGCTAATATAACTTTTTCTGATTGATGCCTTTTATCGGTAGAAATGTACTGTACAGTAACCGTTGGCAAACTTTCCAAAATCGAGGCCAAAAACCCGTATTGGTATTCTGGCGACTTTCCAGATAGAATCCCAACCGAAATGAGCAAAAAACGGTCAGATAGGGTTGCTGGAATACGTCATCGTTGCGAAGTCAAGGAATTCGAATCATCAGTCGAAGTCAGACAGGTAGCCACAAAAAATTATGAATTGCCAAATCCGAAAAAAAAAAGTGGCAATAGTTACTGTACAGTAATTCTGATCCCCCTTTATCTTGCATTTTTTGGGGGGCGGGGGGAACTGAATCTCAATCGACTTCTGCTGTGTGCATATTTAGTTATCCCCCTCCCTTTGAAAGAGTGTTTAACCCTTTCAGTCCCAAAAATTTACTACACTACAGAAACATCTGATATTCACAAAATAAGCTTATTTTAGGTCAAATATACGAATTCCATAACAAAAAAAATTCATTTAAATTTTTTATATGGTTTTTGAAACAATGCCAAAATTTTTTAACTGTGGAAAACAACAAAATAAAAACATGCATATTACCTAAAAACACTTCGAGTTATATATTTTAAGGTATCTGACCATATTATTAAAAAAAAAATTAGTAATTATTTCAACCGAAATAGTTTAAATTGTGTTTTAAATATGTGGAACTGAAGTGAACTTATCAAAAATCAGGAGAAACGCTTGTTGACTATTTTTTAAATAAAAAAAAATAGTAGTTCTGACTTCAATTGAGATAAATGTAAAATATTGTCTGATAGAACAAAGTATGAAGAATCGAATGATGTGTGTTTGGATGTCATAACGGGACATAAAAATTTTGAAAAAAATATTGAAAGTGATGATGCCAAATGGCATCACTGGGACTGAAAGGGTTATGTTTTCCAGAAAATTATCTTTAAAAACCAAAATGCATCATGTCAGATTTTGTAATTTATTGTCTGGCCAGCTACTTGGATTTTACCTGTGAACTTATCAATTTTCCAAATTCCACACGGCAATACACGATTTTAACTACTCTCTCTTTGTGATTGGAATCCAGAAAATGGTAATTAATTTAAATCCGAAGAGCTGTCAGTTTGATTGGTTGAATTAATGATTGTAATAGATCTACTTGGCAGGTTTTAAATTACCTCTCTAGGGCTGGGGAGCCCAGTCGGTTAAGCACACGCCTAGCATGCGAAAGGTCTCAGGTTCGGGTCCGGGCATCGCCAAAATAACTGCCGATCTATAAACCGCCCGTGCAGCCAAAAAAATTTCCGACGAATAATATGCTGTGTAAGCGAGTGCACGTTAAATATCCTTCAAAGTCTTAACGCTGCGTAAGATGTCGCCCTTAACGGTTGCATTGGGTGCCTATTCAAGTGTCAGCTCCTCACCTGACTGTGGTTCTAAAATATGACGCCCGTCGCCAATAGTCCTTGTGTAGCTCTAGTGCGACAATAATTCAAACTTAGCCATTACCTCTCCCTTATCATCAATCCTTATGCAAGTTTGATATGCTGTAGACGTCGAGTCTCTTACCAATCCTAATTTTTCCTGCATTGCCAAAATATCTAAACTAGTGCTTGTTATGTGGTAGGTATACGCTACATTTTTATTGTAATGGGTAAAATCTTAGTTTGCTGGCCTGGTGACAGTTTAAAAAAAAATTTTAAAGAGCAATAAATGATTTTCTAACTATGTACACTTATCAAAAGGGGATGTGAAACTAATGTTGAAAACATGTACACAAGCAGATCAAGATCATTTTATGTTTACCGTTACTGAAAAAATGTAAAGCTGTGTCATCATTCTCAAACTAACGTTGCATGCATTCAGAAGAGAATCAAGATCAGTTTTATTGTTGCCGAAAACAATCGTAAGCTAAGGCAGCATTTGGAAAACATGATTTTTGAAATGTGGCCAGGCTCAAGAAGTCTCCTGGACAGTGACAAGGATTTGACCATAAAAAGTAAATCTTTCATAATTATATGAATTTAAGCTCAAATAATTGTTTGGCTGAGGATGACTCTAAAATGTCAACATTACGTTGGGGAGTACAGTAATTGTGCAATTAGTTTGGCTTATTCCTAAGTATGTGTTTCTACAAACTAGTGAGCACTAAACTTAAAATGTAATTTTTTAGCTATCCTTCATTTTGAGCATTGTAAATATATTTTTTTTTAAAAAAAGCTTTATATGTATATTTAAATTGATAAAAAATAGTCCAAATTTCTTAAATTCACGCACATGTCAAGGAACATAAATACAAACTTTAGAATTTTAATATTTTTTTCTTGGATAATCAAACGTTTTATGTCCAATTTATTTTTGATTATAATTGATTGATCGGAATTCATAGACAACAAGCATATTTCTGGAAGTGTGTAGAATAAGTATATAGTTTTTTTTTCATGACGACATTAAAAAATGTAGTAGCACTTTAACTACTGCCTAAATAACGTCTAGAAAGAATCTGACAGTTTTAAATTCATTGGGGTGTTCTTGTATAAAAATTTTCTGTAACATATCTTGAATTTCTTGAGAAATTCATACCTTAAATTAGCAACTTTAAAATTTTTTTCAAAGAGGGTAACATGTCTAATGACTTCCTTTCCCTGTTTTGTTTCTTCGTTTAAATACAGTTTTTGTGTTTTAACTGTTTTTGTTGTTTATTACTGTTTGCATTACAAAAATATCTTTCTTGTTTTTCTGTTTTTAGGGTTTATTATCTTGCAGCAACATTTGAATCCTTACCACAAAAAATTGGCTGATGACTTATTTCAGGATATTAGCAATCAATTTAAAGTGATTCTGCCTCATGTAAGAGATACAATTAAAGTTCTATTCTAACTGTTCTATAAATTTTTTATCTTTCAGCTGATATGGGTTCATTTTACAAATGCCAGATTTGAAATTCTTAAAATCAGTGATAGAACCAAAAATAATGTAACAGAATTTCAAATGATTTCAAAAATGTTTAAAAGTAAACTAGTCAGTACTTGATTTAATCTTTTTTAGTTTTTTGCTTTTTTTTCTTCAATTTTTTTATTTGTCATAATTTTGCCTTTGAGTCTATAAGAGTTAGATTTAAAAGGCTTGCATCAAACATCCTGAAATCTTTCGTAGGAGCCTTTTAATTAAACTTATTATTTAAAAAACTATATATTTTCATTCTATGTACAATAAAAGATTTGTTTCAATTTTCCATTGCAGGTAAATTTAATATTGGACCCTGATTATCTGGAAGTTAAAGGTTTCTGGACAATTCATCCCTTGTTTAAGTTGTAAGACATTTTTTTTTTTTTTCAATTATAGTAGAACCTTGATTATCCGTTGCTATTTTATCCAGAACTCTCTGTTAACTAACCATCATTAAGTCAATATAAATCATTGGAAATTGCAGCGTTTTTGAAATTATGAAAGGTTTAGGATTTTAACATGACAAAACTTCGAAAGCTCAAAAAATTAAAAGCACATTTCTGCAGTCCTAAATTTTTGGGAAACTTCATTCAAGGATCTAAAATCAAGCGACTGCTAGAAGAGAGACTATATTCAAAAAGAAAAGAATTAGAAATTAAGGAATAAAAATTTAAATTTTTCAGCACGTCATTTTTCGTAACAACTCTATCTCTGAGATGGAATTAAATTAAAGTTCACATTTTACAATTGAAAATCTAGCGCAGAATTTTGAACATTGGATTTTTGGTCCCCGGACTTTTAGGTACTCCTCTGTAAAATGAATTTCTTGTTTGAATTGAAAAATTTCTATTGTTCAGAATTTTCGATTATCGGACTTGCTTCCACTTTAAAATATATTGGTAATCGAAGTTCTACTCTACTTAGTTTTTAAGTGCACACATATGTCACATAAAAAATCATGTATATACAGAAAAAAAATATTCAAATAATTCTGACTATGTTGTCTTACAACAGGGACTATTTTGGCTTGTATTTGATTTTGGATTTTTAGCTCTAAGTTTTCAAATATATTGTAATCTCTTTGCCATAAAATTATTATTTTTATTCATTAAAGTGTTTTCATTTTGACTTAGGATAGCTGAAAAGAAAGACGTAGATTGGGTAGTGTTTCTGGAAGATCGCACACAAATTAATGTTGAAAGAATACTTCAAGTCTTGCAGTCTTATGACTCTTCTCAGGTAGTTATAACATATCGTCACTTTAGTTCGCACATGTGCTATCTAACTTTGCAAAATGGTAGAAACGTACTGAACTGTAACCCTTGGCGAACTTTTCAAAATCGTGCCAAAAGTGGGACGAAAACCCAATCGAAATAATAGGATAGATTTGAAATATCGTCGCATTAGAGCTACATGAGGGAGAGACGAAAAAAGTGTTTGTTCATTCAACATCGGCTGTTCGGAAAACGTCATCATTGCAAAGTCAAAGAATTTGTATCATTAGTCGAAGTCGGACGGTTGCCACAAACAATTATTTATCGCCAAATCCGAAAAAATCAAGCAAAGGGTTACCGTACCGTGAATCCGATCCTTTGACAACAATTAGATAGCACATGTGGGAACTTGAGTGGCGATATATTTTTGATATCATAAAGCATTAATTATTTCACTCGATACTTTTTTTTAGCCTACTTTGCTTTTATTTGAATGGAAAGGAGCAGGGATCTAGAGCAGGTCAAAATTATTTTCGATGATACCAGACATGAATGGGTGGAATCCTCATTTTCATGTTGGTATTGACTCTGACTTTCAAATAGATATTGCTAAATGTGAGTAGAGTTTCAGCAGAGTTCCTCTTGACCAACTCATTGACCATGGTATTGTTGAAAAGGTAAATATATGGACACAATGTTCGATAGCACACTCGGAAGAGCATCGGAGAGTGGACAGTTTACCCCGGTTTAGACCCCAACTCTTCTTAATTTGTTGATCCATTACGTCAGGGGTTCCCAACCTTTTTGCACCCGCGTACCACTTGACTTTTTGAGAAATTTTGGCTTACCACCGACTTAAATATTTTAATAAACGTATATTTTAATAAACGAAACTTGTTGTTACTTTTTGCTTGTGAAAAAAATATCAGCATTAGGAGTATGGTACTTGTTGTGCTTCTATGTTCATTTTTAATGCACAAGCGTTCAGAAAATTCATTCTCACATCATATGCTCTGTGTCTCACATAAGAATCTCGTAAAAAAAAATGGCATCAAAAATAGCGCAGCTTAACGAAAGATCAAATTGTACTCGGATTTACATTCGATCCAGAAGTTAATAAAAGATTTATCTTTAAAACAATCTTTCATGGAACTATCTTATGTACAATCGATAAAAGTTTCACAGGTACCACTTGAAGTCTTACCGCGTACCACCAGTGGTACGCGTACCACCGGTTGGGAACCCCTGCATTACGTTATTAATCACTTGATAACTTTCTGGAATTGTGTAAATTTTATTTGATCTAGCATTTCTTATACACAAATGTCTTTAGTTTCCTTTTGTCTTTAAGTTATAAATTTTATAATTTTATTAAAATGGATCACTCATTCAATCATAACCATCTGCTACAGATTTAAAATTGAAAGTAATTTAAAGAAATTTTTTCAATTTCATGCACTGAAAACAAGTGTGCACATCAACCAAATTTATTTTCCCTCATTGGGGACGTACATAAATTACGTCACGCTCAGAGGGGGAGGGAGGGGTATGAGACAACGTGACGGATCGTGACATGGAGGGGGGGAGGGGTAATCACTTGCGTGACGTAACGACTCAAAATTTCCGATTTTGCAAGGAAAATCTGTTTTACATAAAATAAAGTTTTTTAGAAAGAAATCTGAAATCTTTTTTTATTACTAAGATCATCAAAAGAAACGCGATTTCAGTAATAAGTTGGGGGGGAGGGGGTATTGTATGCCACAACGTTCGCATTATTAGCCTTCTACATTTTATGGACCGTTTCCTAATGGTACTTCTTAGTAGTAACGCACAAAATTGTGACACTTGAGGAATCGGAGGACTAGCAGCTACATGGACGAACACCAAAAAGACCCAGAACTAAACAGTTGACAGATCCCCTTTTTTAGATGGCGTTAGGGAATAGCTAGTTTATCCTTGAACAGCAAAAGTGTAAATACAATGTCGATCCATTCCTATATATAAATTATTTAACCGAGACAACTTTTACTCTTTTTTCCTTTCAAAGTTAATTTTAAAATATCGTTTTATGAATTTTTTTAAATTTCAAAAACAAAGGGAAATATTAAAACCCACTTTTTTCTTGAAAAAAAAAAGGGGGGGGTGCGACAAACGTGACGTAATTTTAGGGGGAGGGGTTCGACCAAACGTGACGCAGCGTGACATAGGGGGAGGGAGGGGTCAAAAAAGTCAAAATTTTGCGTGACGTAATTTATGTATGTCCCCATTGGGTTAATAAAGCTTTGATTTCTACAAAATCTTGTGTTCTTCACGACTATGCGAAAATATGTATTGTTAATTAAAATGTCTATTTCTTGTTAATCCAGGATGTGTTCGCTGGATACGCTCTTGAAGATCTTAACCCTACGATCATCCATCACTTTGCGAGCACAGGCAGAGAGTCTATCCTACGTTACCCCCATTTTTCTGCAGGATTCTTCATCAGTACCACACTGGCAAACAAGTAAGCATTCTTTTAATTAACCCTTTCTGCACTGAATTGAGATTTAATTATATAATTATTTGCATTTTTTTCTTCAAAGTTAGCTGGGGGAAAACAAGTGAAATCATAAAATGCAATTTATGATGAATTTATTTTCTCTTTCATTCTTTCTACTTATAATAACTAAGTTACACTGACCAATAACGCTTCTAAATTTATTATTGTTTCAGATTGACACAAGGATGTGGAGATTGTGTATTCTCAATTGATCCAAAGTATGAGGTAAGACCTTATGCAAATAAAGTAACTTATATAGTTTCTCATGGAAATGCATGTTGTCATTAAAAGTTTATTTTTATATTTTTACCTTTTATTTTGTGTTATTTATTTTTTTAAATAATTTATTCCAATTTTTTTAGAAAAATAAACTTTTTGGACTATGACATTAACATTCAAATACATCAGTTTTAAAATTTTACGTTTTTTACGGTTTTTTTTTTTTGCTGTAGTCTTGATATTTATTATGTTATTTTTTTCCTAATTTAAATGCTGTGGTACTAACTAAATATTAAGAGCTTTTTTTGTTTCACAATTCATCAAAGTTCTAATATGATTACCATAAGCTCTATTCATTGCACATGATGTTTATTAAACCATCATTAATTTTTTATTTGGTGAACATGCTGCACTTTGGGTTGGTCGATCATGTGTTACTTTCAAATATCCTGTTACTAATTTAAAATATGCGAGTGTTTTTTATCGAAATTTTTTTCTCTCTCAAAGTTTCAAACTACTTCAGGCATAAAACATGCGTCATCAATGGCAAATTAAACGACTCATTGAATTTTTTGGTGGCCAAATGTGCTCTGTATGCTTGAGTCTATAATCTTCACAACAAGAACCATAAAACCAGCTCATGCTTAGACTTAAAATGATAAACATTATTTTAATTTATAGTTTAGTTATAATTTATGTTACTCCCCAAGATTTAAATACAATTAAATCATTTTTTATGCTTCTTTGCATTTAAAATATATTTAACTTGGTAACTATGATTTTGTTATCTTTAAGAAAGTACAACAAATAACATTTTAACCGGTTAAATTTATACTTTTTCTTTTCATAAATATATACTTTAGTTTAAATTTATGCCTGGTAATAAGTTTGCAAGTAGCTTCAAAATAATCTGAGCCAGTGGATACCATGTCTTGTAGTTTTTAAAACATCTCCTTAAATCGGTTAGCAATTTCTTCAATTTTTAATGTTGTGTTGCTGAAGATATTGCAACAACCTGTATTCACTAAAAGGTACTTCAATAGCCCTCATGTAGCTCGTGTGACGATAATTCAAACCTAACCTAACCTAAAAGGTACTGCATGGTACCAAAGTTGACTGAAAGGAAGCCCCAAGTTTTGGTTTATACTAATCTAGATGGATGGCACTAACTTATTAGTAAATCAGCACCATCTTGCAGGGATGTTATTTGAGGTTGTGTGTTTGGTAGACATGGTTCGTACACTCCATGAAAACCTAGGAAAGTGCTCGAATAATTGACATGACTGAATATTTCACAAAATAAGTGAAAAATGTATTTTCAAAGATTTTTGTTGTTTTAAATCCTTTTAAAAAATTTAATACCTTAAATTTCCATGGCTCTTTACTTTTTTACTGACTGAAAGCATTAGAGTTGTCTATATTGGAAACCTAATTTGGTTTGTAACATTTTTAACCATATAACAATTATCGTTAAAACCTGGCACCAACATCTAGTCCTTACATTTTTTTGGAAAAGTCCTTGAAAAGTGCTTGAATTTTTTGTCCAAAAAGTGTATGAACCAAGGTAGACCAATTATTTTAATAATCTTCCCTTTCCAAATTTAGCCTTGTAAGCCAGATGCATTTTTAGCCTACTTTTCTTTTTTTTTAATTCGAAGAATTAAAAAAAAAATGAAAAAGTAGGTATTGACATGCGGTCGATGTCCGTCCGTCTGTCCGTCCGTACCCCCCTTCCAAAATCAGTTCTATCAATCCGATCTTAAAAATTCTTTTTTTATTAGAAAGGTATAATCTCAGACACCCAACTTTCATACTTTTTGTTCGTCTGTCTGTACGATAGGACGGACATAAATCGACTATTTGACGACGAATTTCCCATTGAATTAACATTGAAATTCAATTTCGATTCATTTAAATCGCTGAATTTAACTACAAATGCTACGGACAAGTGAGATACGTCAAAAAATTCAGCGCATCGAATTTAGAATACATTGAAAATTTCAGAAAAGAATTCGAATTCGAAGTACTTCAATTATTAAAAAAACATCAACATTTAATGCTCATTTAAAAAGCATAGGAAGCCATTTTTATTAGAATTATATCGCCGTTGCCATCGCAACAATTGCTTGAGAAACTTTAATTCTTTTCGACAATAAATTAAAATAAATTTATTTTTGAGACATCGATCAATTTAAGATGACGTCAAATATATTTTTCATTACGAGATCTTTGTATTTTGATATAAATTGTTTTCATTCTATCTAAAAGCGAGGAGTATTGCAAACAAACAAAAAAAAAAACAACAAACACTTTATTAATTTAGAAATTTTGCTTATTTATTCTTTGAAATATAAATTTTTGCAAACGATTAAGTAATAATTATTTAATTTTCGAAATAAAATAAATGAAACTAGCCGAATTTAGCAAGTAAATGTTTATTGAGGAGTAGTTTTTTGGTTTTTGTTCTACGAAAAATCAAATATTTACTTATGACTGCAAATCAAGCTGTGTTTAGAAAAAGATGCTGTGTTTAGTTAGATGCTGCGTTTAGTGAAATTTATTTTAAATTTAAGGTGGAAAAACGGTTCTTGATGTCACTTACTGTTACGAACCTAGTTTTTTCAAGATAAGAATTTTAGTAAGTATTTAAGTAACAGGAAAGTAGGCTATTTTAGTTCTTTAAGAACTTCTTGTTTACATAAAAAAAACTGCTTGCAAAATACTCAATACAGACAGAGTAAGTAGCTTAGAATTTTTTTCCCCATTTGATTAACAGAGAGCCACTTTGGTTTGGGGACATGCCCTTTTCCCCCCTTAATTTTTTAATTGTTGCATACAATTGAAGAGCTTAGTGGAAGAATGTTCTAAGTGACAAAAAAGGGAAAACTAGAAAATGAGCTTTTAAAGTTTTACGTTTGCACTCAGATCTCTTGAAAACTGTACTTACAAACCCTAAAAAATATTCCAAACTTAAAGTTTATGATAAAGGGAAAACTTGTTATCATTAAAGAAGTTAGTAAAATGTTCATTGGCACAAAAATCTCCATTTTTTTCAAAAATGTCACTTAACACGTTCTTCCACTAAGATCTTCAATTGTTAAGTTACTTCATGATTGAAATTGTTTTTTAAAGGAAGATAGTTGCTGAATTAATCTAAATTTAAAATTTCTTCCAAAACTAAATAGCCATATTTATAGAAAAAAATTGCCAAATTGTGATTTCTTCCACTTGTAGCAAAACTAAATAAAAAAGAAAAAAAAACTATTGACCAATGTATCTATTTTTTCTAGCTGGCCAAATTTATATGGAATGCAACTTCAGTGAAACTTACATCTGAACCTAGAATGTGTTTGACTAAACACAGGGAAGACTGTGCTACTTGGATCAAGGAATCTTTTCCTGACTGTGTAATTATTATTTATTTGACTTGACAAAATCGATGAAAAGATAGTCATGGACTGTGCAAAATTTTAACCCTCTAATCAATGCATACTGTTGCCATATGGCAACAAGTAACATAATCCACTTTATTTTATTAAAGCAGAGCTCAACAAATCTGTGTTTTTTCATCTATTACTTTCCATTTTGAAGTTTTAGTTACTAATAACCCTCATAGATGACAGTAGTAAAAGTGTATTCAAAATTAAAGAGTGGAGTTATTAACAGTTGTGAAATTACGTCTTTGGAAGTATTCGAAGTATAATAATATTAGTACTAAATACAAATTGTTTTGAAAAAAAAATATGGTTCAAGATGGTTATTTAATATATACTTAGTAGTTTTCTCTAATCATTCGTATCAAAATTGGAATTTTGTAGTTGGTTTTTGCTGTATGACAAAAAATTTAAAAATTGAAGTTGAATTTATGTTAGTCTATTGTGACCCTGCTTATTTTTGTTGGCCGAAAATTGCTTACGTTTTGTGTCCCGATTAACACATTTTCCAATTTCCTATCTTACCAAATTAAATCTACTAAAATGATTTTTTAAAATGAAAATTGAAAGGATTACTTGTTGCAGGGTGTTTCTGTGCCTTCCAGCCAAGTTGGAGTTGCTGTAAAAACATGTCAGAAATTTCATAAAGATAGAGGTATTTTTTATGTTAAATTATGAGGATTTATTAGGATTACCAACTAACCGATCTTTCTATCGCTATACAGTTTTAAAAAAAGGGTTAACTCCTGTTAAGTGTTTTTTTTAAATTATTCTTGGATATCATCAGAGTTCATTGGGGGAAAAAAAGCCAAGGTGTCACACGAAGATTTTTTTGTGACAGAAAAAATGAACTTGCAAACTGAAGAAAGCTTTATGTTTCTCATTTTGTCCCATTTTTATATTATATTTTTGCTTAGTGATTTTTGTAATGTTTATTTGGATCTATAATTTCTTTTAAATATAAAAAAAAATCAAGTTGGATTTTTTGAAGTAAATTTAATTGTTTGTGTCCATGTTTGTTTTTTTTTTCAAATGTACCCCTTTCCGACCGATCTATCATGATTGTGCGGTATAAAAGAGAATGTTCAAGCTTCTCAAAAATATCGATACTGAAGCAGCTGACTTGTACTATTCGTTATTTGTATAAACAAGAACGATTGTTACAGAATCTGTCACTTAAACCGCTTCCACACGATATTTATGCTCACAACCAACACACAATTTATACACCTCAGAAAGAAATTCGCCAAACAGGGACTTCTAATTCAAAATTTTAAAAGCCAAAAAATAACTATTTTTACCAATATTCTTTTGCAAATTAAAATTTACTCATTATCGTTTGCTAAATTTGTTTGAAATTCGTAGAATAATTATGCAATTTTTTAATAAATATGTTTTAGTTGCCACAATTTAATTTACAGATCGAAAAATATATAATTAGTAAAATTGATGCTTTAAAAATAAAAGCTAAACTTTGCATATTTTTAATTCAAAATTAGAATTCTGTATACATCTTTTTCATACTTATATAATGCATGGAGGAAGGACTAAAGGGGAGAAGACATGAGTGAAGCCGTCACTGTAACCGCGACGCCACCTTGTGATTGGCAAAAAATCGTAGGGAGTGCGTAGTCGAATGAGATTTTGTGTCTATATAATAGCGTTTTAATTACATATTTTATGAAAGATTCTGAAACAATTTTAAGGTGTCAAAGGAATTGTTCATTCTCCATTACATCTGGGTGAATAATATTTCAATTTGCCTTTATTTTAATTAAAATTTGCACAAAGTTAGATTTCAATATTTTGCATCACTTTAAAATGTAATTCTGTTTCCCGAATTGAATAAATTTTATTTCACTATTTCAGACGACTTTTATGTGAGTTTTATGTAAAATTTTAACATCCTTATTTATTTTTATATTCTTGCGAGTCTTATATGATAAAAATTCATTTATTAGTAAATCAAAAAATAAAACTGCTACCGAGTCTATATTAACTACTATTTGTTTCCAAATAACTCTCATTTATTCTTTCCATATTTTAATAGCATAAATAAGTTTTCATTAGTTATTATCAATAAATTATTTGCATTATAATTAACATTAATTAAACATTTAATGATTTTTTTTATCAATTTTATTGCTAAAAATAAACTTGTGTGTAAAATATGAACACAATAATTTTGCTGCCATTAGATGTCTAGTAGTTGTTACTCGTCATAATAAAGTTTTCGAAAAAAATTGCGAGTGGTGGCCGCTGTAGCGCTTTTGGTTTTAAAGGTATTGCTGAATACGGAAAGAAATGCAGCCATCAAATTCAGTGTCAAACGTGTGTTCCCAAAACTTTTTTCCGAACTTAACTCAACACCAATTTGACTCTGATCCTTTGGACAACCATCTCCTTCATTTGATTCGGGCAATTGTTCAAACATACATGAAAGTCCTGTTAACCCATTATTATAAAAAATAAAACACAAAGCAATATATTACACAGTTTTACACAAAAGCCATTCTATTTGAAGGACAATAAAATCCTAAATTTTAACTCTGATTTGGATGAACTCACCAAAATTTACTTTTCTTACTCACCAAATTGTAATTATTTTCATGAAACAAAATGTATTTATTTTTAAAGAAAAGTTTGTTTTGCTTGTGTGTTTAATGCTACTTATTAAATTCTACACATTTTTCCTACATATAAAAAGTTGTAATTGTCTCGCTAAAATAAAAATAAGATATTTTCTCTACATTTAGTAAGATTTATTAATGTACTCCAAATTCCAAAGTTTTATTCAACATAATGTACAGCTTATAATATATGCTTACGGAGCATTCCAAGGAAAGTGGTCCTGAAGTGCCAAAAAATTAAAGTGCAAATAAAATTCTGAAAAAATTGTCACATGTAGTTAACGGTTTATATTTCAAATAAATCATACTGATTTTCGAATCTGAATTCAATTTTAGTGTGAAAAAATGCAATAAACTAGACCGATTTAGAAATAGATCTTTCAAGTGAAATAATTGCCAGATGTATGATAAACGTTTAAGGGCTAAAAAACAAGTAAAATGAATTTTTTTACGCATATTGTTGCAAATGCATCTTTTCTGAGTATCTTAGGCAGATAATTTGTGCATCGCTTTTTTTAAAAAAAATTACTCGGTAAAATATGAATTACTTGATGCTCAATGTAACACACGGAACGAAAACCTATAACTTTTTATATAAAAACTGTGAAAAAAGCTTAACAAAGCTTATTTTATTAATTATAAGCTGGTTACACATGGGAAACATATAGAAAAAATTTCAAAATGTTTTTTTAAAAATTAAGCAAGAATTTGGCAATTTATTTCTTGAAACTCACGGAACGATTTTGGCAATGATGAAGGAAACGGGAGTGGGAGCTAGTTGACGTGTAGTATAAAAAACGAGATTTATCCTGAGAAATTCATTTATTGAAATGCGTGCTTATGGAAACATGCATGTATATATTTATAAAACACCATAAAACAAAAAAAATCCTTTACAAAAAAAATTAAAAACAATTGCAAAACTAAAAACGTTATCATTTACGTTATGGAAGTTTCAGCCACCTGCTCTGGCAGATGTACACATTTGAGGATGCATTGGATGTTTACATTTTAGATCATTAGTAGTTGAAATATAGAGTGCTTCAGACGTTATTTTGTTTTTCCTTGTGACCATTTGTCTTTAGAAAAGTTATGTGTTGCAAAATCATTATTTCAAATTAAGCATTTTATTGATATTAACAGTTATGTTTTAACAAAATTAATTTTAACGAAAGTGAATTGTTTTACTTTAACAACTTTCATTTACAATTTTAAAAAAGAAAAAAAACATTTGAATGCAATTATTTCGCAACGTCTCCCAGGAAAGACATTGTCGACGGAGTTGGTGGCAATGCCAAATCTCTCGTGCGGAGAGAAGTTATGAGTAAAAGAACAAATCCGATCATCGTCCAGCATTCAAAGGATTCGGCGGATATTGTCGGAAACTTAATTCCGAATACCAAAGTCCTTCATATTTGGGGATCGGATATAACATCCAAAATAACGGATATTAACCCTTGAGTTACTTTGTTTCCGGTACCAGGAATACGAAAAATTCACCATGTTAAATGTGACTCTGGCAGTCACATTGAACTGTTCAATACAGTTATATAAAAATTGTGCTTGCTTTTGTTGTGTAATTTGCAGTATGATAGGAATCATTTTTCACTACAATAAAACCCACATTAAGTTTGCATTATACAAATGTTCTACGAGAAAAAGGGTAAATAGTTCTCATTTTCGAGTGCGAGAATCGAATAAAAAAAAGGTGTTTCACATTCAATAAACAATTTTATTTGTTATTTCAAGACATAAATTTACTATTTTTATTAGTTTAGCTTCAGTTAGAGGGTATTTTAATTATTTTTCCCTTCGATTTTGACGTAACAGGGTCAAAGGAGGAGCCAATCAGAGTAGGCGAAATTTCGGCGCCAGCTGCGTTGTTTACCCAGTTTCCTTCGAGCAGTACATTTCTCTGCTGCAAACTTAAGGTCGGTTTTAGTGTAGTTGAAAATTTAAGAATAATATTTAAAATTAGCAATTGAACTTTTATATTTTTATAAAAAATTAAATATCAAAAAATGTGCTTTACCAAAGTTAAATAATAAATAATTGTGTATTTAAATATGTCACTAAACTCCTATATTTATTTATTTGCTATTCAAAGTGTTTATCATTTAAAATATTAGGATTTTAAAAACTGAACTGCAAATCAATTCGCACGCTGTAACACACGGAACGTTGAGTGCAACACACGTGACGGCGCTATTTATTTTATTGTAGTCTGACTATTTGTAACTCAGATTTCCAACGCCACTTTTTTTAAAGCTTGTTTACTTAGCTTGCTATTGATATTTTTTATTTTCATGAGTATTTGCATAATTCGCAGAATTATGCAAATAATAGAAGAAGAAAAGAAAATAACCCTGTTAAATGGAAACACACGTGACGCGAAATGAAAAAATTATATCTGCTTAACTTTTTAGTTTAAAAAGATTCCGATTAGCTTAATAAGATCATTAAACATCTGAGAAAAGATATAAGTTGTCATCTTATTTGTTTTATACTGCTTTCAAACCAAAAATGTAACAAATATACTGAAAATGTGGTCCGAATGTAACACACGGAACGCTGGAATGCTCCTTACGATTCTTAAAGGAAAACCTATTTTATTAATGGAACATGTTGAACGCATTCCAGGTAGGAAAAAAAATACAAGTGGCTTTGATTATATATTTTTGATGCCAAATTTAAAGCTAGTTTTAAGCAAACTAATTTTCTCTAAAATGAAAATAAAACAATATTATTTAGCTTGTGTTTCCAAGTGTTTGATAGTACATGAATGTATATCTAAAATTATAGCTGCAGTATATTTTTAAACCCTCCAAAAGTCACTTTTCCTGAAAATTCCTATTACTTCCTAAGGCGTCCAACGCGCGGTTTGCCAATCATTCCCTGTTTTTAGCTTCCCTGCTATACCTTACAGTTACTTCACCCTGCTCAATGGCGGGGAATAGGCAATGTCCTCTCCCTACTACTCATTCCTCCATGATATAATGAACCATCAAAAGAACTCTATTATGATATTACAACAATCCAAACCAAATTATCCTTTAAATAAATATTCTTTCAAAGGTTTTATTTTTCTTTTAAATAAAGTTTCTCGTACGTTTGCTGAAACGGCAACAGTGAAAATATTGAAGGAAAATGGAATTTCCATGTTATTTCAAAGTAGATTTAATTTTTATTTATTTAAATTTTAAATATACTTCTAATTTAAATTTTTAAAGAAATTTGGGATGTAACCTATCCCGATTTTTTGCTTTAAAATGATGTATCCCACTTGTTTGTGCGACTTTTGGTTCTTTCTGTGAAAGTGGGTGACGGACTGAACAATTATAAAACCTTCCACTTTTTACGTATAAAATTAAACGTATTGTGGAATCTAAAAATGACTGTTTTTAAGTTCTTGCTGGCATTATTGCTGTTTATCTCACTTTTTTTTCGATAAAACTCCAAATTTAGTCTCATAATTTTAAATCAGGACCTTCTGACCGCTGGTCATAAAGGGTTACCTTGAAACACAATAGTTGAACAGGTTAATATTTGTTATACAGGTTAATAATTTATTTGCATTGGATACCTAGTTGTTGGTGTCGACTCGTCACATGACTATGGTTCTAAATTACGACACCTATGGCCAATAGCCCTCATGCAGCGCTAGTGTGTCGTTAGTCCAACCTAACCCTGCAATCAAGTGGCAGGTTTATGGGTGTATAACCTTAGAGGTGAGTGTGAGAAATGAAACTGATGTATATATTTATATTTAGTTGCTGTTGTAAAAGGGACTTGGGCGCCAGACGTACAGAATCTGCTCTTCTTCAGCGACGTCGAGGACAAATCTGTCCCAACTGTTAAGCTGGATGTGGAAAATACCCCTTCAGGCCATTGTGAAAAGACAATGAAGATAATGAAGTACTACGTTGACAACCAGACTCCTATTGACTGGCTTGTCATAGCAGATGACGACACTCTGTTGAAGTGAGCAAATTAATCATGTACTGCACCTGTTTGAATTAGTCATTAAGATCTGTAAATTACTAAAAAACACCTTTTGTGTGTCATACTAAAATATCTTAATAATAGGTGTTTATTTTGAAGCATTTCACCCAACACATCCATTTTTGCAAACAGCATGGTTCGTATGCCTCCTGAAATTCCTTAAAAACTCCTGAATTTCATTTTTTTTTTGAGGGCCCCTATTACTTCTGAGATTTGCGTCAAATCTCCTGATATATATCTCCCTCTCCTGAAAAAGTTGACTACCTAAAATCATTTTTCTCCATCTTTGCCTTTCTTCTCTCATACTTTGGTTGTAATAAGTCTACTGAGCATTCGCAGTAGAAAAATAGAGTTCAGACATCGTGATAATAGTGTAGGTATGTCCCAGAATGCATCACAAAACTCTTTGAAATTTTATTTTCTTATGTTTCATCATTTCAAGTGCGGTGAAGTCTGTAAACTAATCTGATACTTAACAAACTTATTCAAATTTATTCCCGTTACCTCCTGAATTTACGTTGCTGCACTCCTGAAAAACTCCTTAGAAACTCCTGAATTTCACTACCACAGACAGAGTATGAACCCTGAAACAGCTCGCATAGTTGGAGAATAATTGCATGAGTTTTTTTTTTTAATGTAGTATACATTCTTAACATATGACTATTTTGGCATTTGATTTAATACCTATCCTAACCTTTTGAAAGGACTCATCATAGTTGTGTTGATTCCTTAAATATTTTCTATTTCTTTAATTCTTGTGGTAAAATAAGTTTGACTTTTTTATTATAATGGAATTTTTTAAACTGTCAATAATTTTTTTTTCATTTACATTGTAATACAACTGATTTGCTCTTAATAATTTATAATTAAAGATATATGTATTTGATGGATGTAAAATACAATTGCAGCTTTGGACGGCTAAAGAAACTCCTTTCTTGCTATAACTCTTCTCTTGATATTGCATTGGGTGAAAGATATGGATACAGCGTTACTAGTGCTTTTGGATATGATTATCTTACGGGCGGAAGTGGGTAAGGTTTTTATAATTTATTGGTGCAAGTTTTAAATGTTTATATTTTGCTGGAATTACATTACAATCTTCTATTCGCACTTTATATCTGTTGTGAATAGCTCCTTAAAATAGCAAAAAGTAAAGAGGATATTTAACTTGGATTTTTTGTAAGTAAATATTGAAAAAGATACTTCTCAGAAGTTATCTTGAATATTTTATCAATGTTTTTAAAAACTGATTATCTTAGTAAAGTTATGTGACACTTATTGCATATGTTATACTGTTAAACAATAGGATAGGAATTTTGCACAACTACACTGCTAATAAAACCTATCAACATATCATCCTAAAATATTTCACTTGCCCCCCCCCCTCCCCTAATGTAAATAATATAACGTTAAAAAAAAAATATTAGCATACGACACTAATTATGATTATATTTTCTGAGCATTGAGTTGATAAGTTCATGAAAGAAAGTCAGAATTATAAAAACAGTATTTTATTTACTCTTAGGTTATATTTGTTTTATTATAACTTTGCAAAAGTAATTTTTAAACATCAAAATAAAATATAATTTAATTAATCTAAACCTGACTGAAATCTTTTTTTTTATTTACCTGCATGGCACGTGAATTAATTTTTCTGTTTTACTGGCTTCATTAGTTGTTTATGCATTTGTTCGTGCTTTTTTTTTTGCATTTTAAGTATAAAGCATTGTTTACATTGATACTTAAATAGATCCTCAATTCTGAATTTTTTCAGGGTTCTGGTTGTTAATAATGCAATTCAAAAAGCAACCAATCCCTCATTAAATTATAGGGGCTGGGGAACCCGGTCAGTTCGGCACTGGTCTATCATGCAAAAGGTCCCAGGTTTGGGTCCGGGCATCTCCAAAATAACTGCTGACCTATAAACGGTCCAAAAATGTCCAACGAATAATACCCTGTGTAAGGGAGTGCACCTTAAATATCCTTCACGCTGCGTACAATGTCGCCCTTAACCGTTGCATAGGGTGCCTATTCAGGTGTCGGCTCGGCACTTGACTGCGGTTCTAAATTATGACGCCCGTCTCCAATATCCCTCGTAAAGCTCTAGTGCGAGGATAATTCAAGACCTAACCTAACTTAACCTCATAAAATTATTCAATAGATTTATGGACAATTTATTATCGTATATAAGTTTCCAAACATCAACCTTAATTATCCTTCATGTTTTACCAAGAACACAATTTTGGTTTCTTATTTCTTTATACATCTTGCAGGATGATCTTTTCTATGCCCACGGTGAAAAAATTGGTGAAACACTGCAGGTGCCCTTCTTCTGATTCGCCTGATGACATGATTATCGGACTGTGCTTAAAAAGTTTGGCGATCCCTGCCACTCATTCCCCATATTTTCACCAGGTAAGCTTGTAAAATTTTTTCTTTTCTTTTTAATGGAATGGCAATATTGGCAGTCAAGCATTTGCAGACTCAGCTTGTTCCCCAGAACTGAGAGCCATTTTTTGTGGCACCATCTAGGCGGCTCTCACTACCAATTTTGACGCACAGATTACAATTAATCTGCACTGTCTGTGGATGACAAAGTATGCCGATATTAAATTTTCCTGAGAGAACCTTAGGCAAATGTAATGAACCTAATGCAAATGACTCGCTCCAAGGATCTTTGACATGTCACATAATCATATGACATGCATGCCCAGGATTTTCCCATCCAGAAAATACGTCGACTCAGCTGTGGCTCGAACACACAATTTTGGGCTTGCGAAGCGGACATGTTAAACCTCAAACAACATTATGTAAAATCACTTGAGTCTGTAAATTCAGTCAGTTTGTTATTAACATAACTTAGCTTATGACTAGAATGTAGCGGCCAAGCACTGTGACATCTGGTTTATTGCATTAACCCCATTGTGTTTAACCTCAAAGTAGGCAGCTACCTCAAGCTTATATATCTGGACTAATACAATTAAACTTTCCTGTAATGGAGCTCTCTATTACAATTAATATAAGTTGTTGTAAAACACTCGCATTCTCCGAAGCATAAGGTGTAGTGTCTGGCTTGTTCATTGGCGACTTCATCCAATTAAACTTACCATTATCAAAAGGACGAACTGTACCCTATATTTTAGTTATACTTATTAACCACCTGAAGGAAACTGGTGTATAAATCCCTCAAGAGACCAGCAGCCATAATTTCCAACAGCACATAATTTTTAATCATTTATTTATAGTTTGATTTTATACATTGTATTAGGGAGATCTTTAAAATCATTTACAACGCAATTAAAAAAATTAAATATTGAATATTTTTATTAATGAATCAAAAAAATTAAGTTTAAATCTGAGGTAAAAACAAGATTTATTTCAGTATCGCCGAAAATTTCTCGCTATTTATTTCAGTATCGCCGAAAATTTCTCGCTTTAAAATCCCCATAGATTTTGAAGCTTATGTTTTTTTTGTGAACAATAGAGAATGATCTTATTTTTTTTAAAAAAATATGTTGCCTGAGGGACGGTCAAATAACAGAGAGCTCTGGATAAAAGAGGGACTTATAATCAAGGTTCTGCTGTAATTCAGTTAGGATTATTTAAATGACTATTTGTGTGACTTAAAATTAATAACCAAATAATAATTAAATGCAGGGTTAGCACTGTTTTTACCAACCCCGGCAAGTACCATGGTAAAAAACGGTATTTACTTCTATACGGTCTTGGGGTATAATTATGTATTCCCACCTGGGAACAACTCAATTATTAAACAACAATTAATATCCAAATGTTATTTAATGGGACTGATTAAAATAATTTTAATTGTGTATTTTAATTAATATTTATCATTGCCTTATTATTTTTAAAAATAGACAAGTCTTCCTTAGTTATTCTACATCTATGGTAACAAAATAATCATGTACTCTTGTATATTACTATTTAAGTGTTTCCATCTGCATAAACATAAATAATTGTTGCAATATTGTCTGTGGTAAATACTCTTTTAAATCTTGTGTAATATTGCATAATTGCAATCCTAGCCCAAATACATAAAGTGGAGAAAACAAAAAAGAATAAATTATGTTTACTTTTATAAAACTTTTTAATCGAAAGGAATGTCCCCAGATAAGGTACATGTACGAAAAAATTGTATTTACCATTTTTTTCTGAAAGTAAGGTATTTCCCAGTTTTTCTTGATATTTTTATATTTACCAATTTTTCCCGCTGGGATGAGAAATGTTAGTTTTGGACAGGAAAAACCCAAACCTGATTTAATGACCTCTAATTAATTGTACCTATATAACCTTTATAGTTTTATAACCTTGTGATTTATCCCATATTTTCTATGTTAACATAGGCTCGTCCTGACGACTATTCCCCTCAATTCCTGTCCCCTTTCGACCATGTTTCTTTCCACAAGCACTGGATGATCAACCCGTATGAAGTGTACAGAGAGTGGCTCCAGGAGCCAGCACATTCCATGCTGCATCATTCAGAACTGTGATATGTGACTTTTCTTTTAACTTAGGACTGCTATTTGCTTCTTGTAAATATTTGACTACTTGTCAAAGATTATAAAAACTGCCAATCAACCACCTAAAGCCAGGGGTTCCCAACCTTTCTGTACCTGCATACCACTTGAGTTTTTAAGAAATTTTGCTGTACCACTAAAACTAAATATTTTAATAAACACATCATACTTGCTCTTCTAAAAGTGTTCAAAAATAGTCCTGTTCAACACTTATTCTGGTTCTATGTTTATTTTTTGTGGTACAATAGTTCTGAAAATCCACTCTCACAGATGTTGCTCACATTACTCATGCGTACCATCTGAAATTTTCCTGCATACCACCAGTGGTATGTGTACCACAGGTTGGGAACCCCTGTTCTAAGCAACCTCTGAACCCTCTAGTGCATATATGCTGTTACCATTTGGCAACATATACTTTTATCCATTTTTATTATTTTTTAATAATGTTGAAGTTTTGAAACTTTATCAATTTGTAATCTATTGGAGTTCATGTTGAGAATGAAGAAGTTAACTATTTCAAGAACAAATGATTTTATACAGTACACAATTAAAATGTAATTTCTCCAAATTTTATGCATCCTCTTCAAGGCGTCAATGGTGACGTCAAAGTTGTAAAAGTTTAAATCAATGTTGTTAAAATTAAATCAATCAATGTTGTAAAAGTTTAAATAATTATGTTTCAACACAAAGATCTTTAATTAAATATGTTTCCTGTAAGTCATACCACAAAAGATCGAATTATGTTTTTTGGAGTAAAAAATCATCAAACATGAAACAAAGATAATTTTTTCAAATCCAATTTCTGACCAACAATGGATTATTCATGATCCCCCTAAAAAATTATACCTGTCATGTGACTTTGTACCAAGTTATGGTACTTATGCAGGAACCATTTTATATTGTCCAATTTGCAGTCCATTCTATATAGTCCCTGCAACAAGATACAATATCTAGAATCGACTATGCAGTCACAAAAAGATCGATGAAACTCTTTAACACACAACTACGTCAATATTTTTGAAGTAGAACACAGAAAAAATAATGTATTTTATTTCATTTTTTGCCTTAAAAAGTCAAATGTAGCTTGAAGAAGAAAAAAAATTTGTTTTTTGATAATCAAACTTGGGTTTTTGTTTGATCAATTTTGTTCTTTCAATTCAAGCTTTGGGAATAAAGTTATCAAAATGTAAAAAATTATTCACTAAATTAACTTATAGGAATTTATTAATATCTCTGTCTGCTACAATCTGTATGCTACACTACAAAATGTGCTTGAGACTCCTGCACAGAATAGAGTTGTGCTTTTTTTTTCTTTGATGTAGGTTTTGTCCTTATGTCATAGGGTTGGCCAAACTTGTTTTAACATTTATTTAGTTACTGTAAGCGCCAAATTAATTTCTGCCAGATTTTGCCCCCTCTAAAAATTATATAAATTTCTGTTGTATTGTTGTTCTGGAGGTATTTGAAATGGTCAAATATTCTTCTTTACTGTGCATGATTTTAATCATTAGTTTAACATCTGGTAATGACTTGGTGGAAGCCTATAATATACCAAAAAATTACAGTGATTGCACCCTCTAGAAGGGAGAGTGTAGGCTTTATAGCCCATTACCCAAATCGCCAGAAGAGACAGTCACACCAAACACACAAAGAAGGGCGACACAAACACATAGACAAATAACAACATTTATTGACAAGCACAAACATCCATGCCTTTACCGCGATTCAAACCCGAGCCCAGCAGCTCCAAAGGCTAGAACACTAACCACTGTGCCGGCCCTATAATATACCAAGTTTGAAGTATAATTCCATAAAAAAAAAAACTTTAAATTGCACATTTTCAAATTTATTTGAAATAAATCTGAAGTTATGGGTTTTAATGCATACAAAATCTATTTATAATGTCTGCTATTAGTAAGCCATTGATGTACTTTTGTTCCTAGTCCAATTTTTCGTAGTTATGTTTATATTTCATTTATTTTTACTGTTATGAATGTTTTAATAAAAAAATTGTTTCAATGGATACTTTTGTAATTTTTAATGTTACCTACATTTTAAAGTTTATTCAAATTATATATATATTTTAATTATCTATGAATCAAAAAAAATAAATAAAATAAGTGTCAATTTGTGAAATCTCAGTACTTTTTTATTAAAATTGCTACAAAATTATGGAACAAAGTGGCATTTAATCACGGCATGTTTTTGTTATCCGTATCAGAATGTGCAATGTCCCAATTGGAATTTAGTTCTAAAGAAATTGCCTTGCATGTAAAAGACCCCAGGTTCGTGCACTGCCAAAATAACAGCCAACCTATAAATGGTCTGTGCAGCTTGACAAATAGCATGTGTAGAGGTATTTTTGAATTATCGTCTCACTTGAGCTACACAAGGGCTATTGCCAACGGGTGTCATAATTTTGAACCATAGTCAAGTGCGCCGACACCTGAATAGGCACCCAACGCAACTGTTAAGGGTGACATCGTACACAGCGTTGGGACTTATTGGGAGTATATTTAAAATGCACTGCTTGTACACAGGGTATTATTCCTTGGACATTTTTGGGCTGCCTGGGCCGTTTATGGGTCGGCAGCTATTTTGGGCAGCCTGGACCCTAACCTGGGACCTTTTAAATGCAAGGCGTATGCCCAACCGACTGAGCTACCCATGTGTAGAGGAATTCACATTAAATATGATCCCAGTTCCGACATGGCGTACGATGTTTTCCTCAAGTCACGTTGGGTTCATTTCATTTGCTAACAGTCAAATAGGCACAACATCAATATAAAGTAGTTGCAAAGATATTTTTCCTTGGTTTATCTGCATCTACTTTTGAAAGTAATTTTTTGTAATTATTCCAAATTTTTAATAGTTCTTTTTTAACGGTACATCTTTAAACCAAAAATTTAATATCTGATAGACTTGATGGGGAGACAACAAAATAAAATATGTCAGGCAAGAAGCATGAAACCTCTAAAAAATGCATCCTTAAATGTTTGCTAAAAAATAATCTTAATTTTTTCCCCCTAAGAAAAGTATTTAACCCTCTAGTGCATGCTGTTGCCATATGGCCAACAAATAAAATAATCTACTTTTATTCTATTAAAGTAGAGCTTCCTCTCAACAAATCTTTTCATTTTTCATATATTACATTCCATTTTGAAGTTTTAGTAACTAACCATCCTTATAGAAGACATTGATGCTGTTTAAGGCATTTTTTGATAAAACTCTAAAATTTAGTCTCATAAACTTAAATTAGCGCCATTCTGATGGCCGGTCTTAAAGGGTTTAACTTTTTTTTATATAGAGAATTCTCTTGTGCTTGTACTTTATATGGTACTTTTGATCTTCAAGCATAGCTGTCGTTATATAATACAGTATAAGACAAGTTGTGCTTAAACAATAAAAAAAAATTACATAATAAAAAAAGTCAATAAAATACTCAAACACCAAAAAATTTATATAAAAATTTAATGAATTTATGCAATTAAAATTTCACAAAGATATTACATATTTACTGTATACCGCACTGAACATACATCAAAATTAAGATACAGCACTGAAATACATTAAATGAGTTTTTTTCCTCAAGCAAATACTAGTTTGCTAATTATTGCTAAGAAGCATATTGACAATGGAAGGTGAATCACAGTTAGTCATCTGCAGCAACATTTAAATATTAATACTACATAGTTCTCTCAGCAAAACTTCAAAGTTCTGGATTTAAGTAAGACCAATTTCCAAGATATGCATTTTCCATTATTCGTCTACAACTTTCAGCGTAAGTATCAAGTCAATGCAGAAATAATTATAAGTACACAACAATAGCATTTACTTTCAAAAGCCATGCTCCCAGTGGCAGAATATATCATAACAGTCTGCAACTATCAACAAACTCAAAGATAATCTGCGGTTTCATGCCCTATCCTAGTTTGTAAAATAAAGAAAACCCAGTTTTTTTATATATTTCGTAAAAGTTTAAACGGTTTTAAATGAAGAATCCGTCGGCAGACCATAAGTATCATGTTACATACCTATGTACGATGTAGGTTACGCCAATTTAAAAAAAAAATGGAATATTAGGTAACAACAATATTTCTCAAAAAAAAAAAAAAAAAACATTATAACATAATTGTGAGCCAATTTCCAAAAATAAGTTTTTCATTATTTTTTTTAAAGTATTATCTTGAAAAAATAGTCTGCAGCACAAATCAATAAGTCTGTGCTGATTCTGCCGCAGGGTCTATACTTCAAAAGGTTAGAATTAAAACCATAGACGATAGGTTTTGATTCTAAACTACTTTTGCAAGTTTTATTGACCTTATAAGTTCTTTTAAAATGTAAATTAAACAAAAGAAAAACATTTGCTACAATAGTTAAGACTATGATAAATTTGGGGTAGTTTATGCAACTCTAAGACATGGCTTTGTAAATCATTTCTGTGTACAAGGGAAAAAATTATATGTTCATAAAGGATTGTGTTCAAACTATGAGGAAATAACATTAATTTCAGAAAAACTTGATATGCTTTGTGGAATATAAAAAGCAGTAAAATTCACTTAACTATAAACACATAACAGAAGTTAGAACAATATAATTGCGAGACAAAACAGATATAACTAATGCAGAGACAAAACAATAGTTCTAGAAGACTATACCCATCCTCGTAATTTTAAATAATTGAAAATATATAATCCTTTTACCAAGTATTCTACTTAAACAACTCTTTAGCTTATCATTAAATGCTTATTCATATAACTTACATTACCCATCATATTATGTAAATAAAACCACTCGTGTACAAAGGGCAATAATCATTTTTTCCATATAAAAACACACTTTTTGGTGCCACTACTTGCAGATATCCCAAATTTTCTAATAATAAACAGTAGTGAGCACATTCATTCTTGGTTACAAAATGAATATTGAATGCTGTAAGAGTTCTTTTTCCTGATCAGCAATTTTCACTAACCCGTATAGTAGAGAATTGACTCTATAGGTACAACTACATGTAAAGAAAATCTGTTAAATGTCAATAACATGTCCTTTAATTTGGTAAAACTTGTGTGGAAATACAAGTACAATATTTTATGCACATATAAAGTCACACTTGGTTTAGTTTATTATTTGCACGCATTTAACAGGGTTGCCACAGTCCTTGAAAACCTTAAAAAGGGCTTAAAAAACATTGATTTTCAAGGCCTTGAAAAACATTATCAATCTCGAAAAGTCCTCAATTTTTTATTGTGTCGTCAAATATAACCAGAAGTCTTCAAATGTTGTCTTCTAAGGCTGTTGCAAATGTTTAATTCTTGCTTCATTAAAAACACTTTTCAATGCGAATCGGTTCCTATTTTACTTTGATTTATTGTTTATGTATAATCCCAAGAAGGTAGAGCACATGATTTTAGATGGATTTTTTTAACAACTAAATGGTCTTTTTATAACACTTATTTAGGTACATTTGAAAGAAGAGCTCCTGTAGGTTTTTTAAATTAATTTTTAAAAACTAACGTGAAATTTAGGTGTTGCATGTTCGAATATGCAGTCCTAGAAAATAAAGAAATATATCCTTGAAAGTCCTTAAATAGTCCTTGATTTTTTTTACCAAAAAGTGTGGCAACCCTGATTTAAGTTCCAAGTACATCTTGTTATTTTTCAGAATCTTTGTTTCAGAGAAACTGCAGTTACTTTTTAATTATTTTTTCCTTAACCACATAATTACAAAAGTAACCCAACCATTTCCATGATGTGCTTGTTTCAGGTCTTGGGACACAGAAATGCTGAATGAAAATATTTTTTTTTTCAAGCCTTAATAGGCGAATCAATGCTACACAGAGCACAAACCAGAGGAGGCCCAGGAATGAAAGCTGGAAGGAAATATGCGACCTGAAACAAGCCAATTGAAATAAAATGACAATAAAAATAGGAATTTATAATTAAAATAAATTTAGATTATCAGATTCACTTCAAAGAAAACAATTTTGATCTGAATAAAAAAAAATCATAACAAATAAATTAACTACCTTTTTGATAAAATGAGGTTACACAAAAAAAATTATATAGCTAAAACAAGTAACAAGCAATATTAGTTCAAATAAATACAAAATTTTGAGATAATTTTGAGTCAAACGCTAGTAAAAGCTCATACTTGAGTCGTCAAAAATATTGACCGTCTTCAAAATCCTTCTGTGTACAATTTTATCAGGTTGGTACACAATAGTTCGATTTCAAATTATCTCAAGAATAAATGAGAACTACACAAGGCTCATTTTACTACAACCACTTACAAGATAAAGCACTAAGTTGGTTCTTTCATTACGCTGAAATATACAAGGCCACCAAGTATCGGCATATAAATCATTGCTGTTTTTAAGGCAGTCCCTTAGTTGGTTTGAAATTAAATAATTAAGTTTACTGTTTTAAAAAGCATGTTTTAAGGTTCGCAAACGTCAAAACAGTAAATTTGGCAAAATTATCATTACATTACACTAAATACAATAAAGCACAGATCTATAAAATGAGCAGTTAAC
Source organism: Hylyphantes graminicola (assembly GCA_023701765.1). NCBI lineage: Eukaryota > Metazoa > Arthropoda > Arachnida > Araneae > Linyphiidae > Hylyphantes > Hylyphantes graminicola. The sequence goes on along the minus strand of CM043120.1, from coordinate 67,982,733 downwards.
ATATATTTGCCAGTGCTATTTTTTTTTACAAATAAAGCTTATATGGGTGTACACTTTGATAGATTCCTGCTTCAGCGACATTTCAAGCTTGACAAAGATCCCGAAAATTATTTTATTTAAATATGATGCATCTTACAACTTTTATACAGTTCTAAAAGCAGTGAGGATGCTTGCCATCTAAGTTTTAGTCCCATATTTAGGATTGGTAAGCATGGTTTCCAGAAAAAATTATCATTCATTCAAAAAGTTTCAAAATGTCATTTGTCACAGAAGTAGGAATTAACCTTTTTCCGTAGCCTATCATATTAACTTACACTAAAACAAGCATACCTAGGTATAATTACAAAATTTAAGTTAATTAGGAAACTGAAATATGTTGCATGTGAACTTAAACAAATAGATGTACTTAATCCTTAGAAACTGTCAAGTTAAACCAATCAATATCTTTTTAAAACATTGCTTTCCAATTTTTAAACCTTAAGTCATATGACTCTTGCCTTGTCCAAGTGGCTTTGCTATATTATGAAAATCTTCAAGTTATTATAATTAATTTTTGCCAAGCTTCAGATTTGTCACAGACATTGGTTTCATAATTGCACACCCCATTAAACTACTTATGAAATGTAATAGATAGTATAATATTGATTAAAACCAGCTCTAGTGTATATGATTTGGAACAGCAACTTTAATCTGTTTCTTCGGCAATTTGACACCATACAATTGCCAAGATTCTGATATAAGTAAACAATTGCTGCAACAGAAAGGTGTATTCTAGCTTTGTCATTTGACAATAAATCATAGCTAACTTATAAAGGCATGCAGCAGCAACAACACAATCAAGGGAACAGCTAACATATTATGGCCGGAATGCAATTCGGCAACTTTTAGTTATGTGAAAAAGTTAACTGAGCTGCTATAGTTGGTAGATGATAGAATAAATTATGAAATATTTATATTAATTGGCATGGCCTTTGTAAATTCACTTCGGAAAAATGATGTTTTTATTTCTTAAAATTAACTATAAACATCAGATGGATGCAAACATCGCTTGAGTTGAACTGGAATGTTAACCAAATTAAGTTTGTTCTCACTACTAGGCTGCAAAAGGTTAGTTGCCAAATTGAGACTGGCAATACTACGTTAGCAGTACCTAATCAAGTAAGTGACACATCTGAAGTTTAGCAGAAAAACCGTGACAACATGTCCTTGCACTAGTCCGAGAACAGCTAGGATATAATGGCCAGTCTTGCTTTGGCGATATGCGTTATGTTGCCAAGCAATGAAAATACCCAAATGTAGTAAATATTCCACTTTATATTTCATACAACTTGATAGGTATGGTAACCATACATTAAATTTTAAAATAAGCCAAAATTAGCTGATAGACAGACCATTATATCCTAGCTGTATCAATAGAAAAACTGTGACAACATGTCCGGGCACTAGTTGGGAAACGGCCAGGATATAATGGCCAGTCGTGATTTGGCGATATGCGTTCTGTTGCCAAGCAATGAAAATACCCAAATGTGGTACATATTCCACTTTAGATTTCATACTACTTGATAGGTATGGTAACCATACGTTAAATTTCAAAATAAGCCAAAATTAGCTGATAGACAGACCATTATATCCTAGCAGTACCAACAGAAAAAACGTGACAACATGTCTGGGCACTAGTTGGGGAACGGCTAGGATTTTATGGCCTGTCTTGATTTGGCGATATGAGTTATGTTTCAAAGCAATGAATATACCCAAATGTGGGAAATATTCCACATTATATTTCATACTACTTGATAGGTATGGTAACCATACGTTAAATTTCAAAATAAGCCAAAAGTAGCCGATAGACCATTGTATCCTAGGGATCACCTTTACTGTACGGTAACTATTGGCGCGATTTTCAGATTTGGCGATAAATAGTTTTTTGCGGCAACCTGTCTTTTTTTTACCGAAACCCATAACGGTGAGATGGGGTTGCCGGAAAACGTCATTGTTGTGAAAAGAGCATGACGTCAAAAGTCGCCAAAATACAGACCTTTGGCGCAATTTCGGAAAGTTCGCCAATAGTTACCGTACAGTAAACTTCTACCCCTGTACCGATTCAAGGGAAACTGCGGCAGCTAGTTGGGGTAGTTTGGGGGCTCCCCGACGCCGTGCATCTTGTAGTGCTTGCGGAAGTACTTCTTGTCTCGGAACTTCTTGTGGCAGACGTCGCACTCGTAGGGCTTCTCGTCGACGTGCTGCTGCCGGTGTCCCTTGAGGCCGGCCGCGCTCGAGAAGCCCTTGTAGCAGATGTTGCACATGAAGGGCTTCTCGCCCGTGTGCACCAGCAGGTGGAGCCGCAGGTGCTGCTTGAGCACGAACCCCTTCCCGCAGACGGAGCAGGCGTGCGGCTTCTCGCTCGAGTGCACCCGGTAGTGCTTGTTGAGGCAGGACACGTCCGCGAACTGCTTGCCGCACACGTCGCACACCGGCTTGTCGCCCGTGTGCGACAGGTAGTGCTCCTTCAGGTCGTCCGGGTCGAGGAAGGGCTGGTTGCAGATGTTGCACTGCGGGTGCTCGTTCGCGTGCACCAGGAAGTGGCGCTTGAGGTTGGTGCGCTGCGTGAAGGAGCGGCCGCAGATGTTGCACACGAAGGGCTTGTCCCCGGAGTGGGACGCCACGTGCGACTTGAGGGTCTTGAGGTGGGAGAAGCTCTTGCCGCAGATGTCGCACGTGTGCCGGCGCTCGCCCGCGTGCGAGTGGTAGTGCTCGCGGTAGGCGGGGCTCGAGGTGAACGACTTGCCGCAGATGTCGCACACGATCGGCTTGTCCGGGAAGTGGCTCAGCTGGTGCTCGGCCAGGTCGGACTCGTTGAGGAAGGACTGGTTGCACACGTCGCAGCACGGGGGTCGGCCCCCGTTGTGGATCTGGCAGTGCTCCTCCAGCTCCTCGGGGTGCTTGAACCCCTCGAAGCAGACGATGCACAGGAGGGGCTCGTAGTCCTCGTACTCCTGCAGGCTGCTGTCGTTGCTCATGCCGTCGTCCATGATGATCGACATCGCTGCTGTCAACAAGGGGGTTGCCCTACTTTCGAAAGGGTGTTCGCCCTACTTGCGCTCACTCACTCAGCGATGATAACATAGACACGAAGGCGATATACGAAACGTGCGAAGCTTTCCACAGCCAGCTACGCTTTCTCATTGGACGCTACCGATTCACGTTTTGGAGTACGGTTTATAATTATTTGCTTGGTTGCTAAAGTGGAACAAAAAAGAAATAGGAAACACCAAGAATTGACCTGACCATGAGAAGATATCAAAATAAAATAGTAAAATCAAAAAACATAAAGGAATCCTGTTGAGATGTTTTCGTAACAGTAGACTATTACTATTATTGAACTTGAACAAAAGAGAAATAACGCACCATATTAATTTCATAAAATTTTTATTTAATAAATAAACCATCCTAATACTTATATAAAAGTTAATATTGAAATTGGAACGTTATTTTTTTAAAACTAAATGTAAACAATACCATTATGTGCAACTTTTGTCTGTACATTTTGGCAACAATCGATTTTTATGAAATCTTGCATCAGGTATACATGTTTTTAATTTACCGTGTATTTATGTAAATTATTTGTTTTTAAAATCAAAAATTTGATTTGTAATATCGAATTTGATCATACGGCAAACATAGTGGTAACCAAATCACTCATTAGTTTCGAAAATTCTTTTTACATCTTACAATATGTTTTCTCACATGCACGCCGTTTAGTCGGCAAAAAAGCATTTTGCGCTTACATAAAGCGCACACCTCTAGAAATGTTACTATTTGTAGTTAAATTTCATATGTAAAATATTATACTACCGACCCACTGTTAACTGCTATTTTAGGATATCTTTTAGTTTAATATTGTTTTATAAGTTTGATCCAATTAGTGATTTTGCGCTGATGGAGAGTTTCGCGGGGTCACCTTTATCAAACTAAAGTTATGAACAATAATTATTGTAAACAAATAGCAGCTTTAATTTAATTGAATATATGTATTTAAAAATGACTCTTTTCCGGTATTTAACGTTTTGACATGTTTCAATATTTTATATTTATTAGTAAAGTATTTCTTCATAAACATGTTATATAATTAGTAATAGTTTCCTGAATTTTTTGTATTGTTTTTTATTTTCTAGATTAAAACTTGTGGATGCGGTTAAAGTTGAGCTTTATGTGGCCTAGTTGCAGTTTAAATTGGTAATTATTATTTTTTTTAAATTACAAAATACTTGATTTTAAGTAAATTATACATTTACTATTTCTAAATTTAATTGATCTAAAATTCAAAATAATGTGATTATCATTAAAATGATTTACTTGCACCACTTGAAACTATATTTATGTTAAAATGTGTGTTGTCTTGGATCTTTATTATTTTCTCATGCTCTTACTTGAAAAATTATTTGAAAAGAACAATTGTTAAAACATCAAGCCAATTCACTCATATTTGTGAATTTATAACATTAATTATGAAAATAAGCTTCTCTATTTGGTAATTTTTCTTTTTAATCAACGGCATTTTCCTTTATCGAAAGTTTTTTTCTTTTAATCATTTGGAATTATTGGTTAATGTAAGTTATACCCCCCCGGATTTGGCGACTTTTCAAAAATGTCGCCAAGTCGAAATGACAACAAACCTGACGTAAGCCAAGTCTGTTGCCATCTTGAAATGGCAACAAATACTTGCCGAAACTACTAACGAGACCGAAAATATCCGACAAAAAAAAAACACAAAAACGATTAAAAGAACTAAAAAAATGCCATTAAATAAACAATAATTCAGCAACTAAAGCAATTTTTTTGGGAAAAAATCGGAAATTAACCATTTGTAGCACGATCTAAACAAGCAACAAGGCTAAAAATAAAATAATCGGAACAGGTTCTAAAGCAATGTATGATTATTTAAATTAATATTAATGCTATTTAAAAAATATTAATAAGGAAACGCTCAAGGTTAACTAATAAACTAGTAGGATGGAAGTGTAACGTAATTCACAAAAGCAATCAAAATATTTACTTAAATAAAATAAATGTAGAACCATCTACAAATTATTTAAAAAATAAATTATACTTTAAAAAAATAAAACTTTAAACATTACATACCAGGAAATTAACCGACATATCCTACGAACATACAACGCTTAAAAAAAAACGTGGGTCGTGGATCAAAATGGCGAAACAAATAATGATTATGCCTAACAAAAATAATAAAAATAACGACTTAAAACGATTAAAAACGAAATTAAACATAGATCGATAACAAAAAATCTTTAATTTTAATTAAAAATAATTTAGATTTAAATGGATTGATATTTGATCCACGCAAATACTAAATAAGCTCGCACCGCACCACGATTTACGATTACTGCTTTTCGTGAAAAAATAACAAGTATGGTTGCCGAACGTGAACCAGATTTTTTCGCCAATACATCAGCGGAAAGGTTGCCAAAATTGGCGAATATCGCTCGAAGCTCGATATTTGGCGATCTTGCCAAATTTTTGTCGCCAAGGGTTGCCGTAATACCGATTTGGCGGGGTTGCCAACTTGGCGACTTTATTGCCGGGGGGGTATAACTTACTTTAGCCGAATTGGTTAGGCAACTTGCTGCTTTACTTAAATTACAAAAAAAAAAAAAAAATCCCTTCTACTCACTGCAGCTGTATGTCTTTTTAAAATTATCCGACTTGGCACTCTAAATCTTTATATCAATAGCCGATGTTTAATGGACCATATAATTCTCTAGTTTTAAAATAAAAAGTACAATAGTCCTATCAAAACACAGCCAAAGTGGTAAAAAAAAGCTCTTAATCCTCTTGCAATGGCTTTTATTCTCAGGCTAGGCTTTTTCATCCATTATTGTGTTATATCTTAACCAACTTCTGTATTATGTATCTGCTGAAATTGTGAAATGAATGATCTTGGACTGAAAAAAAAATCTTTTTAGTAAAAGAGGGTATTCTAACTTCCAGTTGTTATCATAACGATTTTAATTAATCTAATGGGTGACTAGGTCTGAAATATCTGCAGCGCTCTTGTACAATTTTAAACTAAACAACTGGAGCTAGAAAAAACCTCCCATCCTCGACAGTTAAGAATTCCCTGAGGCCAACACATTTCTCGAATCTGGCGCCCTCGTGGACGACCATTTCTTCGTTATTGTCTTTGATTCATTTAATTTTTATTGTCTTTAAGGAGTCTAGCACCCCACTTTTAAAAATTGACACTCTAATCTAAAAAGAACAACTGTTTATTCCTTTGAAAGACAAAATGTGCCTTCTCACGTAATCAGTAAACAAATGAAAAGTTGCCCTATGCACGTACATTTGGACTTCTAACCAAGAAATTAATGACTAAGTACAAAACACATTGTGCACTGGTCTTAAACAATAAGCAGTAAACGCAATTATGAAGAGCTTAAATGGAAAAGCCCTTTCAGAATCCTGATCAGAAACCACTAAATCGTTAACTTGATTGTGAAACTGACAAAAGTCATTTTATATTAATTTTGAAAAAACGTAGTTCCTTTATATAAATCAACATTCTGGATAACTTGTCTTGGAAAATGTTTCATAAAAGAAATACTATGTTACAATAACAATACTATTAGTAACCAAGTACCAAGTATTTCTTTAATTACTCTAATGTAATTGTAGTAACTACTGATGCATTGTGCAGTTTATATAAAGTTTTGTTATAAATAAGTAAGAGAAAATTATTTTTATTTATTTGGGAGCTATTTAGATAATTAGAGTAAGTTTGACGGGTTAGTTTCATAGGAGGACGGTTGATAGTTGTCCTCAGTCACGGGTAAAATTTCTTGTGTTTCTCAAGCCCTGTAAACACAAACAACCAAACAAAGAACTGGCCATTCCAATTTTTTTCAAAAACTGCTAGAAATTTGCAGCTTATTCTTTTCAACAGTATGGTTTCAAAAAAGGCTGCACGTTTGTTTTAATGAAGCATATGCAAACTGTTACTGTAGCATCATTTTTAAAATCTCCGAGAGCATTCCATGTTATGACCGGTGCCATTTTCGGAGGTGATTTTAAGGTGGCACCAGTGTCAGTGGAATCAATAATTTTAAATGTTTTTAACCTTGTATTCAGAATCCACAGCTTCTAATGTACCAGTCATTTCGGGTACAATTCAAATCCCCCATTGTAGAGTCTGAAGTTGTGCAATAGTGGTGTTGCTATAACTTATGACAGAAAGTTGATAATATTATACTAGGGATTGGAAAGTTTCTTTTAAAAAAGTCTGTTACAGTTTGTTTTAAGAAAAATTTAAATGCAACTGTCTTACCGTTTTTTAATGAGATTGGATTTAAGAAATGGGGACAATCGGGAAAAGTTAGGAACAAAAATTCAATGTTGTTAAATTTTAAGTGATTTAATTTATACGGAACTCTAAACTGTAGAAAATATCAGTGAAGAACAGTGCAGGAAGTAACAAAATTTTTTGTTACTTGTTACTGCTAAAAGTAACTAAAGTAATCCTGCCTTTTTGAGACAATTGGCGCTTGAAATAATCCATAATATTCCTAAGGATTGTCCTGTAATATATACAGACGGAAGCAAAGATGAACGTGGCTGTTCAGGCAGTGGAATTTTTATTTTATCCCAGGGAGGCAAGAAAATGATTAAGAAGAGAAATCCAGACCATTGTTCAGTTTTCAGGAGTGAACTGATCGCCATTAATGAGGGCATTGACTCAATTCTCTCCTTCCCTGGCTCATCTCCTGTCTGGATTCTGTCTGACAGCCAAAGCTCCATCCATTACCTTTCCAACTGGCTAAAGGTGCGAGATAGTACTGGTTTGGCAATTATTAGCAAACTCAAACATCTTTCATCATTAAGAGAGGTTCATTTTCAATGGATCCCTTCTCACGTAGACATTTATGGCAACGAGACGGCAGACTTACTGGCTAAAGAGGGTTGCAATGAACCGCTTTACACCTCTGATTTGTTGACCCACTCCGAGTTCTTTTCGAGGGCTATGAGTCTTCATAATGCGTCTTGGAAAATTCCTCCAGTGCACCACTGGTACCAAGGTAAGCGACCCGGAGAGGCTTTATCCCTAAAGTGCTGCAGAAGCGACCAGACGGCCATTACGAGACTTAAAAGTGGACACATTAGATCTCTGTGTTACACGAATGGGAAGAAGACCTTTCCTATCTGCCCGAAGTGTTCCATCAAACAGGCGGCACCCGACCACATCCTGGACTGTCTGGGACTTTCCAGACACGATTTGTATGAAAATCCAGTCATGGTCCTAGACTTTTTACCAGTGACAAACATTATAGACCTAGTTTAGCTCTGCTAAACGAAGGAGATAAGCAACAACAACAACAACAGTAACTAAAGTTGCAATTATTTTCATAAAATGCTATCAACATTACTTAGAATGAATTTCAACTGTTACAAATAAAGTGTTATTCTGATCCCTGAATATTACTTAATGCATATTTAGATGATTAGGTTGCCATAATTGGCATTTTTAGCTTTCTGTCACTTTTGAGTCGGGGGTCGGCATTAAAGAAAAGTGAACCTCTAAATTACCCTTCCTCATTAAGGTTCAATGTGCTTAGCCACAACGTTAAATCCCTCAAAAAGCAAATTTTTTTAAAATTATCTTTTATTTAAAATTCTTCATAGAAAGTCTTTAATGTAAATTGTGAAACTCTGATTATACAATCTCAGAACTCTGGCGATTGTAAAGGTGAAGCAACCATCGGAATAATCATTGATACCATAATCATGAAACCTTGGTAATTCTAAAATTACACAAATTCCAGTGACTTTAGTACAGTAAACATCCATACAGTTTTAAAAGGGGAATTTTTTCAGAAGAAAACTTTTCTCTAAAATGCTCCTAGATATGTGCATTTGATCATAGTTTTTTATTTTTTAATTGGTTACAGTGTTTGCTTCTAAATTTCTTTAGTTGATTTCCAACACTGATATCCATATCCAGTCGTCAAATACAATTGCAATCATGCAATCCCAAAGTTATAAACTACGAGGGCTTATCAATAATCTATAATAATTATGCATTACTTAATGTCTACCATTGCTAATGTCTTTCTCAATTCTTTTCCAGTCCTCTGCATAACCCATCATGCCGAACCTTACTCCACCACGTAACGCTTTGCTTATGTATGTAGTTCCGGCCGTAATTGCCGCCCTGATATCCGTGTACTGGATCAGGAAAAAGAAGAAATTCAAGAAGACGCAGCAATCTTCGCAAGACTCAGAAGATATTGGTGAAAATGTGGACTCTTTGGCAGAATGCAGCCTGTATTCTGCAGATACCCTCTCCGATGCCAGCAGTTTTGCTTCTCCGGAGAGCTCAGAGAAATCCGAGAGGACTAAAAAATATATTGTCGAGAGCATACCTAACAGTGTTACCCTTATTAATCTTTCTAGCAGTGGCAACTCGGTGACTCCCGAGTCGAATGTATTCAAACCTCGATGTGACACTATTGATGTTCAAACCCACAATGCACTTAATGGTACAAAACCAACAAGTTCTGCCTACGACAAACCCAAAGTTGCAAGTTTACTTGACAGAAGTGCAGAAAAGAGCAGTTTGATGTCCTCTTTTCAGCTAGACGGCTTTGGTGAAGTTACTAAAATTGACGGTGATAATCCTAATGTAACTAACAAAGTCAATGATGAAGCCGAAACCCATGAGATATTCTCCAGGCTATTGAAAACACCCAATTTCAATTCAGGTTCTTTGAACCCCATGGAGGAGCTAGAGAAAATGTTGGGTTTTAGTCCAAAGATTGTCGAAAATGGAATCCTGCACGAAGATGGGTCCAGCGGGAGCGCAAGTTCTCCCCTGGAGGTTGCTGAATCCACGAAATTGCAGTCTGTCGAAACGGACAGCAACGACAGTCACTCAAGTGTTCTTGATGAGAACAGTCTGAGTTACGTCAGCGACGACTCTGACAGGCAGGTAGTCCGAATCGAAAACAAGGGCAGTCTCCTGAGCGACCTCGACGAAAGCCTCTGTGACGAGTTGGACAAAAGCTGCAGTCCGATTCTCGCAGAGTCCAAGCTGCCACCGACAGCATCTTCTAATCTTCCTGAGACAGCTGAAGTTCCGACCAAAAGTCAACTGGACCAAAGCCCAAACTCTTCGCACCTAGACGACAACGTCCTCAACGGATCGATGCAAACTCCTGAGGCAGACATGGCTTTGAGCAGCAGCAGCAGTCCTCAAAGTGTAGACTCTCCTTTAGGGCCAAACACCCCTGCCTCGTGCAGAACGGATAGTTTCAGTGCCGAACCCCCAACTTCTTGTGATAGTCCTGCAATCGAGTCCACTCTGGAATCCCCCTCTAAGTCGTCCCCGGAGAAAACTTCTGCGGATCCTATTCCCGATCCCAAGTTGACCAATGGGGTGATTGCTGAAGCAGTGTCCCAGGATAAGGTGAACTGCAATGGGGATGAAATACCTGAAATGGACATTGCTGGCCGTCTGAGTTTGCAGAGCGCACCTTCCGTGAAGGGAGTTGGGAACGATAACTGCTCAGAGTCGTCTAGTTGGGAGATGCCAGATTCACAGTGTGATGTAAGTATTTTTTTCTAAAGGGGTTAGAAAGTAATGTGGAGGGTTTACAATGGAATACAAGTGAACCATATCCATATTTTTTGTTATTATTTTCAAGTTAGCAGTGCAATTGCTTGCATTAAAGTCTGTCTATTTACTATGCAAGCTTCAAAAGGACTTTTTTTCCCCTATGCTTTCTCTTGGTTTTCTAAGAAACGGGCGGGTGCATTTATTTTCTAAACCTAACCCGTTTGAGGTTCTGTTGTGGGGTTAACAATCCAAACAGTTCAAACCCATGTAGGGTGGGTAGAAAACATGCTCGCGCTGCTTCAAAGAAAACCACAGCAGGGATAGAGGAGGAAAATTGCTTTCGAAGCTCGCATTCTAGATAGGCAATGTATATTAATGTACAATTTCAGTGTGGTAATGAAAAAAGGCAGTTTAGTTAAAGATTAGAAATTAGAAAAAAAGTTAGATGCAATTCCATTATAAAGCTTTAACTCGATAGTTTAGTAGATACTTGTTTCGGTCAATATTGCAAGGAAAATTGTCAAATGGCGGAGAGGCCAAGTATGGGTATTGGTTAAAGTAAGTACAGTAAACTCCCGATTATCCGCGGGTCATGATTCTCCTCCCCCCCCCCCTCCTCCTTTTCCCTGCAAAAATAATAATTTAACAAATCCCAGAAAAATTAAATTTAGTTTTTTTATACGTGTTGAAAAAATGCATTCCAAGAACAGTGAATTAATCTTAAGAATGACGAACACTTTCAAGGAACGACGCATAAATTTAAAAAAAAAACGAGGAATGCATTACGAACAACATTAAAATAAGGATGATATAGGAAACCTGTTGTGTGCCAAAATGTGTTCGGCCAGGTGCACATCACGTGTCGATTTTTGCCGAAAAACGTCAATTGTAAAATAAACTGTTCGCAATTTCAGTAAACTGCTTTGCATGATTTTGATAGCAAAATGAGTGAGAAGCGAAAAAAAGTTAGAAAAAAATCTTCAATTACAAATAAGAATGAGAGACAATCACGAATAATATCAGAATAAGACAAACTTCAATCACAAATAAGAATGAGAAGTTTCAGGGCTAATGAACAGAACAAAAAATTGACCGACTTTTTTGTAAAATTGTAGAAATCTTCATATTTCATAACTTGTACATATTTTACCTTACTTTTATGAAAGCAAAAGCAATTTTGTGGATATTTTCTTTTCTTTTGCGGATTATCCGCGAATTCGCTTCTCCGCGGATGCCGCGCCACCCAATTCCGCGGATAATCGGGAGTTTACTGTACTTCAAACCTCTGTAGCGTAAAGATCTTTATGGACTTGTTTCACTTATGTAATCTGAGCCCTCCATATAAATTTTGCTTTCATTCCTGGATTCCATTGTTAGAAGGACACAATAACCTCTTCCCAATGCATGGGTTACCCTATCAAGATCTTATTTTGGTGTCTGTGGTACTGTTGCCACTTAAGACATGGAACATGTCCATTGTTAGAAAATGTCTGAAAAGCCAAAGCAGAGATGAAGTGGAGAACTAGGATGCGAAGGCTAGTATCGGAAGCGTTGCGTGCCTTGGTGGGGCCCCGTATAAAAAATTGTATGGGAGGCCCTTAGGAAGGGTAACGATTTTTCACAAAAGAAAACAAAATATTTTTATATACTTTTACATTTTTGTACCTTAAATTTTAAAGAATACAAATTAAAATGTATACCAATTTTATAACATTTACGTTTAGTTAATTCATTATTTAAAATTTAAATTTCTATATTAGAAATATTCCTGGTTACATAATTTTACACAAACATGTTCATTTATAACGAAACAATATTAAATTATTGTTTTTTTTTTAATTGTGAAAAACCCCTAAAAGCTGGGAAAAAAAACTCAAAGAAGGTTTGGTTTTTTTCTGTAAAAAACCTGGTTTCTAACAACCCTTGTGTTGCATAGTCTTCACACTTTACTGAACATATCTTCTCCATTCAGGGTCAGCAACTCAGTGACACTCAGAACCGAAACCTGTTTTATTTTCATTTAAGTTGAAATTTAGCTTGCAAAATTAAAAAAAAAAAGGCATACCTATACTTTAGATCTATTCAATGTCTTGAAATATGCTTGTTCTTTCTCCTTCCTGGGCTTTCAGTCAAAGTTATAAATATCTCTAAGAATTTACACTTCATTTGGGTCCTATTACTCTGGGGATAAGGGATTTGTGCATAAGCAATTATGCATTGGTGATTTTTAACCCTTTCAGTCCCATTGATGCCATTTGGCATCATGTTTTTGATCATAATTAAAAAAATATATATTATTGCTGTCATCTATTAAGATTAATAAAAAATATTTTCTACTAGAAAAAAGTTTGAAGAATCGAATGATGTGCTTTTTGATATCATAAATGGCTATGGACGATCCGAAAAAAAAAATTCTAAAATGCTGATGCCAAATTGTCTTTGGGACTGAAAGGTTTAAATATTTTGTTGGATTTTTTTCGGCAAATACAAATAATACGTAAAAAAACTTGGATCAATTTAGAATCATGCATGTAAAAATGTGCTCCTAATTTTCCTTTCCAGGCTTACAGTCAAAGTAAGAGCGACGAGACTGGACCCGCTGGCTCAAAGGTTCCCGAAAACCCAAACTTGTACGTGCACGAGTTTGAACTCCCCCAGCAACTTTGTGGTCGGCTGATCGGTAAGCATGGCAAACACGTTAAGAGCATTAAGGACCAGTCAAACGCCAACGTGTTCATAAAGCGACACCCATACGACCCCCAGCTCAAGATAGTTGTGGTTGAAGGTATGCAACTTTTATACTTGTGCATGCTCTCAAGCTCCTTGATGGTAGCCTGTGTTGTTCTTTGCGCCATTTCTCGGCACCTATCAGCTGCTTTCGGTTCCTTTTCTAATGCTGCTTGCTATTTGCTGTTGTTTCCCTTCAGGTGTTTGAAAACTGTATTTCGTTGTGTCAAAAGCACGATCTTTCGAATTTGCTCTTCGTTTAAAAATTGGCTTTTGAAGAAATTTCTTTGGTTTATAAATGTTTGAAGTTTTTTCTGATTGCTGTAACAAAAATAAATCTTTACGGCTTATAACTAATTTGTGATTTAACGTCGCAGCTTTTATTCTAATGAATGCTTTTAAGCATAATATAAAACAAAGTTTTAATAGTTAGGTCATCTATGTGATTTTTTAGCAGAAAAATGTAGTTGTAAATCTTTTTTAACTTCATGACATACACAATTAAAAGTGTGCAAAGAATTGTTTTTGTTGAATAAAATTCTCAATTATTTGCCTGGTGGATAAATCCATATTATTGGAATATTTATTAATCCATCGATTTAGATTTTAAACATGATAAACAAACATTTGTTTCAAATGCATATTACATAGTAATACGAGTTCCATATTTTGTTATTAGCTTTTAAATTTGTTTTTTTTTTTACTCTGAATTGTTTGTTTAGTATTTTAATCTAATTGTTTGTTTCCAATTTTGAATTGCTCTTTTGTGTATAGAAATGCTTCAAAATGCACCTTTCTTGTTTTTATGCTGCTTTATACAATTTGCTTTTATTTTTTGCATGTGTACTAACCATGTTCTGGCTGCCTTGTACTTTTTGTTTTAAAACTTATTTTATTTCAATTTGTGACTTTATTTATTAAATCATTATCCAAGTGTACTTCTTTGGGACATAAAATTTTTTGGCAAAATTTGAGTTATTTTTATTCGATACTGCTGCAGACACAGACAAGTCTATTTGTAAGAGACAATTGTTTTGCTGGGATTTTTAAGGCTTTTGATTTCCAGTGTTTACCGGTTACCCTTTTTTTGCATTATGGAAGTTTCCAAAGGATAGTAGTAAAGCTTTTTCATTTTTAACAACTATTTTTTTAAAATTTATTTCCTTAAAGATTTTGCAAGAAAAGATCTAATCAAAAAGTGCCTTTAAAAAAAAGTAACTGTTACAAGTAGCATGTACTTAGTTTTGATGCCGATTGACTAAGTACCAATACTTAGTTTTAATCTAAAGAAACATATGTAAAAAAATCAGACCAAATGTGATATAGATTTTTGTCTTGATTTGACTTTTTACATTGCCAAGCTATAAATGTGTACTGATAACATTTCCAGTAAAACTTTTCATACATTTTGACCTTATGCCTCAATTGCATATATTTTCTGATTCTTTGTCTGTTTTTCTGCAGTGGACCTAAATCGTTAAAAAAGATTGTTATATATGTAACTGTTTGAGTATTTATTAAGCTGTTTCGTTTGAAATAAAGAATATATTTCTTAAAAAAATTGTTAGGAATGATTTTTTTTGGTCATTCAGGTTTACGAATGTCTAAATAAAAATTTTGGTTACATACTTAGGCCTGGAAAAATACCTCTGAAATGTTCTCCTAAGAAAAATGGGTAGTCAGAGTCGTAAATTACTAAAACCTGTCATAATGATCAAGATACAGAACATTGTCATTATTTTTAGAAGGTCTTTCTATTCCACAATACAGATACGCTAAAGCTTAATAAACTCCTTTAAAAAATTAACTTTTTTTTAATAGTTTTCCTTGAAATGTGAAAAAGAATGTTAAATTATTTTTGTATTTTAAATTAAATATTCTACATTTTTAATGATTAAAGAACCAAAGTGCAGCAGTGGAAACAGTTAAAGAAAAACTTGGCTTTGAAACAGACGATTTTAACAATTGATCAAAAGACGTTCTCACAAAAGGCATTATTCATTAAAAGCGAACATCGCATTTGTCAATATTGCAAAATTAATCAAAAGGGCTTTGTTTTGAAAGCCACCTATTTTTCTTTTCACAAAGCATTTCATTCTACTGGAGAAAAAAATGGTAATATAAAAAATAAATACAATATTAAAATTAAATATGTTCATTCAGAGATAAGTATTTCTTTACACAAAGCTTATTTTTTTTCTTTCATCTTCAACCTGGTCCAACAAAGTCAGACTCGCCTTGTCTGAATCAAATTGACTACTTCAGCCGTTATTACCCAACAATAATGCCTAATACTAATACAGGGCAAGACGGTGTTCAACAGTCATCAATTTATAAAATTTGGAAAAGATATTCAATCTTCACAATTTGATTTCTTCAAAATTAAAAAATTATTTTTACAGGGCATCATTATAAAAGACTAGTCCATACTTTACTATTTATAAATTAAAAAAAAATGTGTTGCTGGCATAATGTCATAAAAGATTTTTAACATTGATTAACATTTGACAAATGTTAATAATCCTAAGGATTAAAGGTTACCCATGATCTGTGCCAAATTTATAACAAGCTTGTTTAAGGGGTTAAAACTTTATTTGAGGCACTCGCATGTGTACTGTTAAAAATCGACCCTGTGTTAAATCTCATTCACAAATACAAATATAGGATATTGCCTAACTGTAGTTTTAGAAGGAATAAGCACTTAGAATTTTGGGCGGTAGCACCAGTAGCAATTTTCTAATGGATAATGGATGGTAACTGGGGTAACAATGGATGTTTGGAACCTAACGAGTTGTCAAGTACTTGCTGAATGTAAATGACAATAAGTTTCATTGTTCTTCCCCCTCCCCCACAGGGAATCAATAAGTAGTACAGTAGTATCTCGATACAGCGACCGCTCACGGGACCAACAACTTACGGTCGTTAAATCGAAAGGGACGTTATAAAGAACTTTAATTTTAAAAAATCTAACAAACAGGGGAACAACTTATACATACCTATAGAAATGTTTAATTTGTATTTACACTTATTGGGCAGATAAAAATGAAGTAATTGAAGATTGTTTCAAAGTTCCAACAGAGTTCTTAATTGTAACATTATCTATTTTTATTAGTATTTGTAGAAAATCCTCGGCATTGTTCTCTCTCTCACAGTAGCGACGACACATTACATTTCACATTGATAGCGATTTGACTCCGCTTATTTGTAAGAGCCAT
The DNA here is from genome assembly GCA_023701765.1 of Hylyphantes graminicola. Taxonomy (NCBI): domain Eukaryota; kingdom Metazoa; phylum Arthropoda; class Arachnida; order Araneae; family Linyphiidae; genus Hylyphantes; species Hylyphantes graminicola. The sequence goes on along the minus strand of CM043120.1, from coordinate 67,966,167 downwards.
TTTGTAGACATGCAAATTGTACGAGATCTGTTAGTCCAATGGTCAAATGTGGTGGCTTATTTTCTATATCTATGTTTAACAACCAATTACAGAAGGCGTGAAAAATTAACCTGACCTTGGCTTCTTTTGCAACACTGGTCCCCGGCGAATTCTCGGAATTCGTCCCTGTCCTATTCGTCAATTGTTCGACCCCTTTCCTCGCTCGGAGAGGGGTTTCTTTATTGTGCTCAAACCAAAGCAAACACAGGTTCTACTCACTCAAAAACTTCCACAAGTTGAAATTTGGAAGCAAATACAAAAATGTCTTCTGGTAGCAATTTTTTTTTCTGAAATGTCTAACAAATATTCGGTTTCAATATCGAGGAACTGCTTGTTTTTCGGTCGCAAAATAGAGGGTTTTTAACACTATTCCTATGGTAAAATAATTGGGACTTTACGAAGCGGTCTTTATAACGAAGGGGTCGCAAAATCGAGTTTCTACTGTATAAGTTAAAAGGGGGATATCAAAGAGAGATGGCAACACCCTTTTACTGCACCACTAAAACAAAACACTATGCATCTCGGATACCATAGACATAGAATCACCCATGTTCATAGATACTTGCTTAGTTATTGATAGTATTCTCACAGGGGGCTTCTTAGCAATCAGCAATTTATTTTAGAGTGCAAGAATCAACTACTAAGTTAGCAGTGTTAAAATGAACGTAACATAAAAGCACTCATTTGTGTGAAAGTTATGCTTAATGCAGTATCGCTTTTTTAAAATGAATATTCAAATCAGCACAAAATTAATAAGCTTCCATTATTCCTGTGAATAAACTATCATAGCAAAATAATGCATGCATTTATATTTTCAAAAACTGCATTACGAATTGGCCATTTTTGGTTTTCAGGTAACTGATCCAACGTAAACAAAGATAATTTGGCAGACATATTATTTATTCCAAAAGCATATCAATGAGATATGGCAACCCTTTGTTACTAAAAAAACACTTTGTTACAAAAAACTAAAAAAAAATATCTCAGAATATCGATAACTTAATTAAAACAAATCTTCACAATAGCTGTATTGTGGACATTTTAGAAACCATAGTTGTAGGGTCACCAACTTTATAAAGTTTTTTTTTTTTTTTTTGTCATTGATTGGAATTATTATCAAAGCAAAATAAGGCATGCAGTAATATATTTAAAAACAAAGAATATAATTCAGATTGGACTTTATTTCTATTTTTCAGGTAACCGATCCGATGTGAACGATGCTTTAGATATTATTCGGCGGACATATCCTCCTTCCAGATACCCTATGGTGTCCTTGGTCAAGACAAATATGATGACCACCACCAATGTCCTGCCAGAATCCCTACAGGTATATTTCGTAATGTATATTAACATTTTGCATGTTTGAAAGAAGAAAATTTTAAACACATAAGCCAGGGGGAATGAGCCCACTGGACCACGAGTCTCCAAACCAAAGTCCCTCAGTGTTAATTCAAAGTAGAAAAAGTGTTTACTTAGCCATATTTCTCCGGGTATAGTACTGAATATTTTTTATAAGATAAATGTAGCTTACTTACAGGTCCCTACAATCCCATTTATTGAAATTAATTTGCAATATATTTTTATTTTGATCAATAATTTTGCACAAAGTATTCGAATCAGTATTTTTTTAAAAAAAAAGGAATATAAATAGAGATCTGTAAGTCAATAGCATTTTTCATTAAAAAAAAAACGTGCGTAAAAATATTCAATACAGCCGAAGAAATGTGGCTTCAAAGGTAATTTTTCCCATTGGATTAACACTGAGGCACTTTTGTTTAGACAACCATGGTCGATCGTGCTTATTCGCCTTCAAGTAAATTTTACAAAGGTCAATGAATAGTACCTTTCAAGTGAAGTTATTTTAGCATTCAATGAATTTAAAAAATCCCCCTAAATAGTCTTAATTATTATTATTTAGGTTAAAACTTAATTGCTCACTTAACTTTGAGTTTGATTGACCTATTATCCTTCTGCTGTCTTTCTCGCTTTTATTTTTACACTGAGTTTTAATATACCAGTCATGCAACTTTAATTTTATATTTATCGAACAACAAGTGATTTTAGTGTTCTTTGGTTTGAGTAAAGCTTATTCATTCTAACTTTAAAAAATAACAATTGGTAATAGATTTGAGAGTTTAGTTATAGTTTATAAGTGTGTTCTATGATAGATAAAGGACATCATATAAATAACAAAATACAAAGCACAACTTTTAATCAATATTTTACATGAATATTAAAATTTTAAAGTATGATCATACCCACTTTAAAACAAGTTTTAAAGTGTGTTTTTAACCATTAAAAAGCAATTTTACACAATTAAAACTACCGTTATTGCAGCACTTCAACATTGAACTATTCAATGGTTTGAATGCTGCAATATAAATAAACAGAACAAAAAAAAGTATTTTAATTAATCATTCAATATTTCATATGATGCATGCTATGGTAGTCAATGCACTAGTGCAGTTTTTAGAAGTTTTGGTTCAATGAACTATAAATTGATTATAAAATATTTTTATGTAGCCAGGTTAGCTCTTATTTGACTAGAAACCTGTCATAATATGACCTAAACTAGAAGGGTTGCCGCTTGTTTAAATTTGAGAAAAAAAATTCCCATCGCATGCATTTAACTTTATTTTTGTTACAAATACAAAATTACCCTTCAATATGAAATAATAGTTTTGATTTTTTTTTTTTATCTGTAGGTTTTCTTTAAATACATGTTTCAACTCTGTAAAGTAGAACTAAAGATGTCTTAAAATAAACTTGTTTATAGTTTAAATTAAAATAGATTAAATTTACTAAATCTTCTACGAATATAAGTTTTGTGTGCTAGTAATTTTGAATAATCAGTAAATAGTATATCTCTGTATTTAATTTTCATTATATCCTTAGTTGAAAGAAATATCACTCGAAACAGTTCAGTCATGTAAAACTAACTTCTTAGATTATAAAAATCTTATGTTGTTTTTTACTAAACTTAATAAGACAGCAACTATTGCTATTAATTTAGTTTAAATTACATTTCTGTTTCTTGCTAAATTCTGAAGTGTAGCTGCCACTTTGCTAGTGAGTTTTCAGAATCGATCATCAAGGCTTCTTTTCCATCTTTAAACGAGTGGCAACCCTGGTAGATAGATTTTCTTTCTTTTTTTTTATTTCTGTCACCAAACTTTTCTTTCTTATTCCAGTGGTCCCGTTTATATTTCTCGTACTTGTTGCCATCTCAGCGCTCTTTTGTTTTCAATAGCACCATTGTAAATTTTGCAGAATTAATGTCCATCTGTGTCACGCAGGTGGGTGCCTTTGACTCATGGTAGTGACGTAGGCCAGAGTTCCTCAACCTTGGGTGATACACGTACCCCTTATAGTATGCCTTTTAAATTCAATTTGTGAATATTACTTTGCTGTTGCTAGAACCTGCACCATACCTGCAATTTTTGCGTTTTTCAAACTATTAACATCAATACACATAAAAATAGAAAATTGATCTTATTATAACCTAAAATACTTTATATAAGTTATAAAGTAACCCTATTTAGTTCAATTTTTGAATGTTATTGGCCGTTGCTAGAAAGACACCATGCCTGAAATTTCGGCGTTTTTATACTATTAACATCAATACACATAAAAAGCTAAAATTTGTCTTTTTATAACCCGAAATACTTCGTATAACTTTTAGTTAAATTTGCATTTTCAATCCAACTAATATTTACTCTATATTTGGCATTTCATGAAACGAGTGTTCATTTTTTTCCAAAAACTCAGTTTTGGCAGACATTTTTTTTTTCCTTACAGCACCAGTACTGATGAGATAATGTTTGCAAAGTTAAAATCAACACCTTTGGTCAAACATACCAACTCACCTTTTAGATTTAAGACTTAAGACTGAACCAGAGCTTAGATAGTTTTGGGCTGCATTGCCTACTTTCATCAAACACTTGGTCAATTAATGACAGGTGAAAGTTTTAAGTTAACTTTCTTGTTAGTTAACTAGTTTTTTAATCACTATTCAGTAACATATTTACATCTACTATGGAGTTGGACAGTAATACTCAAAATTGTTCAATCGGATTTTAAAAAAAATTTGCTATAAAAGTCACACCATTGCCCTTTTGGCTAAAGCCTTATAATTTTAAAAGCTAAGAAAATACAAAAATTTTGGTGCTTTTTACCCAACAAAAAATAATACAAAACTATTAATTTGATCTAACAACTATGTTTCCAAAATCTAATTTAGTAAAGGCAGCTCCGACGAGAGATAAGAAATAAATTATTTTAAAACTAAAAGTTTCAATTCTGACAACATATTTCTCCCTTTAAAATTCAAAACGTAACGGGGTATGTGTACCAAAGGTTGAGAACAATTGGCATAGAAAAGTAGAGTAGAAACCATTTTTATTATTTTACCAATTCCTTTTCCCTTTGCTCAAATTTTCTAATGATTGAGAATGCATCATTGAAATATATCCTCTAACAAACTGATATTTTAAAAGTTCCAAGAATGTTTTTACAGCTTTTTCTTTCAATTGTGTGACAGCTATTTTGTTCTAAAAATGTCTCTTACAGGGTTGCCACTAAATCTATAAGTTAATTCATCATTCAAGAAATATTGCTGCATTTAAATTATCACATACAGGCAAGCGTAAAAATAATTAAATTAAAACTAAAAAGCATATAACATTTAGCTCAAATCATGTAAAATTATATATAAAATATCCAAAATTCACTCGATAAAATTTTTAAGCTTGAATTGTAACTGCTGGGCTACTTTGCTACAAAGAATTATGTGCACCAAAAACTCATTTACTGATGTTGAAACAGCCAATTCTATAGTTTCTCTTAAGTGTTGCATTGAAGGTTGACCAATTAACCAAAACAACCATTGACTTCATTGGCGACTGAATTATGGCACATTAATGTTTGTCTTATTATTGCCTAGAGCAACTACCTCCTTTTGGAAGTGGATGACTTGTATAATGCTTAATACTTAATGCTTTTAAATTCCATTTTCACAAATTCTCAACTAACTGAGCTAGAGGATATTAATAACCATGGTTCTGTTATGCCTGTGTTTTTATTTGCATGTGTGAATTTCTAATGTATTATATATGTTTTAACATTCAATATAATTACCAATAATTAATTAAATAAAGTTTAAATCATAGTTACAGCATCGTTACTTTTCGCAGCAACTATTTTTCTTGAATATTTCTTAAAAATATATTTCTTATTAATTAACCATATTTAATATCCTAGTCTTTTTAAGTAGCTAATTCAAATAATGATTTAGTTTGTTTCACAGAATAGAAATTGAATTTCACTTTCAAAATAGTGTACGCACAACATCATTGTTTAACATCAAAAAAGTAAACAATGAAAGTGTTCTGCTCCCGGTAGCAGGAACCACGCAGCAATGCTGCGGCCCGGTTTGGTGTCCCGAGGGTGCTTTTTGCAATGGTGATCCTCTCAAGCCTGGTGTCTTCACTCCTGTATTATCCTTCTTGCTGCAATTTATAATACCGCAATGAAACCATCGTAAATATATCAAAGAAATACAGCAACAACATTTGGTTCGAATCAAGGTTATGACCCAGCATTCACTGATTCCTGGAAGGCTGCCATGTCATGTGGTACAGCTCAATAGCAATCCTACATCAATTATTCACTCTTGCCAGTGACTAGACTATCTCTTATATTGCAGTCCTATGCAAAAGATGGGGAGCCCAGTCTGGGCACATGGCCAAAATAACTGCTGACCCATCAATGCCCCATGCAGCCAAAAATTTACGACAAGCAGTATGTAGATAGATCGAGTGCATGTGGGAGAGCATTATATTTATGCTCTGAGGTCTAGATGCTGCATACTGTGTCACCCTTAAAATAGGCCTTAGGGTGCCTTTTCTGGTGTCGGCTAGTCACTTAATTGTGGTTCTAAATTACGACATTGCATGTGGTACAGCTCAATAACAATCCCACATCAATTCTTTATTCTTGCCAGTGAGGAGACTAGCTCTTAAGTTGCAATCATTAATCAATCTTGTCAATACATTCCACGTTCTGTGTGTGTGTCTCCTCGCAGCTCCACATCCCCGAGGGTGCCTCCTGCGACGTGATCCTCTTCAGCCTGGTGTCTTTACTCCTGTATCTTCATTTTTACTGCAATTTATAATAACCGCACAACCAACCTATAGTAAATATATCAAAGAAATACAGCAGAAACATTTGTTTAGAATCAAGGTTATGACCCAGCATTCACTGATTCCTTGAAGGCTGCCATGTCATGTGGTACAGCTCAATGGCAATCCTGCATCAATTATTCACTCTTGCCAGTGACTAGACTATCTCTTATATTGCAGTCCTATGCAAAAGATGGGGAGCCCAGTCTGGGCACATGGCCAAAATAACTGCTGACCTATCAATGCCCCATGCAGCCAAACATTTACGACAAACGGTGTGTAGAGGGAGTGCATGTTTTTTAATTAAAATATGCCTTTTCTGGTGTCGGCTAGTTGACAAGACTAGCTCTTAAATTGCATTCATTAATCAGTCTTTTCAATAAATTCCACGTTCTGTGTGTGTGTGTCTCCTCACAGCTCCACATCCCTGAGGGTGCCTCCTGCGACGTAATCCTCTCCAGCCTGGTGTCTGCGGGCCACTTCTTCCTGCAGCAGCCCACCCACCCCACCTACCCCTCCCTCTCCACCCTGGACCAGTGCATGATCAGCTGCTACTCGCAGGTGGACACACCCCTGCTGCCACACCCTGTTGAAGGTGAGTTCTGTTGTCCGTGTGTCTGTTTGTTTGACAGTTTTACCTGAATATGACTTACCAGCCAACTACTGATAATTTCTTTAACGTCTCTCTTACACAAAAAGTAAAGGTTTGCTGTTTAAGGTAAAATGGGCACTAAAGTGCTCGTAAGCCAAGTATTAGCTAACAAAACATATATGTATTTTTTAAAAATGTTTTTTCATTCGGAAAGTTTCACTTTAAAGCCATTTTAGTGTATTTCAAACAAATTTCCCGCCAAATCAGCCGCTGGAAAAGAATAATAACAGGCAATCAATTCTTTTTTAGAGTAATTGGTAAAGAATCACTTACATCTAAAATGAAATAAGACCAGAGCCTTCTGGAAAAAAATACAGAACCTGTTTCATGAAGGGCCATAATTTTTTCATTTTGCAAGCAAAATTTCAGCCACAATGAAAATAAAGCAGATTTTGGCTGTGAGTGTATAAGTCGTGAAATTTATCAACATTGAAAAGTCCTTAAAATTTTGGGCCTACAAATTTATCTTAACTTTTCGTCCAGGCATTGGAATAACTGGTTACTTGCAACATTTACTTTTTTCGGTAATGCCAAGTAATGCTGTTAGATTTTTCAGAAGATAACTGTAATTGTAACTTGGGTACTTTTATTGGTAGATAGAAACAAAAGATTGCATTAATTTTTCATCACAACACATATTTAAGTTCATTTGAAAGTTAGAGCGATCTTATCCGTTTTCTAAATGAATTTTTAAGAACTGTCATGGAATTTATGTGCTTTTTTCAAATACAGTCCTTGAAAATTGAGAAATATATCCTTGAAAAGTCCTTAAATAGTCCTTGATTTTTTTTACCAAGTAGTGTGGCAACCCTGCACAAGTGTATAAGGTATTTTTTTCTTTGTCTGTACTTTCTGCATTAATTTCTTGATCCTTGTTGCAGCTGGTGTGATTTGTGCTGCTCCCATCCTGAGCGGATGGTACCGAGCTCAAGTAGTGTACGTGTATGAGAACGAAGTGGAGTGTGAGCTTAAATTCGTGGATTATGGTGGATTCTCACAAGCTACCACAGCCTCTCTCAGGCAGATACGGTGAGATGCCTCTTTTTTTTTTACCCTTTTGGTCCCAACTTTTTATTTTTTATTCTAAGAATCTAAAATTTATGACATATACTCATTATGCTACCAGAATGATCTAATGAATAGTCACGATATGGTGAAAAGAAGTTGGGTAAATTTGGAATCATAACTTTTGAATAAATTATAAAAATAATTTTTCGAAAGTTTTTTTTTTTTTAAATAGTTTCTTAATATTTTTAAATATTAAAAAATTTCATAAAGAAATTAGGGCCAATTTATTCAGAATAAATTTTGAATTGAATTTTCAGAATACATTTTATTTTTACCATATTTTTTTTTTATTTAACTACAATTATTTAATTCTTCAAGGGGCATTCTTCCATCCAACAATGCAAAAAGAAAATATAACTTTATGGAAAAATGTATTGAGAGTTTAAAAAATTTATTTGAAATAAATACAAGTTTATAATAAATGCAAAATATTCAAACCAATCTCAAAAAGTGGGATTCTATTACCACATACGATAGTTACATTTGTCATATAAAAAAAACTGTAAAATTATTCCATAAAGCTGGAGTGTAATATGTATTAGAAAATATTTTCCCCCTTTGGATTAACACACTGGCACTCTAGTTTCTAACTCCCACCTTATGCCCTTTATGCTTGTAATATAAGTTATTAAAATTTTCCCTTTTGTATTATGCAGAAGTGACTTCATGAGTCTTCCCTTCCAAGCTTCTGAATGTTACCTGGCTAACGTTCGGCCATTGGATCGTAAGTTTCATTTTTTAAATGTTTTGTATTCTTTCAAATGAAATTCCATTTGCAGTAGAGCAAAAGCTCTACTAAAAAATTTATGAAAGTAATTGACTTGTTTCATGGGATAATGTACAGGGTGTCTGTAAGAGAATGTCCGAGTTTTAATGGTGTATTACAGGAGTTTATTTTATACTAAATATAATGAATCATACATGAAGAAGGAACTAACCCAGTTTTTCCTATAAGTGCTCAATGTGTGTGCCTTTAGTGATACGGCACACCTCTAAACAAAAATGCAATTCTTCCCGTACTGTCTGCAACAAGTCCGAGGTAATGGAAGCAAGCAATGAATAGTTAACACTGTTACTGTGAAAACGATGTAGCGGTACAAGCCCATGCGCTTTTCTAAAACTGTTGGAGTTATTCTTTATTCGTCACCTTCAACCGCAACTGTTGAACGATTACAGCTGATACTATTACAATTTTAAACTCGGACATATTTTTACGGACACCCTGTATTTCCTTCTAGCTAAAGTATTTTCACTAAGCATTTACGGGTGCTACTCAACCTGAAATATGCCCATTTGACTATGATTTTTCTAACCATAAAAAAATATATAAATTTAAATATCATGCATAGTTGGTTATAATAAAATTTATAATTTTCTTTTCATAAAGTAATTTGACATCAGACTGTCTTCATCTTTTTAACTGTTTAAAAGTTTGCAAGGTTCCACTTTCTGGGAAAAGTCTTTTTCTAAACTTATCATTCCCTTATTGATCCTTATAAATGTCCTATTAACGGTTTCTTGAACTGGGGCATTAAACTTAACTGTGTTTTTAAGAAAACAAAAGTGCTTAGCAATGTCTAAACACTTGTATATGTGTTATTTGCTATGCGTACAAGATATATTCTCTCCCTCTGGCTGCTGAAGGGTGGTTTCTTGAACTAGTGCATTAAACTTAAACTGTTTTTAAGAAAATAAAAGTGTTTAGCAATGTTTTCTGTGAATGCGTACAAGATGTGTATTCTTCCTTCCAGCTGCCGAAGGGTGGTCCGCTGAAGCCACTGCGACCTTTGAGGAGCTGGCCCAGGGTCAGATTCTTCAGGCCCTGATTGTAGACTACGCCCCAGATGGAAATCCATGCGTCCACTTGTACAGGGTGCAAGGCATTTCTGTAAGTATACTGTTAGGAAATTCACTTATAAAATTAAATTAAATGCTTAACTTACTGCATTTATTTGTATTGGATCTTTAATATTTCACCTAAGCAATTTCTTTTGATGTTTTTATGTAGTGCATACATGGATTTAAAATCCCACCTCCATAAACTATGCATGTGTTCACTTCATTCTTTAAGCATTCAGTGAACATCACTATTACCGTATATACCCGTGTATAACCCGAGAAATTTTGGTCAAATTTAGTGCCGTGAAAAACGGGGTCGACTTATACACGAGACATCAAATTTCCGGGAGCGAAAAAATCCCTTATCTTTAAACTAAAACCAAATTTCAATCAAACTTAAGATTTAACTACTAACCATTAAAAATAAAGACACAAAAGCAGTTAAATTCTGAAGATGAAATAAGATTGGAATCTATTCACAATCTCTACCATAAAGATGTTAAAATTGTTAGTTCTTGGCGTGAAGCGTAATTGCACATGTAGGTCTGGCACAGGACAGTTCAGTCAACCAGTCTTCAAGAGGTGTAAAGAAACGTTGTCAGTCCGTGACCTTGGCAGCGGGATCTTCACGCTTCACTGAACATAGTTTAAACTTAGCTTCTCCGTTCAGGGTCAGCAATGTCAAGGACATCAAAGCGAAAACCTGTTTTTGTGTGATACATATTAGCACGTGTAGCTCTGGCACAGGGCAGTTCAGTCAACCAGTCTTCAAGTGTGCAAAGAAACGTTGTCAATCAGCGACCTTGGCAGCGTAGTATTCACGCTTCACTGAACATAGTTTAAACTTAGCTTCTCCGTTCAGGGTCAGCAATGTCAAGGACATCAAAGCGAAAACCTGTTTTTGTGTGATACATATTAGCACGTGTAGCTCTGGCACAGGGCAGTTCAGTCAACCAGTCTTCAAGTGTGCAAAGAAACGTTGTCAATCAGCGACCTTGGCAGCGTAGTATTCACGCTTCACTGAACATAGTTTAAACTTAGCTTCTCCATTCAGGGTCAGCAATGTCAAGGACATCAAAGCTGAAACCTGTTTTTATTGGGGTTGAAATTTTGCTTGCAAGTAAAAAAAAAATTAGTCCCGTCATGAGCCGGTTTCCTCTAATATTTTCTTCAGAAGGCTCTAGCTTATTTTCTACCTCGACTTATACACGGGTTACTGATTTTGGAAGGATATTTGGTTAAAAAAAGGGGGGTCGGGTTATACACGGAGTCGGGTTATACACGAGTATATACGGTAAGTTGTATTTGTTTTGGTTAGTTTGAAAAACGTACATTTATAGTAGCTCTTGTAGGATGTTTTCATCATGGAAGTTAAATCCCGACACAATCGCATTGTAGGTTATTTTTCTGACTGATTGGTTGTTGAGTAAACGTTACTTTTATGCTAATTTGTTGTTTTTGCTCTGTATTCATGCATACCTGGCACCGCAACCGCGCTCGTAGATAGATGTATAAATACCGTGTGATTCTATTACCTTTTGCTTCTTCTGACTTGCTTGCTTCTACCTACTCAGATGAGTTAGGCTGAATTTGTTTGCCGTAGTGTGGGGCATCTCTTATGATTTATTTTTAATTTAATTTTTGAATAAATTTTAGATTGTTTTTAAGAAGTCTCCATGATTATTTAGGAAAAAATGCTTACATTTTTCCCACTGCGTTTTTCTAAGTTGATATAAAAATCTCTGAAGTTTAGGTTAATGTAGGACTTTTGCAATGCCCTTTGTTAACCTATAACATATACTCATCTGTTACTACACTATTATGTCGTGAAATAGAAACAGCCCATCATATCATAATAGTTGTTCTGGTGTTTGAACATCCTTGGGAAAGTCCTCAAACTCTTGGAAGGGCCTTGATAAAATCAACCCTTCATATCAGAATGGGAGGAGATTATAATATCCTTATGGGGTGCGCCAGTGGAGAAGGGCTCAATTGGTATAAAATAAAAGTTAACATAAAATGAAAAAAAACTACTAATTATTGTTATTAAGGGTGCACCCATGCAATGCCGGGTTTATAAAGCTAGTTTAAAATAACTCTTGAAGATATATTTATGTGATAAAAATCATTTTGGACTGATGCCATTGTATATACCACAATAAAGTTTTTTTACGGTTCATTTATATGTGAAGAGAGATACATAAAGAATTCTAACTTTGAATGAAGAATATGCAAATTTCACTTAGTTTTAAAGCATCAATTTTGGTAGTTATTTATTCTTCAAACTGTAAATTAATTTTACCAACAATAAATAATCTTAATTGAATTTTTGAAAGAAATTTAACGAAAATAGGAAATTATGCTAAGATATGTTCATTAAGTAAACGACTGAAAGCATTTTTTGCATAAGTCTTTTTTTTTCTGATTTAAATTTTGTGTATAAATTATGGTGTTATAAAGGAGTTGTTGTAACCGAGTCGGACGGTATATTTATTTTTGAAAAAATTGTATGAAGAAAATATTTGTTCTTTGGGGTTTCAAAATATTTCAATCTAACTTAAAACCTCTCCCTTCATTGCAGAACATGTTCATCAACAAAGAATTGGTGGAGCGAGGCCTCGCCGTGTGGGTCAACAACAACCACTGGGACCCCCACTGACACCCCCTCCCCTCCCCCACGCCTGGCCACTGAAGTGCTCGACAATGAAGAACAATGTAGTCTGATTGGCCGCCTTTTACTCAAAAAAGAGGCACCGTTTCTAGCCAGGACACGCTAGCGTTTAGTCTTCAAACTATCAAGGATGCAGTTGTTTAGGGCTTGTTTAATCGTTGGTTTTTCATTGGTGTAAATATCCGGGAGTAACTTGATTAATTTCTGCTGTCACATAAATTGAGACGATTGGCCTGGCTGTCTTGAGTTTTGGACAGCGTTAGATAAGTTTTCTATGTAATTGCCATTTAATATAGCCCCTGCCATGAAAATTTAAGAATAGACAATAAAAGTTTTTTTTTTTTTTTTCATTTAAGTTTTCAATTTTCTTACCAGAAAATCAAGCATTTGTTGTTTTTTGCTAACATAAGCAGATCATCTGGTTACTTTCCATGTTTAAATCAATGATTTTTTTAAACACTGTTTCATTGTCTGGCTTTAGTTACACTGGGGTGGGTTTCCTCCTTGTGAAATTGATTTTGTAAATACTTTGATTTGTAGTCTGTGTCTTGTTCTTGCTTTGGTTTCAAGTCCTTGTGAATGTTTTTGCTGTCTTTAGCTGAAAGGGTGTGCCTTAAGAGATTCTGTAGGTTTTTTTTTTAATTCTAAACTATTTGAGGGAAAATCCCTACTTAAGAACCCTTATGTTAGATTTATATTTTTCAAGAGCAGATAGAAGTGTTTTAAAAAGTCATTTAAATTTGCTTTATTTGTTCCTAAGAATATGTTATACATGATCTTTAAGTATAATCTTGACCAAAAATTAGCATAATCTTTAGGATAAAAACATGTATGTTTATTTACTAAATTAATACATTTTAATACAATTTTATAATGCAGCAAAATTACTTAAAATCGTTTTACTTGAGTAACAGCATCACTTAAATATATGAACTAATAAATCAGTTATTTTACCAGAATCTTGTTCACTAATAAATTGAAAAAGTACAAAACATATGCTGGTAAGGTAAATAACAGTCAAATAAAAATAAATAACTTTCTAAAATTATAAAATTCTACCAGTTAAGTATTACTTTGAATTTTTTCTTTAAAATACAGTAAAACTAAAATCAATTGCAAGTTTAATAAATTATGTACATTTAAATTATATAAAAAAAGGAATGAAACGTTTTTTACTTTGTATCGATTGTAATAGTAAAACATTAGTCCCTATTAAAAGGAATTAGCTAACCTTTCAAGAGGTTCTACTTATTTTTACAGGCAATTTATTTTTTAATTATTTTTTAAATTCTTGTTTTGAGATACCCCTTTTGGTTTGGCTCGTGGCTAGACCACAGTACTAGTAAATATTGGCTCGGAATAATTGACTTTTGTAACTGACAAAAATTTTGAAATGGTGAGAAAAATAGTTAATTGAATGCTTTAACATTGCAAGAGTGGTAACTCTATGTATTTGTTATGTATTACTTTGAATTTTAGTTCCTTGTGGCCTTTGTTAAGATGTACTTAAATTTTCATGTGATTGTAAACTTAAGAACTGCATTTTCAAATCACTTGTAATTTCATTTTAGATTTTTTTTTTTCAAACCTATGAGCATATAGGGTATTTTGCCATAAATATGTTATGTTCTGCCTTTTAAAGTTTGGTTCATCATAAAAGCCTTTTAAAATTGCACTTAAGATGACTCCCTTGTGAATCTCAATCTTGAAAATCGTAATGTTATTCCTATGGAAAACATTCGCAAGTCAATTACAGCCACAATTTTAATAAAAGGTTAAAGTTAGTAAAAAATGGAGTACGCATTAAGTTCTGACTTCAAAAAATTATTAAAAATACTAAATATGTGATTTTCACAAAACAAATTTTACAAAATCTACTCCTTTCGTTCTTCACAATGATACAAGAAACTAGTAACCTTTTATGAAAATTGTGGCGGTAATTGACTTGCGAATGTTTTCCATAGGAATAACATTACGATTTTCAAGATTGAAATTCCCAAGGAAGTCCTCTTAAGGAAAAAAAATTACATTGTTTTGACAGACACCCTTGCAAGTTATTAAACCACGTTTTAGACCTAAATAAGCAAGTTGTTCTTTAATATCCGATGTTGTAAAATGCAAATCCTTTAAAATTGATTTCATCGCAGTTAAAGATATTCCTTTTTTAAAATTAAATGGCTTTTTAGCTATTTGACTTTGTACTTTACATAATTTGTTATGTAATCATAATTGATTATTAATTGGCAAAAACACTATTGCAGGACATGATTCTTCTGCTACATTTTTTTCACTTTTGTTTCGTTTAGTTTTTCTGCTATTTTAGCAAAAGTTTTCAATAGGATCTCCATGGGTTTTTTTCATTGCATTTTGTGTGTGATTTAGATGTTTTTTTGCCTTAGTTTTGATTGCATTTTGTTTGTACGAGTTTTTGTTAAGGATTAGTTTTTAGCCTGTAGTGTATGAGTTTTGTAGTTGAGAATATTTGCTCAAATGCTATTTTGTTTTAAGAGTAAGTGTTCATAGTTTGGCTATTATTTAGTATGAAGTCATAAATTTCTTATAATCACCTAATGCTGTAAAAGTATTAATACTTAGTGTTCAATCCATTTTTAAAATTTGAAAGGCTCCATATATTACTTAGTTATGTTGAGAATGTTGTGTTTGGTTAACTTTTTTATATTATTTTGTAACCCTAAACACTCATACACATTGTTACATTATGTTGGTATTTTCCACTGATATGTATTCATCTATTCAATACTCACACTGATATTCAGGAATTTGAAATTTATAACTACTTCTACTTATTAACTTTGCATTTATATGTTTTGTTCTCAGGTTCATGACTTAATCAAAAATGTAAAGCATTACTGTTTCATTTATTTGTCATATGTTATACTTCATTTAAATCTGCATTTATAATGACACAAGGCAACAGCTGTTTTGTTGCCCAAAACCAAATAAAAAAATCAAAAAATTTAATTTTTAATGTTTTAAAAAGAGTTAATATACAGTAATAAAGTTTGTATCTTCCTGATTTCATGTAAAAAATCTGTGAACTTTCAAAGATATAGAAAAAAGACACATTTCTTTTTGACATCTGAAACTATGCAAGAAACACATTATATTTAAAAAATAATAATAATTAAAACTTTTTTATATATATCGAGCTTTTCTTTGAAAGAAAAAATTGAGCATCGCAAAAGGTTAAAGCTCTTCGAGAAAAACTGGTAGGATATTTAGTATCAGTGCCCAAAATTAAAATCCTTGGCATCTTTTTTTTAGCCCTTTGTACTTATTTTTAAGAAATGACCAGGTTATTTTAGATACAATGCAGCTCTGATTATACCTAAAAATGAAGATACTAAATTATAACTTCATTCTATGCAGCTACTGGATGTTGATAGCAAATGAAGCATTTTTTTTTCAAATGAACAAGTTTTGGAGTCATAGATCTGGTTTCATTTTAAATCAATAAAATAAATTTGAACTTCATTCATTTTAGATTGGCAGTTAACTTTTATTATTAAAAAAATATGTTTATTATATTCATTTTACTCTTTATACATTGTACAGCATACAAGGTTCCATTGCATTCTTATTATTTGTTGTAAAATGCCAAAATCGGTACTTAATATATGTGACCTTTTGCTTAAATAATGTAAAAAATATAAATTTTTAAGAGGTTGGTTTTATTTCCTTCTGTGGAAATTTAAAATTAATTTTCAAAAGATGTGTGGAAGCTTTTCAAAAATTATTTTCTATTGTCTCAATCCAAAGAAGTTTTATTTGCTAACACTCATGTGAGAGTCTGTATCATAGCCAAGTACAGTACAAGTTTGATGTTTCTCAACATCGTTATTTATCATAAGCATTTTAAAAAAAGCATTAAAAGTACCTACAGGTTAACTGTTGATGTTGCAAATAATAAATAAAATGTAATGTTTTCATAACCTTTTTAATTGTCTTTATTACTGCAAAAATTGCTCATCTAACTCTTTTCCAGTATTTTTTTTTTATTTACAGTTTGTTTTATATCTGGTTCTTGTAATATTAACAAATCTTGCATTTCTTCATACATAATTTATATTGTGTTGAAAAGTCAGGGCATTCAAATTTAAATATATTATAGCTTTTTTTTAGCTATAAAATTTTATAATCCTTCCGAGTTAGTTCCTATTCATTTAAAGGTTGTTTTAAAATTTATTCAATATAACATTATTGGAAATTTGTTAACTTTAATTTAGTGGTTATAAGTAAAAAGTTATTTGATAGACATTTGAATGGATCTAACTTGAAAAAACTGCTATAAATAATAAGGGAAAAATTGTCTTGTATATATTGTTGGGTGATAATTTGTTGAATTAAGTTTAAATTGGAATTTAGACTAACTGGTGCATTATTTTGTGAAATTTAGCAAGCATTTACCTTGGATAATAAAAAAAAATGGGTTTAGTAATTAAAAGTTTAAAAACAAGCTGTAATAGAGGTACTGTAAAAAGCATTTGTATGATAGGTCTGTGCTTCACAGTGTGACAATTTTGAGAGGCCTCAAAACGAAACTTATAATTTGTTGCAGGGCCTCTTTTTAAATTCCCACGATGTATAAACGGCATTAAACAAAAACCAAACATTTGTAGAAGATTTACTAACGTGTGTCTGTTATTGACCATGCAACCATTGCCTTTTTAATAACCTGCAAAAATGATTTTTTATTTACTGTAGATATAACCGTAGAGTGGGCACTGGGCCAGATCTGTAGATATTTAAAGCTTTCAGCACTGAATGTTTATTGCAAAAGAAATGAACGAAAGGTTGACATTATTTTCAAGGTTCTTTGATCACTTGCGTTTGAAGCAAAAAAAGAATTGTTTTCTCAAATTTGGTTTAGTGTGCAAGATTGTTTTATTGGTAAAACTGTTAATATTTCGCTGCCCTATTTCACTCCTGTCAATGTGTAAATTACTATATTTCATGTTGAACCTACTACTAATATAGTTGTGTTATTTTGTGATCATGTTACCTCTTTAAGATGTGTTTCAATTTACTTCTGATATTTTTGAGCTGACTGCAAAAATATAATAAACATATTTACTTTTAAATGACATTTGCCTACTCTTTTTATTATTTATAACAATGCCCCTTTACACCTTTTTTTTTACTATACAAATTATGATTTTTTTTTTTTAATATCAAATGAGTTTTTTTTTACGGATGTGAAGATTGTACATTAACATAGTTTCTGAATTCTTATTTCAATCACACATATGTCCAAGTGCCCTCTTTGTAAGTGTGAAGGGAAATAAGCATAAATAAAGTGTAAGAAATTAATTGAAAGGCCTTTACTCTGCGCTACTGGAAAATTTAAAACTCTTTTAGGATACAGCTATGATATAATGACTGGTTGAAAATTTAACTTCAGGTTTATATACTTATTGAGTTGTATGAAAAATGAAGTGGAATGTTTACCACATTTGGGCATTTTGTTTGCTTGGCAACATAACACAAATTGCAAAATCGTGACTGGCCATTATATCATAGCTATTTCATCAATTGGAGGGATCAGACTACAAGTGAACCAGCGGATATCACTTAAGTACTCTAACTATTATTGCAATGAAATTTACTTAGTGCATTCAATTGCTCCGCTCACTCGAAAATGACAAAAAAATTGACTTGGTTCACTTGTCCCCCCTAATTATTGTAACAAAATTAGTTATCACATTATAAAACTAATATTAAAAAAACAAGCTATTTTAATTTTTCCTTACAAATAAATTTTTTATTTATGTCTTTCAAAAGTCTGTTTACATTTTGTTTTCTTTACGAATGTCAAATAAAATTATCAGATTGAATGATATACTATTAAGGTTCAATCATCAACACCCAAAGAGAAGTATTGAATCAATCAGCCAAATAAATATTTTTTCAATGTTATACAAAATAAACAATCATCTTATATTGCACAATATGTTTATTGCCACATTAAATAGTGAAAGAAACCATTTTTTGTTCTAATCAGTTGAAAATCTTAATTTAGCAATAAGTCTTGCATAACAAAATAATTATATTTTGGCAGCTGACCTCTAAAACACAATTGTAATTTATAATATCATGCACACACAAAAATAAATTATAAAAAAAAACTACACCATAACAAACCATGTAAATCAAATAATTAAAAAAATTCAACGACAAATATAACACTAAGATAATATTAAATACAAAATATTAAAACAATATGCCTTGAGGTATGTAGTTGATAGCTGTAAAATTGAGTTAAATTTTTAAGTAATGGAAATATTTGCTTTGATCAGATTATGTCAATAAAGACAGTCAAAAATTAAGCGGAAATCAGACAAGAAACCAACAAACATTATCCATTCCCAATATATATATTCTGGAGGATCAAATAAATATTGCTTAGGTTTGACCTTAAATATATAGACCAGAGGACGTGATCAGAAATAGAATAAATCGTGCTATAGAAGGGAGATAAGAAAACATTTTTACAATAGAGTTGTCAATAAGTGGAATGCTTCATCCGATTATGTTGTGCAATGGAAGAGAGTAGCAGATTTTAAGAAGAATTTTGATAGTTATTAGAAACTGGTAAAGTATTATATTTATATTGGATCAACCTTGCTGGGCCTCTGGCCTGTTGTTGGTCGACAATTTTGTATGTATTTGAATTCCAATCTTTACAAGCAAGATGCGATAACATTAAGTTCTACGGCCGAGTCAAGGAACCAATAGTTTATGGCTTTAAAAACCAGTAGTCATTGTAACCAAGTGTAACTGTGCTACTTTAGCACTTTAAAACACTACTAAGTCAACACCTGAACTCATCATTCACAATACAAAAGCAATATAAAAAATTTCTTTACCACCAAATTCTGGTATGTTAGCACCCATTTGCCACAATATTCAAAACTTCAACCATAATTACTTGACTTTTGGCAAATTAATCTAGATCCTGAAGTAAAGAAAGATATTTGTTCCATTCAGGAAGAGCACCTTACTTAGTCTTGAAAAGTTAAAAACGTTTCAATGTTTCAAGAATTTTTAGAAACATATTGGCTTATGAAAGAAAGGGCCAAAAGCTTATGTTTTATTGGTATACCCCAAAATAGTGCTCATAACATTTTGTAACATATTTTTTCATGCATGCATTAATGCATGGAAAAAATTACAATATTTTTATCTATCAAGACCATAAATGTAAAAAAAAAGTAAGCTTTTTATATAATTAAGTACAAAATTAATTGTTTGGGGTACTCCAAAATATTAACCATGTTCATATTTGTTCAACCTCTACTAAGCCACTATGTGTTTAAAAAAAAAAGAACCTGACATTTATAATAGGTTCAATTTTAACATCAACAATACTTTAGTTAGATTTCTTGTTTTAAACTCAGTTGCAGATAAACTATTCATGCTTAACATAAAAATATACTCTTTTTTTTCCAACAATTCAATTTGGAAATGAACAAAATAACTACATCTCATGGATGGATCACTTTGATTGAAATATTTTTTTCTTCTTATCATAAATATACTTTTTAAAGTTCAGAATGACTTTTATGCTATCAGTCTTTTCCTTAGCTGGCTCTTTTTTCCCCTTTTTAACACTAAGAATTGACAAGGCTTCCTGGGATAGTCCATTCGGGATGCGGACGTTCACTTTCCCGCTTTGCCCGAACGAACCTTCGATCACGCCCACTTCTCCAGTTGACAGGGCCACTTTCAAGTTGCAGAATATTTGCAAGTTGGTCTCCTTCTTGAAAAGGTCCCTGACAATGACTTGGTGTTCATTGGACATTCTGTCTACAACACCTTCCCTGGACTTTTCTTTGTACACTTGAAGTTTCGAGAGGTCGGACTTGCCGCTTGCCATGGAAGCCAGGATCTTGCCGTGGAAGGCCAGGCGGCAGACATTGTCATGGATATTGGTTTCGAGCTTCGAGGCAATGTATGTGCTGCCCTCATTTAAAATAACTGGTCTGTCAAATTGAAGGAGGCCGTAGACTGATACATCAAGTGATTCTGGGGAATTCGGATCTGGAATCTCCGGCAGATGCAAGTAATCTCGGTCAAAATCAAATCCTTCAACTGATTCAGACCCTTTTTCTGTATCGATTTTCAAGGGTTTAAGGCTGTCGTCAAGGGATGCAAAAAAAGAACACTTGGCTGTCACTGTGTCGTGCATGATGCTGACGTGGAACTTTGAGCCAGTTTCGTACTTCCCCTTGAAGTATGGTATTTTCTGTATATTGACAACAACCCAATCCACCAGATCCATGTATCCAGGACTGCAGATCGTGCCCCGCTCCAGAATCTTCGGATCGAACTGCACGACGCAAATGCCGACTCTGTCCCCTTGCACAGCTTTGGTGATGGGCTTCTTGAACATCTGGATACTCTTGACTTTGCGGGTGAGTTTGACGGACGGAATTTCCACCGAATCCCCGACGGAAACAGAACCTTGGATAACCGTACCAGTCATGACTGTACCCTGGCCTTTAATGGTAAAACAATGATCGACAGCAAACATCAAAGGGCCTTTATCGGAACGCTGTGGCACAAAGACATGTTGCTTGAGAGCGTCAACCAAGGCGCTCATACCGATCGGGTCGCAATCGGTGGGCTTTGCTGAAACAGGCACGACGACAGAGTCTTTGAACTTTGTATTTTCCAGGGTCTTCAGGATCTTCTTAGTCATCTTCTGCACAGTCTGGTCCCTCTTCTCGACAGGGATGAGGTCTATCTTGTTGAGGACGACGACCATCTTATCACAGGTTATCTCCCCGATGATAAGGCACTCTGCGGTCTGCGTTTGCATCCCCTTGGTGACATCGATAACGAGGATGATAAGATCGATGATCTGGGCTCCACCGATGATGGTGCGGATAAGAGAGGCGTGGCCAGGGCAGTCAACCAGTGTGAACTGTAGTACTGAATATGATCCTCCTGTAAAATATAATTTAAGAGTTAGTTAGTTTGCCAATAGTAGTAACACCCAAGTGAAGGGTCTAGTTGCAAAACTCACACTTTCGTAAGTATAACTAAGATATATTATTGTCCAGTCAATTTTTTGTAATGTGACCAGATGTCCCGCTTTTTGTCTCACTGCCCCACAGGCCGAATGTCCCGCCAATACGTACTGCTTTTTTTTTTTAATCCCACAACATCTCGAAAAACGAGGAAATCGTAAATAAATTGAATATACCTCGTTTTTTCCACCATTGGCAAACGAAAATGCGTTTTCAACGACAGTCTAAAAAAGAAATTGTTGAAAACTTTTACAAAATATCATGCATACCTTTCTCAAAAAATATAATGATGAATTAAAAACTATTAAGTTTTTTATTTATGTGTTTGATTAATTAATATGACATCTATTAGTAATGTATTTAGTTGTTCATACTTATCTTTTTCATATTAAGTGTGTAATTGTGAGAAGGAACTATATACGTACATAAAAAAAAATTGAAAAATTCACTTTGGGTTGGGGGGGGGTAGCGAAGGAGTGTCCTGCTTTTTGGTTTTGAAAATCTGGTCACATTAATTTTTTGGAGACTTAGGACTATCTTCAATCGGCCAAAGTCGCCAATGAAGGGAACGGACCCTATGTCACAGTTGTAGTTTGGAAAATGCGAGTTTTACAACTAGACCCTTCAAGTAAAGAAATCCACGTACTTGGCATTATCGTTTTTTAGGATCTATAAAAGAGTTATGGTAATTATTTTCACAGGTTATTTTCAAACTTCATTTATGCACATTGCTTTTTTTAGTTAAAACATGGAACTACATTTAGATAGCTATTAACAGGAAAGTGAAGGTTTAAAATAATGTCTGCATCAGCTTTTTGGGAATTGACTATTAGTACTTGGGAATGCAGATTGGAACAGGTGTCAGTGGAGGGAGAAGAAAATAAACACTAGGCAGTAGATGGCAAAATACCTAGCTAGACTACATAGTAGGATTTTACTATGAGGGGTCAATTTCTAGTGGTTGACTGGTGACTTTTCGATCGTGGCGACATTTCGGAAATAACTTTTTCGGATGCTGTCTTAGATGGCTAATTTTTTTTGGTTACCTTAAAATTGAACTGGGTTAGATTCTGATGCTTGCAACATTAGTTAAAAATCAACTTCTATCGATTAGTGTACATGGTTGCCAGTAAAAAGTTTATCGCTCTTACCAAATTTCGTATTTTATTGCCGGGCCAGCGACCGGGATTTTTACGCTTTGTTGAGCAAACCCAATGTTATCAAAATGAAGTAAGAAGGAAGGAATTAACTGAAAAAAACTTTATATATTTAAATAAACGTTAAGAAATACACACCAATGTGGCCAGGGACATCTACACTGAAGGACGAAAATCCCAAGTCGATGGTGATTCCCCGTTCTTGGCTCTGAGGGTTCTTGTCAAAAGAAGCCGTCGAGGCGACGGTGCTGAGCGACTTGGACAAAGATGTCTTGCCGCTGTCGACGTGTCCTAAGACGCCGACGTTAAAATTTAAGACGTCGCCCGGCATGTTACCAAATAAGAGTTAAATTACAATTATGTTAGCTTTATAGCAAGAGCACAAGTTCCAATGAAGATAGTATTAATGGGCACAAATTTTGAGAGTGCGATTTAAATTAGAATAGTAATAGCAAAAGTATAATACAGTAAGTTGATTAGAATTCCGCAGTAAGCACCAAAATTAAAAACCACATTGTTTGTTTGGGAATACTTTTGGTTCATAGCTTCTTCCCTCACTAAGTTTTTTTGTTTAACACAGTCATATTATGTTAGTAGAATAGAGCTATAGTAATTTTTTATATAAATTAAAAACTCGAGATATTTTTTATGCATTTTTGCAATATTTTGGTGTTTTTCTATATTTTAATTCTAATTTTGGTTTTTATGACACTTTTAACTTTAAATAGACTATAATTTGAAAGGAACCCTGAACCTAAAGCAGAGGACGAACAAATAAAATATTGAGCCCTGGCTCGTGCAAACTTCCAAACTAATAATAACAATACTAAAATTTATTTTATTAATCAAATCGAATAAGGTTCACAAAAATAAGACAATTGTATCGCAGATATTTTTCACTATAAATTGTTTTAGAAAACAAATTCTCACAAGAGGGCGCTCTTATTCAAATATATCTTTTTATATATCAAGCAACAAAAAGCATACATGCAACCAGATAGCAATAAAATTTCCCAAATGCACTCTTACTTCGAGGGAAATATGTATCGTAAGCACCACCGAAACTAATACAGGTTTCGTATTTCTTATGTTAGCTGTACCAAAATCATGGGTGCAGGTCGTCTGGAGAAAATTGCCCTCCCCTCCAGCCTCCAGCGACATGCCTAAATTTAGGAGATGGCGCCATCTCAGTGTAGAAGTCAGGCATCCAAAAACTCTCATATGTACTCAAAGTCTTGTGCCAAAGTATTCTACGACAACACTTTTGCTTTCTACGGTCTGGAGGCACACCACAATAACAGCAATAAAATCCCCAGGGCCTAGCTGATCCACCATATAAGGTCTGTTAGGCCCTGGCCTAAACAGACATAGGGGAGCCTAGTTTTTTTTTTTCTAGTTCCAGGAAAATTTTAGTTTCTATTTGTGCTAAATGCTGTATAGACCCCTAAATTAAAAAAATATATTGAGACCCCACTTCCCTTCAATGAGCGGTCAATTTTAGAACACCATGAAGAAACATATTTTGAGGCTAGCATCCCAATCCCAACGAAGCAGTCAACTGAAATAATGAGTAAGTTCTTTGCGGTTTCCTACTACATATCTCACGCGAAAAAAAATGCGTTGAGGGGGAATGGGTGCGCTGGACCGGGGATCTCCAACACAAGTGCCTCAATGTTAATCCAATGGGGGGGGGGGGGAATCTTTTTTATATGACATATTTCTCCAGCTGTATTGAATATTTTTACAAACAGTCATTTTAAAACAATAATTGTAGATGACTTACAGGTCTCTATAATCACACTTTTTAAAATTGCTTCGAACGCTTTTTGAGAAATTATTTATTCAAAATTAAAAAAAAAAAAATCGAACCAATTGCAATAAGTGGGATTGTCGGGACTACATTTATCACATAAAAAAATCCGCTTGCAAAAATATTCAATACAGCTGGAGAAATGTGGCAGAAACAATATTTTTTCTTCCATATGCACTTTGCTTTGGAGACCCGCGATCCAGGACTCCCATTCCCCCTTAAAGTTGGAAATTAAGTTTACTTGTGATGTCGATATAAAAAATAATATGCATTTGTTCATTGTCTGCCTCGATTGAAATGCCATATCTCTCAGTATCGCTAAATGTTTACAATCATATGACCCGAATATAAATTTTAAGCTGCACAACAGTTTTAATATAATTTGTCTGCTGATAATCGTATTGAAGAAAATAACAAATTTATTGTTAATATAATAAAAACCTTGCTGCCACTATGACTCTCAACAGTATGAGTTACGTCTCCTAATTTCCATATTCTATTGTATGACCCCTAAACTGCCACACAACGGTTTTTAATAGAATACATATTTTTTCACTAAATTAAATATCTACAATTTATATTGTCGCGTAGACGAGGGGGGAAATACGGTAACTGGTGTAATTAGTTGTATACAAGAAACGACAAGTCAGCTATATCTCAGCTCGAGACTTTTTAATAACCCAACTGGATGATTACATTCCTTTATATAGAGCGGTAGAACCTTCTGGCCTAGAAGGTTCTAGAAATTAACTAATTTACATAAATAGAGAAATAAAGAGAAACAATTCAAATTAAGACATAATGAAATTATAAATTTATAAGCCATGCCTGGGATCGATCCCACAATCTTCTGGTTTGCGGTATCGTTCTTTACCACTGAGCTATGGATTCCTATCGGTTCAAGTCTTACTTCGCTACATCTCTCCTCCCTCAGAGGGCAGCGTCCCGCTGCAGTTTTGTTTGACTCCTAGTCACCGGTCCTCTAGAAACTATCTCGGTTTCCTCTTCTCTTAACTGTTCTTCTGGTTTGTTGTAGGGTTTCATCCTGAGGACGTGGACGACATCTTTGATATTACGCCTTTTTCTATCTTTTTCTAAGCTTTCGACTTCATAGTTAACATCGGAAATTCGTCTAGTTATTTTGTATGGTCCGAAGTAGTGCCTCAATAGCTTCTCCGATAGTCCAACTTTTCTAATTGGTGTGTAAACCCAGACTAAGTCCCCAATGGCATAGGACACATGTCTGTGCTTAGTGTCGTATCGTCGTTTATCGGAAGTTTGGGCGTTGCGTATGTGGAGTTTGGCTAGCTGCCTGGCTTCTTCGGCTCTTGTGACAAGTTGTTGAACGTATTTTTCATCATGACCATCATTATTGTGAGGCAGAATGACGTCGAGGGGAGTCATAATATCTCGCCCATGTACTAGAAAGAAGGGGCTGAACCCTGTCGTGTCTTGCTTGGCAGAATTGTAGGCAAATGTTACGAAGGGGAGAATGGTATCCCAGTTTCTTTGTTCGACATCAACATACATGGATAACATATCGGCGAGTGTTTTGTTAAACCTTTCAGTCAGCCCATTGGTTTGTGGGTGATAAGCCGTCGTAAGTAGGTGAGAAGTTTGGCACAATTGATTTATATCCTTCACAAGGTTGGACAAAAAGGATCGTCCCCGATCGCTAATCAGTTTCCTTGGTGCACCATGCTTCAGAATGACTTCTTCGACAATAAACTTGGCAACTTCTGTCGCTTCAGCGGTTGGCAAGGCTTTAGTCACCGTAAATCTTGTTAGATAATCCGTGCAAACGATTATCCATCGGTTTCCACTTTGGCTGACTGGGAAACGTCCAAGGAGATCGATGCCAATCTTAGCAAAGGGAAGATCAGGGGGTTCAATAGGATGAAGTTGTCCTGAAGGTAACTGGGGTGGTGTTTTGCGTCTCTGGCAGTCTCTACAGTGTGACACATATCGACGAGTGCTGCCATACAACCCTGGCCAATAGTATTTCCGTCTTATTCTGTCGTAGGTCTTGGCAAATCCCAAGTGACCGGCGGTAGGTGCGTCATGAAGACTTTTCAAGATATCGCCACGAAGTTGTTTTGGCACTACTAAAAGACATGGTTGTTCCATCGGGTCAAAATTTCTCTTGTATAACACACCATCCTTTAGGAAAAAATTTTGGTATTCTTCACCCCTTTTAAGAATTTTAATTATAGACTTTAGCCTCTTGTCTTTCAACTGTTCCTTTTTATAGTCAGTGATAGTTGCAAGGAATGGTATATCGTCAATTGCCTCAACGGATGACTCTGCAAGAGGTTTCCTTGATAAAGAATCGGCGTCGGAATGTTTGCGACCACTTTTGTAAACAATCTCGATGTCATACTCTTGCAGCCTCAATGCCCATCGTGCAAGTCGGCCTGATGGATCCTTAACGTTGGCAAGCCAGCATAAAGAATGGTGATCCGTCACTACAGTAAATGGTCTTCCAAAGACATACGGACGGAATTTACTAATCGCCCAGATAACTGCTAAGCATTCCTTTTCGGTAGTAGAATAGTTCTTTTCAGCTGGTGTTAGAGATCTTGAGGCATAGGCTATTGGTCTTTCTGTACCGTTCTGTTCTTGAACTAGGACTGCACCGATGCCGTAGCCACTGGCATCCGAATGTATAAGGGTCTTTGCATGTGGCAAAAAGTGTCCCAACACAGGATCTCCAGTCAGTAACTTCTTAAGAGTTGTGAACGACATCGATTGCAATAGGTTCCATGAAAATTTTACATCCTTCTTGAGCAAATCATGTAAGGGCTTAGCGACATCTGCAAAGTTTCTTATGAAGCGCCGATAATACGAACAGAGCCCTAAAAAGGAGCGAACGTCTGCCACATTCTGGGGAATTGGAAATTTTTCAACTGCTACCACCTTTTCCGGATCAGGATAAATTCCATGTGCGTCTACCAAGTGTCCTAATATTGTCAATTTCTTTTTACCAAAACAGCATTTCTTCGAGTTTAATGTCAGTCCAGCGTCCTGGATGCATCTTAATACTTTTCTCAGTCTCTGCTGATGTTCTCGGAAATCGGGTGCATACACAATAACATCGTCAAGATAACAAAGGCAGATATTCCATTTAAGGCCTCGTAGAACTGTGTCCATCATGCGTTCAAATGTAGCTGGCGCATTGCATAACCCAAAAGGCATGACCTTGAACTCAAATAGACCATCCGGAGTTACAAAGGCCGTCTTTTCCCGGTCTTTATCATCCACTTCTATTTGCCAATATCCTGACTTCAGGTCCATCAGAGAAAATATTCGTGCTCCGGCAAGGCAGTCCAAAGCATCGTCAATTCGTGGTAGGGGGTAAACGTCTTTTTTGGTCACTCTGTTTAATCTACGATAGTCGACGCAAAATCGCTATTCTCCATTCTTCTTTTTCACAAGTGCGACTGGAGAAGACCACGGACTTTCTGATTGTTGTATCACGTCAGCTTTAAGCATCTTGTGTACTTCGTCCTCAATTACATGCCGCTCAGCTGGGGATATTCGATAAGGTCTTTGCTTGATTGGGGGACTATCACCGGTGTTGATCTTGTGTTTTACGTTAGTGCATCCCGATTTCTTCGCTGTTTGGTTGAAGTCGAAAATGTCATTAAATTCTTCCAGCATTTGTAGAAGAGCGTCCTTTTCGACCGGGGTTAGACCATCATCAAGAATTTCTTTTAATTTTTCCCGAGTAACACGCTGCCTAGAGTGGTGTCCCTTAACCATTTTTTGGTCCTCATCATTCAGGCAACAAATTGCATTGTCGGCGTCATCTATACTAGCCATACTAGCTATGTTCATTCCTTTTGGTATCATTTGATCCCGTCGGGAGAAATTTGTTACCCAAACTTTACAATGACTATTTTCGACGTCGATAAGTGAGGCCGGTATGGAGAGTTCTTTTTCACCCATAAGAATTTTGTTACCATAAATCAGTGCTTTATCTGCGTCTTTCATGCTTGGACTAACAGCACATATCTGTTTTGCTGTATTTCCGTTAATGATGTAGTCTTTAGCCGCGAATAAGGAAATATGGGATTGCTTTGATGCTGCATCTTCTGGAAGTATCTCCGCTAGTTGAATTTCCTCCTTCCCACAATCAATAACTGCATCAGTTGCACGGAAAAACTCCCATCCCAGAATCATTTGATGACTGCATTTGGGAAACACTAAAAATTCAAAGGCACCTAAGGTTCCGTTCAAGCTGACTTTTAATACACATCGTCCCGTGGCTGCAACCGGTGTGCCGTCCGCAGTTTTAAGTACAGGTCCTTTCTCAGAAAACATAGGAGTGTTGAGCTGTCGTCGCAATTCTTCAGATATAACGGAATAGTCTGCTCCCGAATCGATGAGGGCTTTCACATACTGTCCATTTACGTTGACAAATATAATATTCTTTTTCAGTTTACTCTTAACATACATTGGAGGGTTTTCGTCGAAAGCGGCCTCACCTCCTGCACAGGTCGCCTGGCTTAGTTTTCCTCATCGGATCGGCGTGGAGAACGGCTGGGACGGCGTACTGGCGATTGTGACTGTCTGCGATTGGACGGACGGCGAGGATACGGGGAACTGCTTCTGTAATAGGATGGTGCAGGATAGGAATTGTCGTCGTAACTGTGAATGGATTCTGTATCAAAGTCTTGTCTATTATGTGGTGTGCGTGCAGCTCTTGCAGTAGAAAACACTTGACGTCTTTCTCGGCAATATCTCAAAACGTGTCCCGGGCGTCCGCAATGGTAGCAAAGAGGAACGTTATCATTAGTTCTCCATACGTCTGTCTTTCTAGGCGGTACGGCTTCCATTCTTGTAGGTCTTCTTGTCTGGGGCCTGCTAGAAGGTGAGCGTCTTGGGGGTATAGCAGCGCTCTTTCTTCGAGACGTCACTGTGAACGGTGCCAAGGCTTCCATAACTTCCTCCCGCACTAAGGAAGCAACGTCAATATTGGTATCGGGATCGCAATATTGATTCTGATGAATTTCAGGCAGGACTTTTTGAATTTCTTCTCGGACGATTTGGCGAACCATGGATTTAATGTCGTTGAAGTCTTCAACAGCTCCGGAACTAAGGGTGGTGATGTTTGACAGTCTTTGGTACCTTGGTTTGGCGATGCGTCCTCGTCGCAAGCTTTCAATTTGACGGCATTTCTTTACCAATGCTTCTGCTGAATCGTACTCCTGAACCAGCAGTATCTGGTACAGATCTTCACTTATCCCTTTCATTAAATGGGATATTTTTCCTTCTTCCGACATCGAGCTATCAACTTTTCGGCACAATGCAAGTACGTCCTGAATGTAGGCCTCGGATGTTTCGCCAACTTGCTGCGCTCTGGTTTGTAAGAGTCTTTCGGCGTGACGTTTGGCTTCATCACTCCGACTGAAGGTGTTGTTAAGATTATCGCAAAAAGCCTTCCAGTTAGTAAAGAGGTTTTCATTGTTATCAAACCACTGGCGGGCGGTGTCGGCAAGGTAAAACACAACATTCGCTAGGCGCATCTGTTCATCCCAGTGGTTAAAAGAGGCAATACGCTCAAAGTCTTTCAGCCAAGCTGAAGCGTCTTGTTGGTCATGTCCAGAGAAGAGAACGGGGTTCCTGGGCAGCTGGTATGTCAGGATAGGAACTGTATTTGGATTCCAACTTGTAGATGATTGTTCTTCATTCTCTGTTGGCTTCTGTTCATCTTTGGCAGCCATCTTTTTCGAAATCCTTGTCGGGTTCGGTAGCGGTCCGAATTCGGGGGATAATCCTTGTAGCCGAAGGCTTCGGCGTAGCTCTGCCGTAGTAGAGGCTTACGTACCCGGCGCTTCCACCAAACTGTCGCGTAGACGAGGGGGGAAATACGGTAACTGGTGTAATTAGTTGTATACAAGAAACGACAAGTCAGCTATATCTCAGCTCGAGACTTTTTAATAACCCAACTGGATGATTACATTCCTTTATATAGAGCGGTAGAACCTTCTGGCCTAGAAGGTTCTAGAAATTAACTAATTTACATAAATAGAGAAATAAAGAGAAACAATTCAAATTAAGACATAATGAAATTATAAATTTATAAGCCATGCTTGGGATCGATCCCACAATCTTCTGGTTTGCGGTATCGTTCTTTACCACTGAGCTATGGATTCCTATCGGTTCAAGTCTTACTTCGCTACAATATATATTTAATAATTTCGAAAACTGTAATAGTGGTATTAAAATTCTTAAATTAAAAAGTTAAAACGGAATGTAATTTTTTTTGCCTCATTAATGGATGCAACACAAATGGTTTAAAACTTTGGTATTGTACAAAAATAATTCAGGTTTACTAAAATATGATTAAATAAAGTATCATTATACTTTTTTTTTCACTAACAGCTACAGAAACTACAGATAGATGTTCAGGGTGTCCCAATATGGTCTATGGACCACCTGTTTTTAAAAGTTAATAAAAGAGAAATGGATAGAGATATTAACACAATTCTTGCCGAAAACGAATGAGTCATGTCTGGAATTCGATATGGAACACTTTATTATACTAGTTATGTTTATTACGTTATTATGTTAGTACACTTTATTATGTTCAATTTATTCGATAGATGGCGCTTTAATACCGTGTGTTGGTTGTATGAAAGAACTGGCATGCGTATACACCGAAAAGAAGGACCAGGTCATAAATGTTCAGTTCTGACCTGTGTCCTTCTTTTTGGTGTATACGCATTCCAAGTTCTTTCATACAGCCATACCAATAGAATGATTTGATTCGAAAACACAGAATCCTCTGTACGTTCCTTATCCATGGTTATAAATTCAGAGAGATTTCATGGTTGGTTGCTTGGTCAGGAACGAGAGATTTTATTCATCATAGATATTCGACATAGACATCCATCACGGTCAGTGGTGGTTAGAAACTATTTCGCAATTTTAGGACTGGAGTCATAATCGCGGAGATCGACCACTCGGCTTTTCCTTAGGTAGAATCGCTCAATTAAACCACTTTCTTATACAAGAAACATATATTTTAAAGTTATGCACCATATATTCACCAGTTTTGTTGAATTTTTATTACAATGATTTTGAAATTAATTTTCTTCTTTAGTTTCTTAATTTCAATAAGGAAACTCTTATAAACTACTTTTTTAGTATATGAAATTTCTTTGAAACAAATTCTGCATCCATTATGAATTTTTTCCTATTATTGATAACGATGATTTTTAAATAAAACAGTTATAAATATTTAAAAAAAAAATTATTTCATACAAATACTTATAGGCCTGATTGTAAAACCATAAAAATATTTATTCGGTTAAATATTTTTGATAAGAATGTTCTCTTTAATTTTATAAATATATAGAAGGAATCAGAAATACACTTTTTTTTACTACTACATACTATATGACTACATAGCAAAAAGTAGAAAACCAATTTTATTTTTATTGCCGTCTATGCGGCAAGCTTTGGTATAAAATCATAGGTTTTTTTTTTCTTACTTAATCGACGGAACTAGTTGGAATCCAGGCGAGTATTCAACTTAGATAAGAAATACACGTGCGGCATTAAATGCTCGTAAGAATACAAACGTCATTTGTGACATTGCCAAAATTAGAATGAGTTTTTTTAGCATGAAATCTTCCGGTGGCAACCTATGCGCTAGCTAGCCAATTTCACTTCACGATGGCCCTGATTTCAGCCGCATAAGTATAAAAACGATATCCACTCATTAGATATTACCAAATTTCAACCAGAAGATTTTCTCGACACTTTTATGGAAGTTGATAGTGCCGAATTTCTCAAGAGCGCCAAGGGCTGTCGGGTGCCCTGTGATCAGAGTCTCGATCACCGGATCGGAAAGTCCCACGATCGAGTCCTGGTTGCTGAAAACCCACCGATTATTTGCGGAGTACGTGCTCGTTAGGAGGCTATTTCCCTCCCCTTCAGGGACATGGACATGTCTAAATTGTGGAGGTGGCTAGCGATAGATGGCAGCATCTGCCACGTATGTGTGTGTCTGCTTGTGAGCTTGTCGTGTCTGTCTTACTTGACGAAGTTTTATAACCGAAGAACAAAAACCAGTGTTTAGGGTAGGGTAGGGTATTTTTACATATATATTCCGACTTGTGTGCTTGCTCAGTGAGCCGCTTATAAGTCTTCGTCAAGTAAGACAGACACAGAAAGATTTTTTACTGTTACAAAGAGAGGAAATACACCCAGGGCGAAGGCGGGAATCGAACCCGCGCCCGTTACAGCACGCATACTGCTGGCCTGCGATGCTTACCACTCGGCCATCCGGGCCCCACCAGTGTTTACCAAAAGGTACATTAAGGTGAAAAATAAGTAGCTGCAAGATATTTACTAAAATATGTGTTTTAATCTATATATGATGTTGATAATTTGTTAGATAAATCGTTATTATCTTGTATTACAGTGGTAAATCAGCGCTCTCTAGCATAAGTAATATTTGAGGTTGTTTGTTTGTTTGTTTGGTTTGAATTATCGTCGCACTAGAGCAACACGAGGGCTATTGGCGACGGGCGTCGTATTTTAGAACCACAGTCAGGTGACGAGCCACACCTGAATAGGCACCCAACGCAACATATTTGAGGTTGCGTATGCAGAGGGTCTCTATACCAAAGATTAATATAGTTGTTTGTCCAATGATGAGTCAAGGTGTTTCGAAAATGACTTTTTCGCAACACATTAGCTCATATTGGACCTTTACTCATCAACTGTCTTTCACCTATTCATAAGGGTTTGAAAGATAGCTTATTCAAAAGTGCAACTTTTTGTGATACGTTATGTTTTTGACACTTGAGGATTAATTCGAACTAGAATTGTAACTCAAAGCCGACAACAATCGGCTTTAAAAATAAACATATAATGAAGCTAATTTCTGAACGACAGACTTCAATACCTAGGATCCAAAGCATTAACAACTCAGTATTTTTTTTTACCCAGGTTCAACATTTTGATTTTTTTAAAATAAGTGTATTACGAATAGTCGAACACCGTTCAATGGAAGAAAGCAAAAAATAACAGATTATTTGAGTTTCACAATATTTATTTACATATGCTTGGAACCATACATTTTGCTTCTTGTTCCTACCACATTTAACTTAAAGATCAATTACCGTCAAAGCGGGTATCTTTGGCCACGGAGGGTAACTTTGGCCACGCGTCGGAAAAAGATTTGTTTCTTAATTTCTCTTCATAAAATGATCTCATCTTAAATTTTTTTACATTTTTGGAAAGGTGGAAATATCGTATTTCATTTCATTTTTTAAAAAATCTCATTCTAAATCTGTCAATACTGCAAATGCTGTTTTCATTCTTACGAGCATAAAATGACAAAAAATCTATCTCTTCCAACTTTTGTCTGGAACACCTAAAAAATATTGAAAATATTTAAATAAAACACTCTATTCGATTCTTTTATTAATGAGGAAGAATATTACACCATTTGTTTTATTCTAAGTTGACTACTTTTTTTGTTGTATTTAAATATTTGTAATTGGGAAGCTTTTGTCGATGAATGCGGGTAACTTTGGCCATAGATGTAAATATTTCTTTATGGAACTTTGCACTTTAAAAAATGTATGTAAAAGTGTATTAAGTTTGACTATTTTTGAAAAAAATTCTTTCTTTTATGATTACTCATTTTTTAGATATTTTTTTTTTTAAATTCTCATGATTTTAAACATTAAAAAGATAAAGATAGAATGCAAGATACGTATTCCACTCAAAATCGCAAATGTCGAAAGGTAAACATTTTCAGATTCCTAATTATAAATATATTATTTTTCACCTTTTATAATAAAATCGTTTGCTTTTTACAAATATATTTGTTATTAAATCTTGCTTCAAAAAAGTTCTTTTTTCCTTATTAAAATAGAAGTTTATTTTTCTTTCTTTTAAGCGACGAACAATACTAGTATTCAACGTGTAATGCCATTCCACGATGCACTGCAATGTAAATGTTAAGTTATATACCATTTTAAATAACTACATGTCTTATAACTTTGTTATTTTCGGGTTTAAAGTTTTAATATTGCTATTTAAATCGTTAACACAGCTTTTAAGGATGTTAAAAAGCATGTTTCTTATGTATTTCTTGGGTGGCCAAAGTTACCCGCCCGGCTCCTAACAGTGTCTTATTTTTTTTAAATTAATACCAATTTTTTATTAATTTATAAAATGTAACAAAAATGCCTGAAAATTATTCCTAAATATACAATACTTAGAATGCATAAGGATTTTTAAGTGTTAAAATCGTTTTTGAAGTTAAATTTTTCTTCTTTTGTGAAAAAAACTATGATTTTGGCCAAAGTTACCCGCACTGACGGTACCTCACTAACGTACATCAATAATTGTTAAAACAGTCCCTTTCAAAATTGTTTATGTAAGTATTGTCGCAAATGAAGAGCACAGGGGAAGAACCCCTTCATTGCATAGTAGTCTGTCCGCATCAGGTCTGCTTGGCGAGGATAGCGAGGCATCGCCAAAACTGGTGTGAAGAAACCAGTTTTGCATTGGTTCTTATCAATCGGTGCACGGGCTTACTATACCAAAACACACCTTAAGTTTGAGCATTAAAATGATCTACGCAAACGGAATTTTGCCTTTCTGATTGGTCGCTCCAACGCGATAGGTCCGCCCTGATATTCGTTCGCCCTGTTACGTCAAAATCGAATGAAAATATAATTAATATTACACTCTAACTGAAGCAAAAACAAAAAAATATTTCTTGAAATAACGAATAAAGTGATATATTGAATGTGAAAAACCTTTTTTTATTCGAATCTCGCACTCGGAAATTAGAACTATTTACCCTTTTTCCCGTAGAACATTTGTATACTGCATACTTAAAATGTGGTGAGGTGCAAGCAGATTTCAATACGGACAGATTCCTAGTCAATGAACGGTTTTTTCCCCTGTACTCTTCTATATAAAACCCCTCAGCGTCTGTGATGCAAGTCAAATCGGTGCTCATGTCCACTTGCTACTAGGCTTGTACCAGAAGATAACGTGCTCGTCGGACCTGGGATGAAATTTCTTGATATCTGAAACAAAAAAACACATTGGAGGGAATTAACCCTTTCACAACATAACATAACTTGGAATGCGCCCTCTAGAAGGGAGGAGCAGGAGTTTAGGTTTTATAGCCCGTTACACCACTCGCCAGAAGTGACACAGACACACATAGAAAGGTCGACACAAACACATCTGAGACAAATGACAACATTTTACTGACAAACACCAACATCCATGAACCCGAACCCAGAATCTCTAAAGGCTAGCTCCCCAATCGTTGTGTTGCAGGGTCGGTGAATTAACCCTTTCAGTCCCAGTTCAGAGTGATGCCATTTGAAGAGTACACGGGAAGAAGCGATTGATTTATTAGGCGGGCGCCCGCAATTGCCTGCTTGGCGGCATAAAACAGGTTTCTCTCTTTCTTCGGTGATCGCCAATCGCCTGAATCTTGGTAGCTAGGAACCACAAAGATAGTAGTTTAAGTACTACAGTGGCATATCACGTGACGTACAACACTGACTTCGTTGGAGCTCTTCTGGGAACTCCTTGAACGTCCCGTCGTTAGCATTGGAGGTCACGTGATCTGCCACTCAATTACTTTAACTATGATATCTATGGTAGGAACTAGTTTCCTTACACAAGTTTAGGCGATCACTCGCTATCATCGCCAAAGTGGCCTGCTAAGGAAACTTCTCTGAAAAATCAATCGGTTTTTCCCGCGTACTCTTCATTTGGCATCATCTTGCTTCTTATCTCATAATTAATAAAAAATTATTATAGGATTGACATCTATTGGGATTAATAAAAAAGACTTTCTAATAGAAACAAGAAGTTCTTAAAGAACTAAAATAGCCTACTTTCCTGTTACTTAAATACTTACTAAAATTCTTATCTTGAAAAAACTAGGTTCGTAACAGTAAGTGACATCAAGAACCGTTTTTCCACCTTAAATTTAAAATAAATTTCACTAAACGCAGCACCTAACTAAACACAGCATCTTTCACTAAACACAGCTTGATTTGCAGTCATAAGTAAATATTTGATTTTTCGTAGAACAAAAACCAAAAAACTACTCCTCAATAAACATTTACTTGCTAAATTCGGCTAGTTTCATTTATTTTATTTCGAAAATTAAATAATTATGACTTAAATCGTTTGCAAAAAATTATATTTCAAAGAATAAATAAGAAAAATTTCTAAATTAATAAAGTGTTTGTTGTTTTTTTTTGTTTGTTTGCAATACTCCTCGCTTTTAGATAGAATGAAAACAATTTATATCAAAATACAAAGATCTCGTAGTGAAATATATATTTGACGTCATCTTAAATTGATCAATGTCTCAAAAATAAATTTATTTTAATTTATTGTCTAAAAGAATTAAAGTTTCTCAAGCAATTGTTGCGATGGCAACGGCGATATAATTCTAATAAAAATGGCTTCCTATGCTTTTTAAATGAGCATTAAATGTTGATGTTTTTTTAATAATTGAAGTACTTCGATTTCGAATTCTTTTCTGAAATTTTCAATGTATTCTAAATTCGATGCGCTGAATTTTTTGACGTATCTCACTTGTCCGTAGCATTTGTAGTTAAATTCAGCGATTTAAATGAATCGAAATTGAATTTCAATGCTAATTCAAAGGGAAATTCGTCGTCAAATAGTCGATTTATGTCCGTCCTATCGTACAGACAGACGGACAAAAAGTATGAAAGTTGGGTGTCTGAGATTATACCTTTCTAATAAAAAAAGAATTTTTAAGATCGGATTGATAGAACTGATTTTGGAAGGGGGGTACGGACGGACAGACGGACGGACGGACAGACGGACAGACGGACGGACGGACATCGACCGCATGTCAATACCTACTTTTTCATTTTTTTTTAATTCTTCGAATTAAAAAAAAAGAAAAGTAGGCTAAAAATGTTGAAGAATCAAATGATGTGCTTTTTGATATCATAAATGGCTATAGACGATAAAAAAAAAACATTCTTAATTGATGATGCCAAATTGTCATTGGGACTGAAAGGGTTAAAGCCAAACTATTCTATATATTAGATGATTCTAAAAATTAGATGTTACATTTTAATTAGATTACAGTAACTTTTTTATGATTATTTTTTCAGTTCAATTATTCTTTATTAACAAAATAAAGTGGGCTGGGGAAAAACCAGAGTCTGTTATGTCACCCTCATTAGGGGAGTTGGCATGGGGAGACTCTACTCCAAAAATATTACATACTAGCAAATTTATACCCGTACTTCGCACGGATTAAAAAAATTTCAAATCGATCCAAGTATGTGTACCATGTAACCTGTTTTAACCCTTTCGCTACGAAGGATATTTGCTTCCTCGTAGTATTTGATAGGAATGACATTATCGAATCCTTAGTTGTTCGGGCGTTTTGGGGCGCTTCAGTAGGGAAAGGAATAAAATCATAAACATAAGTTATTCTTCCCGCTCGTTTTCGAGGATGAAATCCCGTTTCATTGTTTTAAAATTCCAAAATCAAAAATACGGTGTAAAATGCACTCATAAATGGCATCACAATTCCCTCATAAATAAATATCGTCACCTGACTGTGGTTCTAAAATACGACGCCCGTCGCCAATAGCCCTCGTGCAGCTCTAAAGCGAAGTTAATTTAAACCAAACCAAAAAAAAAAACCCTTTTAACTCTTTTGGCGCGTTTTGGGAAATAATTTGGCGAGAAAATAGATATAGCTACAATACACCATTATATAGCTCTAACACAATGACCTTAGCACAACCAACCAGCTTATAAATTAGTTTAAAAAAAAAACAATTTGCCCATTGGGCGAATTTTAATACATAATTTGGCGAGATTGGCAGCATATATGGCAAAAAAAATGAAGAATAAAACCCTGATATGCAGCTGTAGTGCGATGGCCTTTATTAACCATCATGTCCAGTAATAGCTTAACAAACATTGTGCCCATTTGGCGAGATTGGCAACGTATTTGGCGAAAAAATAAAGACATAAAATCGTAATATGCAGCTGTAATGCGATGGCCTTTATTAACCATCATAGTTCGGTAATAGCTTAACAAACATTTTGCCCATTTGGCGAGTTTTAATTAATAATTTGGCGAGATTGGTAACATATTTGGCGAAACAATAAAGACATAAAACGCTTATACGCAGCTCTAGTGCAATTTCGTTGTTAACCATCGCATTTCTGTAATTGCCTAGCTATACATTTATTGCTGCATATTTGCAATCAACAAAACCATCAATGAAGAAATCATCAACTAAACCCACAATATATCCTGGTATGAAAACTGGTAAGAAATACGTCACTTGAAACATATCAATTATTTTCAAATGATGAATTTAGTTTCTGAAAGTAATGGCAACACAAAAATAAACATTTTAAACTTCATTTTTATTATTATAGATTTAAATATCAAGTTAAAAATTAAAAGTTGCCTTGATATAAATTAAAGAATAATATAAAATGAAAGTTTACTACTTAAAATGATAGTAAACTAAATCTTTAAAATGAAAATATTTGTAAGTTTTTAAGAATAAAGTATTTTCTTTTTTTATATTTTAACTATTTTCGAAAAGTTTATTTTAATTTCTTCTGCTGAATGGCAACTCGAAAGAAAAAATTTCATCGGATTTGAGTCAAAGTGGTGTAGTTTTTTCAGAAAATTCGATTTTTCTCTAAAAGTAGAACATTTCGAGCTCTGAAAGTTCTTATTTTGTAACTCAAGCATGAACTACACATTTGTGCCAAGTTACGAGTCAAACAAATGTCTAGTTTGTGAGTTTGAGAGAGACATACACACACACATACACACAAAACTTCATTTTTATTATTATAGATATACTTCAGTCACATTGAGGTTTTTTCGCATTTATGTACATACAGTAGATCGCATCTACAAGGTGGCGCAAATAAAAGTGGCCCGGCATAGAAGTAGG
The DNA here is from genome assembly GCA_023701765.1 of Hylyphantes graminicola. Lineage (NCBI taxonomy): Eukaryota > Metazoa > Arthropoda > Arachnida > Araneae > Linyphiidae > Hylyphantes > Hylyphantes graminicola. Next base: position 67,926,715 of record CM043120.1, on the reverse strand, counting down.
GATAGGATCGGAAATTATGCCAATTCAAAAACCAATGCAAAACAAGTGAACCAAGTAAAGTCATTAATCGTTTCAAATATTAACCAAAAACAGGCGCTTGGCAAATTATTTGCTGGTAAATATGTCAGCTTTTCCTATGCCGGTGATCTGATCTCTGCACTGACACATTCACACTAAGATCTGAAGTCGCCAGTGGCCCTCCGATGGCCGAGAGGTGTAAGCAACGAGCCTCTCACCGAGAAGGTTCTAGGTTCTGTCCTTGTCCTAGCCATACTATAGACGCATTCGTGCTGGTAGATAAAAAAATCCTCTAAAATTCACCGGGTTGCCCGAGTACACTGCGATATACGTGCTCGTTAAATCTGTGGAGTCGAAAGTTCCGATGACGTTAGCGTACGATTTCGCTCGAAGTTCCGTTGGGTGCATGCTCAGGTGTCGACTTCGTCACTTGGCCAGGGATCTTAATTACGAAGCGTAATTGGCTGTGTTAAAGCTCCTTAAGAAGGCTAGAAATAGGCAGCCGGAATCGATTACATGCCCATTAACCATTATTTTCACTCGGAGATCTGAACTCGCCAGTAGTCCATGTGCAGCTCTAGTATAGCAACAACTTAACTAACGAATTAAAATAGATAAAGCCGTTGAATGCTTGGATAATTTATGAATTCGACTAGGAGGCTTTCAGGCAGCTTCAATAGTTTTTTCGCCAAGCATCTCAATGCATTCATAGCCGCAGTCAAATGTGGCCCCCACATTTATTTGCGCCACATTATTTATTACACATCAGTATGGTCCCGCCTTACTGGGAACCAGTTGACTTCGCATTGCTTCCTTTTAGAGGCATGCTTACTTGTGAAAATGCACTCAAAATCAAAACAAAATTAAATTCGTGTTGGCGCATGCGCACTTAAAAACGCAAACACTAATAGAGGTTGAAGCAGCCTTAGGGCGCGCGCATATCTCAACCAAACTCAATCACTCTAATAGAGAATGGCGTCAAGCCCCCGTTTCGGCCCGGTTAATGTATTTTCAAGTCCTGTTATGGTCCCGCAATCCCACGTGGATGACGTTTTTTTAAAACTAATTATATCAATTAAAAATCACAATCAAATATGAAAAATCTAAGCCTCAGGTGCACACGTAGGTATTAAAAGGAATCTATATTAAAAATTTTGAGTTTTTTAGAGCAGTCTAAGTAGATCTTTTGCGATCCGCAGACATACACACAGACAGACAGACGGACTCTTTCTTTTATTATTATAGATTATTTATTATATTAAAGGCGGTACTGCATTTCAAAACTAAAGGCCACAATGCTCTTCATTACTTACCTGTTCGAACAGGATGTAATGATTCTGGCCTATCCAATTCGGTGTTAGATCTGCTTGTTACATACAGATTCCATTCGAGGTTACGTTCAGAGTCATTTGGAACACTGGAAATGGAATAAACATGGATTGCACCATCCGTTTCTTCGTAAGAAAATCTAGAGAGAAAACAGAGCAATTTTACACAAATTAACAGCTTTCATGGTCGCAAGAATTGAAGAGTTTAGTAGAATAACTTGCTAAGGGAAATCTTTGTAAAAATTGAGATTTCCTTGTAAAGAAACATATTTTTCCGTCATTTTACTCTAAAAAGTTTATCTCCTTTAACAAACTTAAAATTAAGTATATTTTTTACTCTTTGAAAGTACCTTTCTTAACGGATCGAAGTGACTGAAAACTATGATTTTTTGAATGAGAGAAAAATGGCAAATTAAAAACTTAAAATCATTTTCTCGTGTTTTCACCTTTTTGTCACATAGCTATTGCAGTTTCTTTCACTAAGCTCTTCAATTATTGTGATATTTGAAATATTTCCACTTTTACTACGAATTCTTCATTGTGTTTGTATGATGATAAAAAAAAAACGATTATGAATTGTCCTCTTTCGACGAAACTCACCAATCAGGCTTTAGTCATATATATACCGTCTTGAACGTAGTTATATTCTCTCTATTGAAACATCATTGTGTGCATATCTCTGGTACTTTTATGGGAATAAAAAAAACAATATAACATAATCTTTCATGCAAGGACAAATTTAGCAGGTTCTACTTTTTCGTTTTAAAAAAATTTCGCTATCAAAAATTTTTGCTACTATTTTACCGACTTCCTTTAACCCTTTCAGTCCCAAAAATTTACTACACTACAGAAACATCTGATATTCACGAAATAAGCTTATTTTAGGTCAAATATGCGAATTCCATAAGAAAAAAAAATCATTTAAATTTTTTATATGGTTTTTGAAACAATGTCAAAAAATTTTAACTGTGGAAAACAACAAAATAAAAAAATATAGATTGCCTAAAAACACTTCGAGTTATATATTTTAAGGTATCTGACCATATTATTAAAAAAAATTTAGTCATTATTTTAACCGAAATAGTTTAAATTGTGTTTTATATATGTGGAACTGAAGTGAACTTATCAAAAATCAGGAGAAACGCTTGTTGACTATTTTCTAAATAAAAAAAAAATAGTAGTTCTGACTTCTATTGAGATTAATGTAAAATATTGTCTGATAGAACAAAGTATGAAGAATCGAATGATGTGTGTTTGGATGTCATAACGGAACATAAAATTTTTGAAAAAAATATTGAAAGTGATGATGCCAAATGGCATCACTGGGACTGAAAGGGTTAATATCGATCGAACCAATAATGTTAGGATCAATGTCTGAGTAAAAGACAATCTTAAAACAAAACGTTGTCCCATACTACTTTATAATTTGTTGAAATTTTGGGTATACAGCATTTATCACAATAGAGCTAAAATTTAGGGGCCCCAAAAATTTGAGGGTCCTTGGCCTGGGCCTAACTGGCCTTATGATAGATTTCTTTATCTCTCAGGCCCTGCTCCAAATACTTACTTAAAGGCGTCGTTCTTGTGAGCGGCGACCCTCATAATGTCGAAAAAGTTGATCCTCTCAGGTACGTGTACTTCAATGGAGTACCCGTTTGTTTTAGGGTTCCCGATAAAGAGGGAGTACTTCACGTAGTGTTTGGGACCTCTGAATGCAAGGATTTCCACCGGGGTCAAGACTGGAACAAAACAGAAGGTTAGTGTTACGCAGCGGGCATGGCCTGGGATAGCCTGGTTGGTACACTGTTAAATACAGGATACGTCATCTAAGCTCATTTTAACAACTCAAAACTGGAATATAAAGTAGAATGGTCTTAGAAATCAAAACTATTTTATAGAATAATACTAAGGATACGTTCGAAACACGAAGATCCACAACGCGATGTGTATTTGAATAAAGATGTAACAATGAGGAATAAAATTGGCTATTTGTAGCTAGGATTTTCAATTATAAAAACGCCAAATGTAGTCGCAATTAATTCAGTTAAGTTGGTCCATGCCAATAATAAATATCAATCTTCGATAATACTATTTTAATTGTTTAAAATCAGTTGGATTTAGAAGAAAATAAATATACACAATTCAACAATGAATTTCGAATCACAAATAACCTGTTACATTGCGCATGCGCATATTGGGTTATTGGCGTATTTGGCGATTATCTTCAATGGCGCTATATCTAAAGCAACCTTTTTTTTCAGGTTTCGACTGTAAGTTTTGGGCAGGTATTTAGTCACTACTTTTTTTAAAAAAAATACTTACCTCTGTCCGCATTCGGAGGCGTGCACTGTGTATTCCTCAGGTGCAGCAGACTTCGACCACTGAGGGCTGGAAGCACCAAGTAAGTGGCCAAGAAGTCCCCAAAGGAGCCGTCGTCCTTTTGATGTCCTCGTAGGAAATTAAATGTCAATTCTGGATTCCAGTTGGTCGTCTCATTGACAGACATGAGGGCCTGAGGAAAACGGCAGATTTAAATTCAATTCGCACAAAATCTATATACTTCTATTTAAAAGAAAACATGCTGCTTTAATTATTGTAAATCGAAGAACTTCTTTGGGTTAGTTTTAGTTTCTAAAATTTGTTAATAGGTGGCAGCACAATAGCTTAGATTGATAACATACTCTAAAATAATGTAAAATTACAATATTGTATATTTTTGTGTGTGTCACATTATAGTGCTCGTGGATGTGAGGAAGCCAACGTGATTTCCAGTTTGACAATACGAAAACGAAATTGAAAAATTATTTTTATTATTTACTAGTCTGATCGATAACAGTTAGTTTGGTAACGTTAACATTAAGAAAACATTTCTACATTGCCGAGCTTATTAGGATAATGTGTTCAGTGAAATTTTAAAAAAATAAATTTTTATGTCAATAAACATATTATTACCTTTTTAAAGATAACTTTTTTTTCATTAACTTTGTTTAATAAATCTTCTACCTTTTATTAGTGCCATTTTTAATGTATCAAAGTGCAAATGAAAAATTTTAAAATTCATTTTCTTACTTTCACCCTTTTGTTACTCAGCTTTTTCTTCCACTTAGCTCTTCTTTTGTTACCTCTATATGATTTCGTTTCCGCAATTTTGTTACTTGTGCGTTAACCATGAGCATTCGGCATAGAATTCAGCTATATTTTTTCAAGTTTCGCCCTACCCTACTAAAAATGATCCATAGAGATCAATACAAAAATCTATTGACATAAGTGCAGCTTTATTGATGTCTACTTATTTCTACAGATGTCACTATTGTTATCAGTAGAAGCTATTAGCTATTGATATCCGTAACATACTGATAATATTTCTTATTGATATCAATAGCGCTCTACCGACACCAGTAAAAGAAAATATCAGTAAGCTACTGATCTCAAATGACATCAATAGGCATGCACTGATATCTATATAGATCAGTAGAGATTTGTATGGATATCAATAGATAGATATCAATAGAGATTAGATATCAACAGATATATAGATATCATTAGAGATTTCTATTGGCACCAGTTGACCATTTCCACATACAAATTTTCTATTGATCTCGACTGACCATTTTTAGTAGGGTATCTTTCAATAGGTTTTGTAAGGAATGAAGCTTACTTGGGCGGCTATTGCTGTGCTGTAGACGCTGCCAAAGCTTCCGTCATCGCGCATTCTTTCCAGAAGTTTCCATGTCGCGTTTCTCAATAGGGAATTTAATGTCCGCAGGTACTCAGAGTCGGAATGGGAGGGATAAATTGCTTTCTGTCGTTGCAGGTGGCATGCCAAGGCCGATATGGCCATGGTTTTCTTATCTGGAGGACCAAGAAAAACGAATGAGTTTTTTTTTAACTTTACAATGGTGAATACAGGGCCGTGTGGTAGCCAATTTACATGTGATGCAAGTCTTTCAAATACCGCCTTTTGCAAAATTTGAGACTAAGCATGCTAAATAATGCAACCATCATTATGTAAAGAATTTGAATAATTCAACAAATTGTAATTATATTGTGGAAGAATTTTTATATCAGCGAGGATATTGTCAGAAAATAGTAAACATTAAAATGTACTTATTGAACCTTTCCAGCTGTAATTTGAAATAATGGTCAAAAATGGATTTCTTTTGCTATATGATCTTCTACGGTCAATAGGATTTCCACAATAAATAGCTGGACGTTTCGAACAATATTTTAAAGTTTTTCCAAAAAAAAATTCAAAATCAAATAAATAAAAAAAAATTTACAACCACTAAATTTTTGAGGTTTTTTTTACTTAACAAGATGGATGGGGAATTAGTCAAAATCGAAGATGCCGCCTTTTCTCAATTGCCGCCTGATGCCGTCACTTCTCTGCATCATAGCACCACACGGCCCTAGGTGAATAATCGTTTCAAGTACCCAATAGCAGCCTTCGCGGCCGAGTAGCTACTTTGTGGCAGACGGTTCAGTATTGGGCTTGCATGCAAGGGATACTGAGATCTAAACCGGGTCGATTCGCACCCTCTTCAGTGCCAGTGATGCTGCCTGATGTGAGTCTCAGGAATTTTGATGCTTGCTTTGAAGGTCATGAACTTTGTTTTGGTTGCGTTAAGGTTTGTCAGATGAGCGTCCTTGGATAATGGCGATCGAACTGGTTTAGATCTCAGTATCTTCTGCATGGATCCCAATACTGAACCGTCTGCGACAAAGTAATGACTCGGTAGCGAGGGCTAGTATAGGGTACTTGACTGCATCGCTAAAATACCTTCCAATATTATTTAAATTATAGTTGAAAGTAGAAAATAACAAAGGTATATATATTTTGCGAAGAAAATCTTTAAATCATTAAAAAATCATTTAAAAAATTCTTTTATTTTTCGTGATCATTACGTGATTACAAACACGTTGATTTACTGGTGACTATATATACGAATCGTCGTTTCAATATAGTGTTTCAAAGTTTGTTTATAACTACTAGTGACGACATAGATATCAACTGACAGCCAGAAAGCGTTTTCGGGAGTGTTTTTTCATCATAACTTTAACATTATTTTTTTTCCTTTTTATAGGGCGTTTGAAAAAAAAGGGACTAATATTTTTATCATTAGAATATTTGAAGCCAATAAAATAAATCTAGTAAAGTACCCTACTGGGTATTTGTTGGTGAGCGCCACAATCATTTGCACATCTGCCTAAGATAGATCTGAGGATATTCCGTTAGGGATTCTTCCAGAAAACTCTATTTTTGGACTGAGTAATGAGTATTCTAAATTTATAACCTATCATTTTGAAGCCTAACTCTATTACTTTAAAAAAAATTCCGTTAGGTGCTTACTCAGGTGTCGACTCGACACTTTACTATGGTTCTAAATTATCAAGCAAGAGTCGCCCAATGCCCTCGAGTAGTTCTAACCTGTGACGAAAATTCAAAGTAATCTAACCTCTAATAGCTCACTCTTCCGAGTGAACCTAGTGACGCTTCAAGGAAGCCAACACAACGTCTTCTACACAGGGTCAATTTTTTTTCTCTAATGGACTGCAATATTAGCAGTCAAGCCTTTGCCGACTCGGCATATTCCCCAGAATTGAGAGCCATTTTTTTTGTGGCGCCATCTATTCAACTCTCGCTACCGATTTTGACGCCCAGATTACAATGAATCTGAGCTCTCTGTGGATGTTAAAGTATGCCGAGAGAACCCAGGCCAAATGGGCTCTCCAGGGATCTTTTACATGCCACATAATCATATGACATGCACTTCCAGAATTTTCAAATCCGTAAAATCCGACGACTCAGCCGGGAAGGGTCAATTGCAATCAGGATCTACCTTGTCGACGGTTTGAGAGAATTTTTTGGAAAAAGTAAAATTATTAAACTCGAGGTTTTCTCTTTCACTCCCGCTCTAATTCGATGCTTTACCAATTTAAGATAATACCTCTAAAAAAGCAATTCTTAACAACTTTTTTAATGTAAAGTTAGATTGAATTACCTTCACAGCTACACTAGGGCTATTTCCGCAGGGAGTCATAATCTAGAACTACAGTTACACTGCATGTTTAAGAATTTGAACAACTTGTACATGGAAGCGCTGAAGTTGCGGTAACTAAAGTATCATTCGGATAAAGAGGTAGGACTGTACAGGGTGGTTATAAAATAACGCTCGCTATTCGAAGTGGTCTGTAGCTTTAATGAATAATCCAAATGCAAAAAACTTTGAGAAACTTACTAATCAAGGAGGAGGGAAGAGAATGGAATCATAAAAAACAAACACGTCACTTGACCAGGGTTCTAAATTACGAGGCGTAATTGGATGTGTTGGCCGTAATTAGCCATAATCGGCTATGCCTCGTAAATTATTACCTTGGTCAAGAGACGAGTTTCTTTTTTATGATTCCACTCTTTTTCGTAAAAAAGAAACTGGTCTCTTGACCAGTGTTATGAATTACGAGGAGTAATTAGCTGTGTTGGCCATAATTGACGAAGCCTCGTAATTTAGAACCCTGGTCAAGAGACTAGTTTGTTTTTTATAATTATTTTTTAGGATTCTGTCTTTTTTATGATTCCATTCTTTTTCCCCCTTCTTGATTAGTAAAGGTCTCAATTTTTGATGCATTTGGATCATTCATTCAAGCTACAGACCACTCCGAATAGCGAGAGTTATTTAATAACCACCCTGTACATGGAAGCGTCTGAAGTTGCGGTAACTAAAGTATCATTCGGATAAAGAGGTAGGACTGTATACTTTCAAGCACCTAGTTCGAATTCTTCCTGTGAATCATGGCTTTGCAGACGGGTCATCAGCTGGTACACTTCCTCTCTTTCAAGGTCTCTGTCCGCTAGACACAGTGACAGACACACGAAAGGATTGAGCGACGGACCTTCATTTCTGCGATATTGGCCGTTCCGGAGCTGCTCCCTCAACTTTTCTCGTATGAGTTCCGTGTAGTCGGTGCCGTGGAAATCCTTCGGGTTCTGGCAGGTGGCAATCAGCGCGTTGACGGACATGGCCAAGCGGTTGATGCTAGTTGTCTTGGCGTCACCCCTGTAAAAGCAGGGCGATAATAAACAAGCAGGTATGTAACAGAATCTGTCACTTAAACCACTTCGGCACGACAGTGGTGTTTAACAGAAAAAATGAACCAAACACAGAATTAATACTATATTAAACATTTCAAAGCCAAATTTGGCTAGTTTCATATATTTTCTTCCGAAAATTCAATAATTACTTGTTGTAGTTTGTTAAAATAATTTATACTTCAAAGGTAAAGAATATATATGTGATATCAATCTCTTACAAATAGAAGGAAAACATTTCATATCAACATACAATCACAGAATCTCTCTGTGAAATATATCTGACGTCATTTTAAAGTGATTTATGGCCCAAAAAAATTAGTTTTAATTTATTGCTTATAAGAATTAGAAGTTTCTCAAGAGATTGTTGGAATCGCAATGGATATTTAATTAATGGCTTCTTATACTTTTTAATAAGGATTTTCGACCAATATTAGCTCATTATCGACAGGGTTGGCAAATTAATTTACTTTAAAAAAATTATCTTTAAGGGTGAATGGGCGCGCTTGATGTCTGGTTTCCAAACCAAAGTGTATCATTGTTAATCCAATGGAGAAAAAACTATTTTCTCTGACACGTTTCTCCGGCTGTATTGAATAAGTTTACAAACGGATTTTTTATTTGATAAACGTAGCTGAGTTGCAGGTCCCGAAAATCCCATTTTTTAAAAATTGGTTCGAATATGTTTTTTTTTAAATTTTCAATAATTAATTTTTCAAAATCTATTCGAATGTAATGTACCTTATTTAATTAGAATTATTTTTTAAATTTCAAAAGCTTTTAATAACCTCTTAATTCGTGACTTAAACGACAGTTACATGGTATTCGACAAATATATTACCTTATCAAACTGGTGCCCAAAAAAACCTGGAAGTGCTTCTGCAGGATGTTGTTTTCGTACGTTTCGTTGGCGAAACTGTTGTTGATGAGCGAGAGGGCAATCAACGCCCTCGGGGTCTCCGCATCCCACCCACCTTCTGAGTCGCGATTGCTTAGAATCCAGTCTCGACCTCGGTCGATGTACCCGGCATTTTCCCGCAGATAGGTTCTCGTGTAGTCCTTTGCAAAGTAGAACCGTGAAGGAGCCTTCAGCTCCCGATCAAAGGACAAAGGTGCTGCAGTTGAAATGGTTAACGGTCGTGGCTGATGCCTAATGGGTGGTGCGGTCCGAGGCTGCGGATACCTTTCCTGGCCATGATTGGATTGGAGAGTCACAATAAATTGTCCATACTTGTTGTAATAACCTTCGTAGAAGCGTCTCCGGTCACTTGAATAGATACGATAGATCTGGAAACCATTTATTGTCGCACCGGTGATAAATGAGTGAGATTGTTCGACTTGACCAGTGGGCGGGTCAAGTCGAGGGCTAGTCGAGGGTCGGGGGTCGCGGGGGATATAGGATCTTGGCCTTGACGCTTGAGTTGTGAAATGGTCAGGCCTTCTTCTGGCTTCAAGAGTCTGTGGTCTACTCTCAGAAGGCTGTCTGGCATTATAAGGTTGTTCTAGGGAAGAAGAACTTCTTTGCCGATTCCGTTGTTGATTTTCAAAATTTGTTCTAGAAGATTCACGTGGTCTTATTGGTTGCGTTTGGTGATGAAAAGAGTCGGTAATAGGTTTAGGAAAGCTGCTTATTGGCTGGTTTTGATTTACAGTTCCATATGAAGACGAAATGGAAGTCTTTATCGGCAGCGGGTGGGGCGGCTCTCTTCCTGGGTCATGGCGTACCATAGGAGAAGTTTGAGTATGGAAAGAAGGTAACTTTACTTTTAAATGACTCTGAGACTGGGTAGAGTGTTGATCTAATTTCGTAGAAGTTAGGACAGGATTCGAAGGTGCCTTCCAGGTTTGAGGATGAGGTGTTGTTTGATTAGTTGCTGGTTGCAGTAATGGTTTTGCTAATGTGGTGTTTTTTATTGTGACTTTACTGCTTGTAGGAACTGCTACTGTGAGTTTTGGTGCAGATGTAGAAAGGTTCGTTAAAGACGGCACATCAGTGTGAATGTTTTCTTGTTGGGCCACTTTTGTGGTGATTGGGTGTGACGATTGCGTCGTAGACGATTGCGTCGTAGTTGTTGTAACTTCGTCATTTTCTAGTCCGCCGCTTTCAGAAGAAGACTCAATGGAGGTTGTTTTAGTTGGTACAATTGAAGTTGTTTTTGAAAGTAAGTAATCTTCATAGTCATCATCTGCTTCTGGTTCACCTGCCAAAAATTGATATTTTTTACTTTTTTATTAACACACAATTATACGTAATATTTTTACTGCGCTGTTGAAGAATTAAATATTGTGTTGCGTATGTTTTTTTTAAATAAATAAAAAAAAGAATTTATTTAGTTAAGTGGTTTTTGGAAATTATGTAGAATTCCAACAGATAACACCGTTTATGTAATTTGTTAAATGGTTCACAACATAATATCTGAATAAGAGGAGCAAAAATTAATGAATACTTTGTAATTGTGTCAAAAAGCGGCGCAGGCAGCTAAATTAAGAAAAACGATTTCAGCACAACGTGGCTGGTAAAATAGATTTTTTTTGCACCATCCAAATGTATGATAGATTAGATTAAAATAACTTGTAGGTAAGCCACTAATTATAAAAGTGTTGGATAAATGTGTATTTGATAAATGGCTATTTTTATACCTTAATGTCTGCATGTTTAAATAATAAAATGCAGTTAATTCTACCGAAATATGTTATTCTTTTGTTAAAGAGCTGTATTTAATTTTAAAAACGGCAGCTTTCTGGTTTCTTTTTAAGGGGGTTCAGTATGTTGTATATCACTAATGTTAAATTGGCCAATTTCAATGTACCTTTTCACAATAACTACTGATCAAATCATCTTAAAAATTTTTGTGTGTATTATGCTAACCTTATATATTAATCTGAGGTTAAAAGTTTTTTTTAAATAACTGTTAGATTTTTAAAAAAAAAGTTTTAAAGTACCCAAAAAATCAAGAAATTTCTCACTTTTTTTGCCCCATAACATTTTTTTCACTTTAGTTTTATTAAAATTCATAACCTCAGATTAATCTATACTATGTATTACATCATATAAAAAAAGTTTACGAGAAAACATAGCATAGTTTTGAGAAAAGGTACATCAAAGTTCAAAAAATCAAGTTCTGAGAAAAACGCGTTTAAAGTTTTTATTGTTAACTCATTTCCTTACGAAGCCATGACATTAAAATGGCTTTTAATGTCAAAAATATTTTTCCAATCGTCTTGATACTTTGTGACATTATTAATAAAGGTTGTAATAGTATTTTAAGCCAATAATTTTTGTTTTGATTTTTTCACCGATTTGAGGGTATTGAACCCCCTTAATAGCATTGGGTAGGAGCTTTGTTGTTGTTGTTGCCGATCCCCAAAGTCCAGCGGAGCTAGACTAGGTCCATGAAGCCAAACACCCCGAGAAAGTCCAGGACCAGCAATGGGCTCTCCAGGAGATCTTGATAATTGAGCCCCAGGCACTCCAAGATGTGGGATGGTGAAGCCTGCGCAGAGGAGCACTTGGTGCATGTGTCAAAAGTTCTCAAACCATCTGAAAATGTCATAGTTCTGAGGTGCCCACTGAGGAAACGGGTGATTGCAGTCTGACCCGGCCTGTCACATTTAAGCGCCAAGGAGCCGCCAGGTCGATGGCATCGATACCATTGATGTACTGGGGGGGTGGACCATTTCGTTTTTTCCCGCGACTTAGCTCTTGAGTAAGCCTCTGAGTAGGTAAGAGGCTCAAGTGGAACCAATACTTCACTAGCTCCCGCTTTGGCCAGCGCATCTGCCATTTCGTTCCCTTCGAGATCGACATGAGAGGGAATCCACTGTATGTGGATTTGATGATCTATGGACAGTTCTTTTAGCTTTTTGAGGATAGAAACTACCACTTTGTCTCTTACACCGGACCAATTAGCCAAGTGCTGGACAGAACTCTTGCTATCAGTTAGGATACATATTTCTTTCCCTGCTGTAGCAGTCGCAATATATTCAAGACTTTCGTTAATGGCAATAAGCTCGCTACGAAAGACAGAGCAGCCGTCGGGATTTCTTCTCTGAATCTTCATGTAGTTATCATTTGAAATTATATAGATTCCACTGCCAGTTTCGCCCCTCTCGTTTTTACTGCCGTCAGTGTAGGTTTTAATAGCGTCAGTCGGGATGTTGTTAATAATTTCGAGTGCCAGTTGCTTTAGATAGACAGGAGGATCATCCTGCTTGTTCACTTGGACAAGAAGCTCCGTGTGGAAAAATACATTAGGAAGACCTGCGGAAGGATCAACGTATTGAGCCAAGTGATGTTGTTCCACGTCGCTTTCCAACAGATTTGCTTGGGCCACCATGCTAAATGGACTATTTCTCTTAAGCCTTTGAACATTGTGCCAGTCTCTCAGGTAAGCAGAGGTTCTGTTTCCCTCTCCAAGACTAGATAGCTTGCCATAGTATTTCACCAAAGTGGCATTTCTTCTGAGGCTAAGTGGTTGCAAGTCAGCCTCAAAAAGCACAATGTCGTTTGGGCAAGTATTACGAAGTCCAGTGATAATTCGGGCCGCGCTAAGTTGGACTCGTTTAAGTTTCTGTAGATTGGTGTTAGATGCACAACAGTAAACTGGATATCCATACTCTAGGATGGGTCTAACAAGAGAGATGTATGTATTTCTTAGAGTGGAAGCATCAGCTCCCCAATCACGTCCTGAAATGAACTTTAAAATTTGGAGTCGTTTCCTGCTTTTAAGCACAAGATGGTCAATGTGCTTATTGCACGTTATCTCTGGATCCAAAACAAATCCCAGATACTTTGGGTGTTTTTCCACTGTAAGAGGCGTTTGGTTCAAAATAACACCAGGTTGATAGTTATATAGTTTTCTATTGGTTGTAAAGAACCCTACAGTAGATTTTAGTGGTAGGAGCTTTAACACATACATGTAAATTTAAGAGGGACTGTCAGTCCTATACACGTAATGCTTTATTTTTCAAATCATAGTTTCTTGAAAAGTATTTTTTAAACGTATGATCTGTTTGCACCAGATACGCAAATAGGGATGAAAGACAATTTAAAAAAGATTTGAAGGAACAATATCAATCAGTTTTTTAATTATTAATTTTTTTTAAAGCTTCATTTTGAGAATCGTGGCGACATCTGTAGGACAACTTGGCTTAATTGATTAAAAATATTTATTATTAATTTAAATAATTCACTCATGCATTATCTTTGTATGTTAATACAGAATTTAAATGATGCTTTTAAATTCAAGTACTTTTTATGACAAAAACATTCATAACAAACGAGAATCTATTATTTTAAAATTTGATGACACACAAAAATAAATGTCGCCAAATCGTAGAAGGAAAAAAACGCCAATATCTAAATCGTTCAAACTGTAAACCTAAACCACATGAAAAAGTGGGCGGAGCTCATTATAAATCCAGCCAAAGAATTTCGCGCGACTTTTAAACTTGACTACTTTAGTTGTTGTATAGGTTGGATACTTTTAGATAAGATTTGGTTTAAATTATCGTCGCACTAGAGCTACACGAGGGCTATTGGCGCTTGGATATTTTTAGCTATTTTGATATGTACAGCTGTGGAAAAAGTTCCCACTAGTGATTATTTCGAACGTTAGTCATCCTATAGAACCTTTTTGACTTTGTGTTTATATAACATCATGAGTTAATTGCAGGACAAAAAATTGCATAAGGAGCCGTCTTCATATTAAAAATGCTATTAACTTTAAAATTTTCAATGGCAGCACCCAATTTTATAATTAAGAAATATTAAGAATCTTCATAAACCCTAAATCTTAGTTTTTGTTACATTTGGCTGAATATTTGACGAGTTATTCAATCGAATCACTTAGTGACCTTTGGTTTACCATTTCTAAAATGACGGCCGTAGTCTGTGGGTTTATTGAAGGGAGAAATATAAACGTTTATTTAAAAATGTTTAGGGAGGGGTCCTGGGATGTATAGTCAATGAGGATGAAGAACTGACGTTATTTTTAGAATATTTTATAATCTTTTTTTAAGTTCGAAACATTTTTTTAATAGAAAAGAAGGTATTAATATGGTAGTCTTCCCAAAGTGTCCCGTCTGTCTGTCCTTACTTCGGTGACGATATCTGTTCTATCCATCAGATCTTAAGAATCATTTTTGTCATCGAAAGATAGGACAGCAGGGACCTACCTTCATACTTTTTGTTCTTCTGTTTGTACGTCCATATGGACATCTGACATCTTGTCATGTCGACGAACGACCCATTAAAGTAGCATTGGAATTTAATTTTTAGTCATTTAAATTACTGTTGCCACATCAGCAATATCACGAAAAACCTTATTTGAAATGTTAAAGATTATTAATTTTTTCTTTGTAAATCGATTTGGAATGGCGTTATAAAAAATATACCACAATGTGATTTTTTTTAATGTTTATTATATCTGTTTACTAAGAAAGTGGTTCACAGTGTTACTTTTTTTTGCTTAAAGAGCTAATTGGTATTAATTTACAATTAAATTCCTTTAATTATCAGTGCAATTTGGAGTTATTTCACGTTTATCATTGCCAAATGTTCTGGATATATCAGGTTTTTTCAAATATTATAGTTATTGATAGTTATTTAATTACAAGAATCTCGTGTAATTTAAGGTGAGATTTTCAAAGCATTGCCAAAGATCACGGAAAGGATGCTACAGGATGTGACTCGTTCAATTTTACATAATTATTCTTCAAACTGCAAATAAATTTAGCAAAATATAAAGATTAGTTATTTAATTTGCGGAAGAAAAAATTTAATTATAGTGGCCAATTTTTAGAGTTGAAGATTCAAATTGTAACTGAATGCTGGGTTAGTCTATATTTGTTCTGAAGTTATAAATCTTGTGCGGAAGTGGTTATAGGTGGCAGTTAATGTTATAATAATACCCTTGCGTTTCGACGAGAATTTCATTCTAGTACTTAAGTAACTGCACATGTAGGCTTTTTAATTCTTTAAGAACTTCTCGAGCAACATTCAAGAACATGTGTCGTTTGGTGGCAGAGTACTGAAAGTTTAATGTGCCAACCACTCAGTCCGACGCTATTTTAGAGGCCTTGGAAAGTTGCAAAAAACACGTCAAGATTTCCCGGCTCCAAAGGTGTGCAATGTAGAAAGCTTCTTTCAGAACGAATGTACAGATTAGTGGCGGGAGTAAGGCTTGTAATAAAGAGACCAGTGTCTAATTTACAAGAGCAACCAAATGAACAAATTGACAAGCTGCCACTACACTGTAAAAAATTTGGCCTGAATTTACTTGCAATTACTAAGTAACTTTACAGGTATCACACCATTTACTAGAAAATCACCTGTAACCAATCTCTTATAGTAGGTTTACTAAACAAACTTCTGTAGTAATACTAAGTAAATTGATGTAACGCCAGCAGCGCCCCCTGCCTATCTTTTCTAGAGATGCGTCGTTTTCCTAGCAGCATTGTTTCTCGAAATTTGTTCGATTGGTCATCGGATTTAGCGAAAACTCACCGGTGATCGTATCTGTAATTTGAAAGTGTGCGAGTCAAAATCAGCAATCGGTGAACGAAATTCTATTAATAAAAGTCATTGATTCGATATCGGTCAAAGGTAAAAATTCAATTAATGTACGTTGCATCGGAAAATTATGACGAATTGATAATCGCAATGATAAGAAACAAAAAAAAATCAATAGCAAAATTTCTTAATCAATAACATAAAACTTCTTTAACGATCAAGATTTTAACTTCTATATTTACACGCTACTGATCAGCAAGTCACGATGGCAGCGAGGTTCCGCGCAGTTCCTCGTTGCAAGCAAGCACGCAGATCCGGAGATACGTGGGTTCGGGCCTCCGCAAAGTCGAAATAACTGATTAACAGGGAAAATTAGTGGTGCCCTCTGGTTTGACATTTTTGAAACTGTTTATAGCTTCTTAGTAAACTTACATGAAAATCCCCTGTGAAGCTACTGCAAGTTTCTTAGTAAACGTACAAGCAGAACATCTGTAAATCTACTACAGTTTTCTTAGTATGGTTACTAAGGAAATGTATGTGTTACTTACTAAGTTTAAGGGGTCTAAGGAGTCTTAAAAATGTGCAAAGAAGGAACTACAAAGCATAGTTTGATCTTTCATGTAACTTTTTAACTACTCAATATACAAGTATAATTTTTTTATATGCAGTTCTACAAGATTTATTTAATATGAAACAAATTTTAAAATTTATGAAACTTTAACCAAAACTAAAATAAGTGATATTAAACATAAAGCTATTTGAACACATTGTGATTAGGCTTGCGCGGCAAATTGTGAGGTCAAAATTGAAGACATGACCAAGAAAATGACTTTATATTGTACAAATATGTACAAACAAAGACTTATACCTAAATTCTCAGCTCAATTTTAATTAGAATTTATTTTAAGAACTTTTTTCTAAAAAAAATTATAAAAATTTTTGAATTTTGATTTTAAAAAATTTTAAAAATTATTTCTAATTAAAATTGAGCTGAGAATTTAGGTATAAGTTCTAGTTTGTACATATTTGTACAATATAAAGTCATTTTCTTGGTCATGTCTTCAATTTTGACCTCACAATTTGCCGCGCAAGCCTAATCACAATGTGTTCAAATAGCTTTATGTTTAATATCATTTATTTTAGTTTTGGCTAAAGTTTCATAAATTTTAAAATTTGTTTCATATTAAATAAATCTTGTAGAATTACATATAAAAAAATTATACTTGCATATTGAGTAGTTAAAAAATTACATGAAAGATCAAACTATGTTTTGTAGTTCCTTCTTTGCACATTTTTAAGACTCCTTAGACCCCTTAATGCAGTAAGGTTACTAGAAAAGTTCATGGCACCTGAGTTTCCTAGAGATTTTCTAGTAATACTACAGATTTTTTTTTACTGTGTAGCAATACAAAAGGTTCCTGCACATGTTTTTGAAGACCATAAACCCGCGTTTGTTTGTATCTTGCTGACCTTATTATTGCCTTTAAAACTGCTAATACGACAGATTCATTATACATTGGGGTTTCTACTTTTGCATTAGTATGCCATTAGTTTTAACAAACATAAAGATTGCTACGCCAACAATTAAAAGTACGGAACTAGATTTAAGGGGTCATAGTCTTAAAAATGTGCAAAGAAGGTACAACAAAGCATAGTTTGATCTTTCATGCAATTTTTAACTACTCAATATAAAAGTATAATTTTTTTATATGTAATTCTATAAGATTTACTTATTATATAACAAATTTTAAAATTTATGAAACTTCAGCCAAAACTAAAATAAATGATTACAAACATAAGACTATTGGAACACATTGGGATTAGGCTTGCGCGCGAAATTTTGAGGTCAAAATTGAAGAAATGACAAAGAAAATGATTTTATATTGTACAAATATGTACAAACAAAGACTTATACCTAATTTCTAAACTCAATTTTAATAAGTAATTATTTTCAGAGCTTTTTCTTTAATTTTTATTAATTTTTTTTAGAAAAAAGCTCTTAACATAAATTCTAATTCAAATTGAGCTCAGAATTTAGGTACAAGTCTTTGTTTGTACATATTTGTACAATATAAAGTCATTTTCTTGCTCATTTCTTCAATTTTGACCTCAAAATTTGGCACGCAAGCCTAATCCCAATGTGTTCAAATAGTTTTATGTTTGTTATCATTTATTTTAGTTTTGGCTGAAGTTTCATAAATTTTAAAATTTGTTATTAATAAATAAATTTTACAAAATTACATATAAAAAATATACTTATATGTTGAGTAGTTAAAAAATTACATTAAAGATCACCTTCTTTCTCATTTTTAAGACTTCTATGACCCCTTAAGAACAATACTGTTTACGCGCCGAAGCTAAACTAGTATTCCGAAGTTTACAGGGATGACTTTAGAGCAGTTCATAGCGGTATCAATTCTCGGTAATTATTAATAGAAATATAATGTATTAGTACGAGCAAACCAGAAAAGAAATCGTTTCCTGTAAGATCGTAATATTTACAAAATAAATATAATTTATTAAACAAATAAAAAAATTAAATGAAAGAGAAATAACCAAACAACACAATTTTATTTCCTCCAGAACATCGTCCGGGCTCGCAAAAGAGTACCGGAACCAGTTTTCGTTAGTCTAAACCTGATTACAAACGAATAATCTTTATCTTGTGATTGAGAAAGCTTGCCGTGCTCCACTCCCCAGAAAGAGAAACGTATCCCCTTTTTTAAATCGCCAGACGTATCATTTGGCGAAAATTTGTAACGCCACCTGGCGAGTCAGAATCAAAATAAAGTTGGTTGATAAATCCTCTTAAATCATGGTTCAGTGGCAAGCCAGTGTCTTATACTTACAGTCCCATTCGTCTGACTTGTCCTTGCAATCTTCGAATCCATCACATTTGCCAACTAAAGGAATGCAAGTTCCGGTGTAGCATAGGAAGTGTGTGCCTTCGCAAAAATTAGGATCACCAGTTCTACTAACTAAAAAGATATATAACAATATATAAACATAAAGAATTCTATATAAGGGAGGTCATGGCTAGTTTTCCATGTTTTTTTTTATTGTATGTATTTGAAGAAAATAAGATCTCACCTTCTTAATCACATGTTTAACCCTCTAATGCATGAATTTTTATTTTCATGCCCCAAAAAAATATAAATCTTTAATACTAGTACATTAGGGAAAAAATACTGAAAAAAATTTAACTGCAATAGAATTTAAATAATTTCAATTTTTAATTTTTTTTTCCATGTGACAAAAACCAACTACAAAATTCCAATTTTGATAATAATGACTAGAAAACTACTAAATATAGTTCAAAATAACCCTTTTAAGTATAACTAATTTTTCAAAACAATTTATTTGTATTTAGTACTAATACTATTAACCTTTGAATACTGCCAAAAACGTAATTTTACAACAGTTGGAAACTACACTTTTTAATTTTGATTATACTTTTACTGCTGTCATTTATGAGGGTTATTATTAACTAAAACTTCAAAATGGAATGCAATAGATGAAAAATGTCGAGAGGGAGGTCTATTTTAATAGAATAAATTGGATTATGTAACTTGTTACCGAACGGTAACAGTATGCATTAGAAGGTTAATACTTTTCTTATAAGTACTGCAAGTAACAACACCTGTAATATTACGGAAAAATTCTGATAGCAAAATTGCCAGAAAATATTCGTAGTGGTACTGACAAAATATGTTGACAGAATTTTCGACCCTTATCCCGGCCCTGAAGAAAATATTCGTGCACAACAGATATGTTCTGTCAAAAATAAAAAGCGAACCTATGACAAACCCTCACCCCATTGACCGCTGTACCACAGTAGCGATAGCCACAAGTTAAGGGACGAAGTTCTTTTTTATTTTTTCGTGATTAAAACAGAAAAAAAATCTGTTATAAAGTAGTTTTAGAAAACAGACATTTTTGTAGGGAAATAACAGAAATATTCTGTTTCACAACAGACATTTTCTACAGTTTACTTTTTGGCTGTAAAAGCAGTCAAATGCTAGCTGGAGAATGTGACCCGAATCCTAGGCACATTTTCCCAGACTGCAAAAAATGAATTGGGAAAATTTTTCCACCTATTCTTAAACAGATTTAACAAACTTATAACCTCATACGCGAGCACGCACATGACACACGCACGTATGTATCTCTATATATTTTCCTCATATTATTGATATATCCTTGTCAAAATTTAGTTTCTGTAAAATTTAAGATACATGACATAAAACCCTCTTACACCATCCCTTTTTCTTGCAATATGCTTCGTCACTTTCGTCTTGGCAGTTTTTCTCTCCGTCGCACCATTTCCCCCTGCTGACACAATCGCCATCGTCGCAAGGCAGGGAATCATTTGGGCAAGTACTGTTTCTTTCTGGAAAAAAAAGAATGTCAATCAGGCAATAAATTAACTCACTTGTTAAGCATGAATAAAAAAACACAATTCCGCCATCAAAATTTTATATAAGTCTGTTGGGTTTTTAAAAAATTAAATATTTGTGAAATTTTTTGCAATTTTCAAATCCCTACTCCTTTTTTATTTTGCAATATTTTTAAACACACATTTTTATACAACATTTGGAAGATAATTCAAACCAAAGTATGTATTTATATTTCGATTAAAATGAAAAAAAAATTTAAAAAAATATTTGTAGTAATTTTGCCAAAAAAATGCAGGAAAAAAATTCAATTTTAAGATTTAAAAAAAAAAATTGTGTGACTTATATCGAAAATCAAAATGCATACTTCTGTTTAAAGTATGTTCATTTGTCTATGAAAGAAAAAATTATTATTGTACTTATAATATTTAAAAAAAAAAGCCTTAGCGTTTTTAATAATCTTAAAATTGAAAAAACGCGAACAGAGATATGAGCGTTTAAAGTTTACACTTAGTAGTACAACAATGTTCGAGGGTCTTATTCAAAAATTCATAACTCCGAAACTAATTCATAATTTTTAAGCGGTTTCTTCTTAAATGTTAAGAAATATTCAAATATTATTTAAAAAAAAAAAGGATTTTTCGCGATTTTGAGGTATCGGAACCCCTTAAGTTTAGAGACCCGTGGTCGATCGGGCTCAATCGCCTTTAATGAGTATGTTGCATAACATCAAATTTAAACTCATCTAGGAGATTCTTTCAACATTTCAATGAAGGCGATATAGATGTTGCCTTAAGGGACGAATCACCAAGGTACTCAAATGACGTGTAATACTCGTGCTTTTATCCAGAAGTACCAAATCTTCACAACATTATTACTTTTGAGCACCTAAAATAATCTAGTAATTTATATGATTTTCAAATTAAATTTGTGCAATAATTACACTTTTTTTTATATAAGTTATGATGCTATTTTGTCAACTATTGAGCGTCTGAAATAGTGGAAGTTGTTGTTTAAATATGCCTTTGAAATAAAATTTTGTTGAATATTGAAATTTGAAATAAAATGTAACCCTCTAATGCATGAATTTTTATTTTCATCCCCAAAAAATATATATGTATCTTTAATACTCACACATTATGGAAAAAATACTAAAAAAAATTTAATTGCATTAGAATTTAAATAATTTCAATTTTTAAATTTTTTTTCATATGACAGAAACCAACTGCAAAATTCCAATTTTGATAATAATGACAAGAAAAATACTAAAAATACTTCAAAATAACCCTCTTTAACTACAATTAATTTTTCAAAACAATTTATTTGTATATTTAGTGTTAGTATTATTATACTTTGAATACTGCCAAAAACGTACTTTCGCAACAGTTAATAACCTCACTCTTTAATTTTGAATACACTTTTGCTACTGTCATCTATGAGGGTTATTATAAACTAAAACTTCAAAATGGAATGTAATAGATGAAAAAAAAACACAAATTTGTCGAGAGGGAGGTCTACTTTAATAGAATAAAGTGGAATATGTAATAGGGTGGTTCGAAAAAACAAAATTTTCGAGTATCAACTTCAAACCGGTCGCAAAAGTTGCGTATCGTCATGCTGATTAACGGAAAAATAATTAAAAAATTCTAAAATTACACTGCTCAAAACAATTAGGGGAGCACTTTTTAATTCCAACTTTAACTTCACTCCCAACTTTTTAATTGTTATCCTATAAATCTGAAATTTGTTAAATAGGTTCACTATGCATTCGAAATGAAATAGTAAAAAACAGGAGAAAAAATCTTAAGTTTTTAATACTTAAATTTAAAGGTGGGAAATGGAATAATAACTTTTTAATAAATTATAACAATAATTTTTTCAAAACTTTTTTTGTTAAAAATAGTTGAAATATATTTTTAAACATCTAAAAAATGCAAGCATGAAAAATTTAGGGTCAATTTATTTTCTAAAACTGTTTTAAAGTGAAATTTATTTTACCATATTTTTCATATTTTCATTAATATTAAAAAAAATATATTAAATTCTTCAAAATATGTTATTCTTCCATATAATGATGTATCTAATGATACATAAGTTGCGAATTTAACTTAGTCAGAAAAAAATCACAAGCTGATGATTTCCAATGGAATCATTGGGAGCGAAAGATTTTAAAACATGTGCTCCCCTAATTGTTTTGATCAGTGTATAAATATAATGGGCCCCGTGGGTTTGAAGTTTCGAAAAAAGGTAAAAAACGACTAACTTCGAAATATCAGCCAAAATTTGCAGATAAATTATTTAGCTTCCAAACTGCATTTTTTAGGTTTGAAATACTTCAGTTATTACGAAAAAAAATTTCTCCATACGTATTTTTTTGTAATATTAAGTCTCATAAAAAATTGAAAATGTACAAACTTGATGAATTTTTGAGATTTTCCTTGCTCTCAAAACCTTAGCTATTTTGGAGTCAACACCATAAAAAACATTTTACTACATTAAAATAAAAGATTTATAAAATATAAAGTCGATTTGAGCAGGTAATCGGCCTTATATTCCTAGAAAGTCAGGACCGTCGGGTGGTGCGGGGCCCGTTACCCCTTATTATAATGGATCCAAATAACAGTGAACAAAAATGGAAATCAGCTTTGAATATGGATGATAACATTTAAATTAATATATATTTGTCTAAAAAAATTATGTTAATGCAACGGTTGGATATTTGGACAAAGGTTGGTATGACAGCTCAGATGATACTTATTCCAACGTCAATGCCTCGTTTGACAAATATCAATTACCGGTTATCAACTTTGAATAAATATGAAAACTTTGTGAAAGGGGCAGTATAATTTAAAAATCTCATGTTTTAACCAGTCATGGCAATTTTAAAACTAGAATTGACAGTTAAATTAATTTTTACACTTAAAATTCAATTATTTTTCTTTTTATTTGCTGTATTACAAATTAAAGTCCGATGAAGTAATGAAGTTTTATTAAAATGAAGATTCCCTTGCTGGTACCGATAGAAGAGGGAAATTGGGAGTTATTAACCATTTATACAACTTTCCTGTTCGTCAGTCGGCACTTGAAAACAGATGTAGCGCATAAATCTGGCTGGCCACTTGAGAACGCATGAAGTTATACTCCAATAGCTATAGCTTATATCATAACGAGAAAGCGACGAGAATTCGGTTGTAAGGATTGATATATGGAATGAGTTCAGTAAGAATTGTTGTGAAATGTCATCTCAGTAAAAGAAGTTCGGTACCAGACAGAAAAATAACTGTAAAATTTCCGGGTTTCCTAAGTATGTTACCAGCATATGAAGATGTAGTATTTTATTGCTTAGAAGAAATCTCATATCCAAATGAAAAAGTAGGATATTTAAAAATAGCAGAAAGTGTTGCTGTACTCAAGTTGAAAATAATTATCACAAGGCTTTCACTCCAGTTGTGCTGCACATTCGTATTGTACACATGATAAAACTGTTTAACGACAAGTATTGCAAATTGAAAAAAAAAAAAAAATTACAAACATTTCAATAAAGCCGCAAGTTATCATGCTAAAGTGAATGAATTCGTAAATGAAGCTCAAACAAACTTTTCGATATTGCAGCATGGAAGTGTAAAATATAATTTTCTTGTGGATGTGGCAAAAATGCCAATAATTAAACTTGCCTTGCAGTGGTAGATCGCAAATGGTAAAAAGAAAATATTTTACTGAGGGCCTAAAGCATGTGTTGTAAGCAATCGAAACTTCAAGTTACTTGCCAGAAAACTTGGGCAAATTTATCGATATTAAAAACGAAAAAAATACTTATTTTGCACATTCTGAAAATGTGCTATTATCAAAGCTCGCAAAGATATTCTAGAGAAGGGCTACAATAAAATAATAAAAGCAAGGATAAAAAAACTCACATTTTAAAATGCTTATAATAACTAATGCTACAGATTATATCGAAATTAATAAATTGAGATGCATGTGTAAATTATATCCACCACCTATTCTGAGGAACGTTAGTAACATTGAAGTGTTATCACTTATTAAAATGTTATATGAGCTCATGATTAAAAGTAATCAGTTTTCTACTACACTCAATCAGTCGAGAGTCGCGTTAAGCTTGTAATACAAGCCTCAACTAAAATGTGTGGTCATTAATCTCGAAATGGCTTCATAGGTATATTCATTTGTTTAGAAGCTATATGCAGAAATTTCATAAAAATCTCTTTAAATGCATTTACTTGGGAAAAACCACACTAAAGAATAAATATCTATTCACATTTATATAATCGCATATCTGTGTATTAAACTTCAAGACAAAAAATATGGTTGGTTGAGTATACCCGCACAGGATGAACTCGAATTGCAATCAACTTCCCGTGGTGAGTTGTTGGTCATTTCATAAACTAATAAATAAAGTGGGCAAAGAGCAGAATTTATGTGAATTTATTTTAAAAATTTGAATAGGCAAATATAGATGAATTTAAATGTTATCACCCATATTCAAGGCTGATTTTAATTTTTTTTCACTGTTATTTGGATCCATCATAATAAGGGGTAACGGGCCCCGCACCACGCGACGGTCCTGACTTTCGAGGAATATAAGGCCGATTTCCTGCTCAAATCGACTTTATATTTTATAAATCTTTTATTTTAATGTAGTAAAATATGTTTTTATGGTGTTGACTCCAAAATAGCTAAGGTTTTGAGAGCAAGGAAAATCTCAAAATTTCTTCAAATTTGTACTTTTTCAATTTTTTGTGAGACTTAATATTACTAACAAATACTTTTGAAGCAATTTTTTTTCCTAATAACTGAAGTATTTCTAACCTAAAAAATGCAGTTTGGAAGCTAAATAATTTACCTGCAAATTTTGGCTGATATTTCGAAGTTAGTCGTTTTTAACCTTTTTTTCGAAACTTCAAACACACGGGGCCTATTATATTTATAACTTTAGAATTTTTTAATTATTTTTCCGTTAATCAGCATGACGATACGCAACTTTTGCGACCGGTTTGAAGTTGATACTCGAAAATTTTGTTTTTTCGAACCACCCTAATATGTAACTTGTTACCAAACGGTAACAGTATGCATAAGAGGGTTAACAATTAAGTTTCCTTGGAATCATATGCAATGCTGTTTTGTAAAAATACTAGCAATATAGTATTTTATATCATTTCAATCTCCTGTTATTCAAATATAACGTTAAGAGTTGTTTAGTTTGAAAGATCAGTGAGATCTTGAAGATAGCCAAAGTGAAAGCGCAATTTGCCTGTGACTAAAAAAATGATGAATTGTCTGTCTACAGATAAACACATGATCGTTACTTGGTTTTGGTCGAAAAGCAACCTATAAAAATAATCGTTCAAAATGTGAGGGAAATGAAGAAAATTTTCTAGTTTTGAATTTATACAATATTTAAAAAGTAACTTCAAAGAACACACACCCACACATGAATATGACGTTGAAGTTTTTGCGATACGCGTTTTATATATTCTTTTTGCTCCAGAAGTACACATTTATGTGAACTTTTATCGATTTCACTTTAAAAACTTGATTTAAAAAAATTTCTTAATTTTAACTTTTCTCTAATTAGAGCTTGAATGTTTAAGATCTCCAAAAATACCGATACCAAAGATGAGGATTTATTAACAGTATTTAAAAAATGATGAACAAGAAAGTCAAGCAGACTTTGAAATTTCAGTTGTAAATTTATGAAACGTTTCGCACAAAACAAATGTCAGAGTGGACTATTAACTGGGAAAAAACCCCAGATGGAGCTTGTTTATTCACATCACCGCAAAAATATGCATTTTTTACCGATCCGAAAATTCAATTTCGAAGCATTTAAAAAAATGCATTTATGAAGAATATGGGACCAATTTATTTTATAAATTGTTTCAGAATGAATTTAATTTTATCATGTTTTTCATATTTTTATTTATTTGAATCAAACCTTATTTAAAACTTCAAACAACATGATTCTTCCATCTAACAATAAAAAAAAGAAAATGCTATAAATAAATTATTGAGAATTTAATAATATTTATTTTTAAAAAAATGCCAGTTTAAATTGGGGAGAAAAAAATCGGAAGTTTGATGTTTCCAAATGGAGAGTAAAAGGGTAAAAAATATTTGATTTATCCTTTTCCCTATAATTATATACAAATACTAATAAATATCACTATTTTCTTACTAAATAGAATTCATTTACTTATTTCACTTACCTCCTGTTTCGGTGGATTCTATTTGAAGGAAGAGGAGACAAAATAATGCGATGCATGCTTTTAAGCTTCCCATCTTTCAATGATAACTTCTCTTTGAACTGATAACGCATGCAAAGATCAATCGATTATTTTTATTGATACTCACTCGCCACAAAGTACCATAACATTAGTCGCCCCGGTAGCGCAATCGTTAGGAAGCTAGCCATTGGAGCTGCTGGGGGTCGGGTTCGAATCCCGTTCAGGCATGGATGTTTGTGACCGTCAATAAATGTTCTTATTTGTCCATGTGTTATTCCTTTCTTTGTAATTGTAAAAATTCTTTCTGTGTCTGTCCAAGGCCACCTAGAAGAACAGGCCAGGACAGCTGTCGAACTTTGCCGAGTCACGTGACCAAAGGATCCCTCCTTTGGTCAAGTGACTCGGCAAAGTTCGACAGAGTCACGTGACCAAAGGAGGGATATTTTGGTCACGTGATTCGGCAAAGTTGGACAGCTGTCCTGGCCTGTTCTTCTAGGTGGCCTTGGTCTGTCCCACTTGACGAAAGCTTATAAGCGGTTCTCTGAACAAGCACACAAGCCGGAATATATATGTACCTACCATACCATAACATCGCAATCAGCCGAATATATCGATGTTTATCGATTTTTCTAAAGAAGCGGGTCATCAGATATAGTTGACACCATAAACAAAACAGATTAAAGAAGTGACTTTAAATGATGTTAAAGACGAAGATTTTAGTATGTTATTCTTTTTTAAGCTTTTGTACAGTATGAGGCAAACAAAAGTGGCCGCAAAGTGGAGATAAGAATACGACAGAAATTTTTCCAAGTCAAAAACCAATACAAAAAAAGGTGTGCTAACTGAAGCTATTGATTGCTTCAATATTAAGCCCAAATGCTGGGAGACTTATTTGCCGGCAACTACGCTATGGTTTGACGAGCTAGTTGAAATGAAATATAAAAAAGGTTTGCAGATCTGATCAAGAAAAGTTCCCTCTAGTAATCATTTTGGTCGTTATTTATCCTAGAGAATCGAACCTTTTTGTTCTAGTTTATAAAAACATTCTAAATTTATTGCAAAACACAAAATTTGCATTATGGGACGTCTTCATACAATAAGAACTGAGATCTGAACTCGCCGCTAGTCCATGAGTAGCTCTAATGTGAAGCTAATTCGATCCAACCATTGCAAAAACAGGTCTTCAGGCGGCTTCAAAAGTTTTTCTCGCCAAGCATTTCAACGTATTCCTACAGGGTGGTTATAAAATAACGCTCGCTATTCGGTGAGGTCTGTAGCTTGAATGAATAATCCGAATGCAAAAAAAAACATCGAGACACTTACTATTCAAGAAGGGGGGAAAAGAATGGAATCATAAAAACAAACTCGTCTCTTGACCAGGGTGCTAAATTACGAGGCGTCGTCAATTATGGCCAATTACAACACAGCAAATTACACCTCGTAATTTAGAACCCTGGTAAGGAGACGAGTTTCTTTTTTTCGAAAAAGAATGGAATCATAAAAAAGAAACTCGTCTCTTGACCAAGGTTCTAAATAACGAGGCATATCCAATTATGGCTAATAACGGTCAACACATCCAATTACGCCTCGTAATTTAGAACCCAGGTCAAGTGACGAGTTTATTTTTTATGATTCCATTATTTTCCCCCTTCTTGATTAGGACGTGTCTCAATGTTTAATGCATTCGGATTATTCATTAAAGTTTTGATGCATTCGGATTGTTCATTAAAGCTACAGACCACTCCGAATAGAAAGCGTTATTTTATAACCACCCTGTATACCCCTCACCAAAAAGGGAAAAAAGTCTGAATATTTTAATATTTCAATAAACAGCAAATTTCTATAATGGATGGAATATTCTGATGAACATTGATACGTATCACAGAAAAATTGCAATTTCAAATCGGGATTTCATAAATGTTTTTTGAGAATATTCACATATGTCTAACAATATTTTTTAAACGTGACATTTGAAAAGCAATATTGTTCATCACTTAGTAGCTCGCTTATGGATCAACGCTATTTTTTGAAATTACAAATTTGAATTATGTGGTTGAACATGGTTAAAAAATGTGTGCTTGGTTTTACCGTAACAATGGTTCCTAGTAGCTGCAACAGATGTTAGATGAAATGTTTTGTCAAATTTTCAGTATTAGATTGAAACACTTTTTAGGTTTTTTTTTAAAGAAAAAAACCTGAGAAATGTTTCAATAGGGTCACATGGGGGAATTATGGGTCACTCTCTTTCCGGGGTAAATAATGGTCATTAAATTCTGGGTCAGTGATATTTTTCATGTGTTTTTATCTAACTGGTATGCGTCATTTTGAAGCAAAAAATCAGATTAGGCTGCATTCCAAATTTCATTAAAAAATTCGAATTAAAAGTTTATTTAAAATTGAAATAACAAAAAATTTAATCTACAATGAAATAACATGCAAATTCCATTTTTGTTCAATATTCTGACTGTTGCCATTTCGTTAAACTTACGAGAAACTTTCGAGATACTTCGAACTGTAAATTAATTTAACAAACGATAAATAACTGAATTTTCGAAAGAATGTAAATGGGAAATTGTGGCATTATTTATTAAAAAAGATTACATCATTATTCTTCGAGCTTAAAACAAATTTAGCAAACGATAAAGTCTAATTGTTTTCCGAGAAGGAATATTAATAAAAAGTTAATTTAGGAGTTTAAAAGTTTGCTTTAAATTATATTTTAACTGCAACCAAAAATTAATTTACTTTTGACATGCATTACTTTAAAAAAAGAGGGTGACTCATATTTACCCCATGTGTGACCCATAATTTCCCGAATCTAGGTCACTCAATAATTAAAATAAAATTAATAACAGTGAAATTTTACTTAAAGTTATTATTTCAAAAAATTATTAATTGTTTTAGCCTACTCCATACCAAATTAAAACTTTTTATCTTTCATACTTTAGAAAAAAAAGGATGCTGTTGTATTTTGACCCATAATTTCCCCATATGACCCTACCGAAAATATGGAGAAATATACCTCCACACAGGCGCTGTAGCTACTGGGAACTATAATTTTGCTGAAAGCTAGCACTACATTTTTACTAGGGTAGATATGATCAGATTTACGCACTTATGTCTGTATTTATATTAATAATTATGAAAAAAAGTGAAGTAACGATAATTTTAGCCATACACCTTCAAGCATGTGTTTATTAAAACAATCTGATACTATTTTATTGTATAGAAATGCAATTCTTTGAACGGCACCAATTCATTTATTTAGGATTACAAAAATTTCATATCGTATGTACATGACTGATTACAGTCCTTAAATTAGTTTAAAATTATTTTTGATTTATTTAGAGCTGAACAACTTATATTTCACAAGTAAGTTTACTGTCAGAACAATTTTTAATAGTTATCTTATTCAACGTATGTAGGAAGTTGTTTTCACAAATTTTACATGATAGACATACATAAACTTTCTTTTCCTGGCTTATTTGTTACTCTTCGTCTCTGCTGGATGTCATGCCTAGTAATTTGGGTTATTCTGGCCCCCCAAAAAGTACTAGGCATGGCATCCTACAAAGACAAACAGTAACAGATGGCCGAGAGGGATTTTTTTCTGATTTTCAGATAACCAGCAATTCTTCCGACAATCGGAGTTCGTATAATGGAAGTTTTACTTGTATCTGTGTATTGTCGTAAGATGTTAAGCATCACCACCATCAACTGCACTGTGACTTGCTCTTTTCAAACGAAAAATTACACTGTTGATTTCGTGCATAGCTACAAGTCTCATATTAGCATCCATTTCTCTTAGTTGAATGCACAGAAGTTCGCAAAATGCAGAGCGTTCGTCCTTCTCCGGTTTTTCTGTGAATATTTGCAAAAAATTCAGAGCGGATTCTATTCGTTTTTCTGCTTCGCTTTTTTCAGTTTTCCATTTTTGGCTCCCAAGTGGACCCTCTTGTTGGACCGGAGACGAATTAGGGTCTGTTGATTCAGTTGAAAAATCTGTTGACTTGGTCGGCGTCGCCCAGTCGGTGGTGGTTGAATTTTCACGTTCGTTCCCTTTTCTTACCTGGAAAGAAAATCGCGATGAGAATTCGTAAAAGGGTACATCACAACAACAGTGAAAAAAGGTAGTTGACTAAAAAAAAATATTTTCTTTACCTCTTGCGACCTGGCGTCCCCATTTGAGGACGTTTTTTAAAACCTTCCCACGAACAATTAACACGTTAACTAGTTCCGAATTTGACCTGGTCCGTTAGAAGAAGATCCAAATATCAGTTTTTAGCCTTTGATTACAGGTATGAGTCAATTAGATCTATTAAAAAAATTAAGTTTTACGAGGGTCAATACAATATTAGAATTCTTAAAAAAATATTTTAATTTTTTTTCAAACTTTTCAAATAATTTTTCTAATAGTTAATTTTAAAGGCATTTTGCATCAAAAGCAATGTTTAAATAATTTGTTAGCAACAAATTAATGATACGGTCTTTTTTTGCATTTATAGCACAACAAAATATGTAATTTTTTAGTTTAAGGCGCTTCCCTAAGTAACAAACATAATTTAAAAAAAAGAATTCTTTTAAAACATACTTTTTAGCATATATATTTTTATGAAAAGTATGTTTAGATTAAGAATATACTCGTGGGAATTCGCTCAGGTCTTAAGAGGTTAAAATATTCTTAGGCCAAAAATTTAAGACCATAATGTTTTTTTTTTTAAATAATACCCCATGAAAAGTACAAAATGCATGTTAAAATTGGAACGAAAGTACCGATGAAAAAAAAAAGCCATTTTAAAATTATTTGTATTAATTATTTAAAGATTTACTTTGCAAAAAAAAAAAAATATTATTATTTTTTTTGTTCACACTATAATTAATTTAATATTTTAAGGTATTTTAGCCATACAGTCAAGTACTATTCTCCGTCCCAACTTTCAACTAAAAAATTTCTTCAACGGGAAAACATGAGGATGTTTCAAAATTACTTATTGAAAATTTAAGAAAAAAATATTCGAACCAATTTCAAAAAGTTGAATTATAGAGTGCTGTAGAAGTTCTCTACATTAACGCGATTTATCGTATGAAGAGCACAGCGGAAAAACCGCTTAATTTCGTAAAAAAAAAACTTTCCTTATCAGGCCTCTTTGGCGATCGCGAGTAATCGCCTAAACTGGTGTAAGGAAACCAGTTTTAAGACATTTTTTATCGACATTCACGTGATGTACGATTCCGACGCTTGGACCAAGCGAAAAATAAGAGGTCGCCAATATCCGCCAAGCAGACACAATTTCGGAACGATTCCTAATAAATCAAGTGGTTCTCCCCCTGTACTCTTCATATGAATTTATCATATTTGAAATGCAGTAACCTCAGAGTTTGTTACATGTACCTCCCATATTTTGTTTGAAGCTTTTGCTGTTCATTCCCCGAAAGCAGTTGACAAACAGACATAAAGACAGAACGACTAACTGAAACAGAAATTGTAATACCTTCCACATTTTACATTATTAATTTAGTGAAGCTATAAATGTACTTTTGTGAAGATTGGGTGTGACGATTGCGTAGCTGTTGTAATGTCGTCCTTTTCTAACCCGTCTCTAGATGAACTGGATTCAATGGAGGTTGTTTCAGTTGGTGCCTCTGAAGTAGTCGCATAGTCATCATCTGTTTCTGGTTCACCTGCCAAAAATATGTTCGTTTGATATTTGTATTTTTTTTTTTTTTTAGGAATACACAAATATTATGTAATATGTTTACTGTCTGCACTACTTGGCTGGTAAAATTATCACCATCCAAATTTATCTCGACTAGAGTGGCTCCATGTACAAGTGTATAAGAGTGGCGCCACTGGGGAGTGACTGGCAACCGGCTCTCCAAGCTCTTCCCCGGCTCGTGCCAACCTAGAATCGTTATCTCTTTTAACGGCGCCAAAGCTCAACCGAAACTGAAGTTATATTTGCTCGGGGTTCCTGATGGGGGAAATTTGTATCCGATTCTTTTGGATAGTATTCGATTTCAACTTAAAGAAAAAGCTTACCGCTTTTTTCTTTTTTTTTTAAAGAAAATTTTGTTGAGTATAACACTGATTTTTTTTATCTTGTTTCTAACAAAACAGTTTGAAAAACTTAAGATTTTTATAACCAATTTGTATTTATACATTTTCTTTTAATTTAAAACTCTACTTTTCATCCAAATACGATTTTTGGAGATATCAGATTTTAACAATATAAAAACGGCAACATAACAAATTACGATACTTTTAAAGTTTTATTTTAATATATTTAAAAACTGTATTGAGAAGAATAATCGCTATAAAGTAAATAATTCTTTCAATTTTAAAAAAGTTTTTGCATGGAATTTATGAAGTAGAAAAATAGGTACTCCAGGCTAAATAATTTATTTTTTTAGGACTTCCTTATATATTTGTGAATTTTATTATGTAGTCAAGTGCACTTTAAATTACTTTTTAGAAAAATATACCATATCCAAATTTATGATTTTAGATTAAATAAGGGATATAATTTGTAAAGGCTATGAAGCACTTAATAATTAACTCACCTTTAAAAAAATCGCCTTATATGTTACTTTTTATGTTGTATCTTACAGCGAAGAAAGACACATGGATATGATTATTAATCCCATAATGCATGTTCTTTTTTATCCCGAAAAAATATATTTGTATCTTCAATACTCATAATTATGGGAAAATACAGAAAAATTAACTGCTTTGGAATTTAAATTTTTTAAATTGTTGCCATATGGCAACACTATGCATTGAGCACTGAATTGATGCCTAAAGTTTGGGGTATTAATATCTATTTTTTTTATAAAAATTATTACTTTTTTAAATTAATCTAATGATTCTTTTTATATTACTTACAAATTATACTTAAAAATAAAGTTAATTGATTATTTTATTATTATGTAATAAGTTGCAGAGGCACAGACACAGTTTTAAATATAAAAATCTTTAATGAAAACATTTATAACAAAAAGAGTATTAACATTGATGTATTAATTTTATCCATATGGCAACAGAATGCACAAGAGGGTTAAACACTTAAAGTATCTTTAATAATTCAAATAATTCCTAAGTTACATTATAATAACTATAAAAACACGCCAACATAACACTCCATACCGAACAGACTTTCATTTGTTTACCTTTTAGAAAAGCGCCAACATGGTGAAGCCAACTAGCGCCAAAACGTGGCCGAATATCGTCTGCACGCAAATTCCGAAAATTGCCTATATCACTTAAAATAACAACTTTTTTTTGCTTTTAGGAATTCATAATCATTCATTGAATATAATACTATAATAAACAGTACTTAAAATTACGATTATTAGGATTATTATAAACGAAAACTTGATAAAATAGACATTGCAAGTTGGAACAATGTTAAAAAAACTTAAATTACATACCTTAAAACTTGTTAAATACAAAAAATACTTGTTGCAAAATGTAGCTCGGACTATTCCCTATTCCAATTATGCAATATAAAAGTTAAACATACCTAAAGTTTTGCAGATTAAGCAGATTATCGTAGAACACTCACAATTCCTATGGACGCGCTATGGAGAAAAAATACAGTGGTCGAAAATTTGGACTCCTTGGACTCCGGAAGTGGAGTCAGCCAATGAGATTGCAGATGCTTGACTTCACGTAATCGGCAGGGGAGCAAGGTGTCTCCACTCTTATAGTACTTACTATTTATGGAGCCACTCTAATCTCGACAAATTGAATTAAAATAACTTGTAGGTAAGGCAATATAATTACAAAACCATAAGGAGTCATAGGAGTCTTAAAAATGTGCAAAGAAGGTACTACAAAGCATAGTTTGATCTTTCATGTAATTTTTTAACTACTCAATATATAAGTATAATTTTTTATATGTAATTCTTCAAAATTTATTTATTATAAAGCAAATTTTAAAATTTATGAAACTTTATCCAAAACTAAAATAAATGATATTAAACATAAAGCTATTTTAACACATTGGGATTAGGCTTGCGCGGCAAATGTTGTGGTCAAAATTGAAAAAAAGACATAGAAAAGGACTTTATATTGTACAAATATGTACAAACAAAGACTTATGCCTAAATTCTCAGCTCAATTTTAATTTAAAATTATTAAAAAAAAAATTTTAATCAAAATTTAAATTTTTTTTATTTTTTTTTAGAAAAAAGTTCTTAAAATAATTTCTAAATTTTTTGCGCTGAGAATTTAGGTATAAGTCTTTGTTTGTACATATTTGTACAATATAAAGTCATTTTCTAGGTTATTTAAAGTTTGGCCACAACATTTGCCGCGCAAGCCTATAATCCCAATGTGTTCAAATAGCTTTATGTTTAATATCATTTATTTTAGTTTGGGCTAAAGTTTCATAAATTTTAAATTTGTTTTATAATAAATAAATCATGTAGAATTACATATAAAACAATTATACTTATATATTGAGTAGTTAAAAAATTATATGAAATTGAAAACCATGCTTTGTAGTAACTTCTTTGCACATTTTTAAGACTCCTATGACCCCTTAAGATAAGAGGTATTTTTGATAAATGTTTATCTTTATTACCTGAATGTCTGCCACCTGCATATTCAAATAATAAATCGGAGATAATTCAACCACGATATTTTATTCTTTTGTTAAAGAGATTTATTTCATTCCAAAAACAGCGGTGGCTTCGATGTTAGGCATTCGCCTAGCATGCGAAAAAGGTCTCAGGTACGGGTACGGGCATCGCGAAAAGAAACTACCGAACTATAAACGGACCGTGCAGCCAAAATGTCCGACTAATAATAACCCCGTGTGAAGGAAGTCCACGATAAATATCCTTCAAAGTCCTAACTTTGTGTACGATGTCGCTTTTAAAGGTTGCGTTGGGTGCCAACTCAGGTGTCGGCTCGTCACTTGACTGTGGTTTTGAAATATGACGCCCGTTGCAAATAGCCCTCGTGTACCTCTAGTACGACGATAATTAAATCTAAATTAAACTAAACTAAAAACAGCGTTCTGGTTTGTCTTTTATAGCGTTCGGTAAGGGATTTGCATGACACATTCATGTAAATTTAAGTCGTGGTTTAGTGACGAGCCAGCGTCGTATACATACAGTTCCATTCATCCGACTTGTCCTTGCAATCTTCGAATCCATCACATTTGCCAACTAGAGGAATGCAATGTCCTATGTTGCATAAGAAATGAGTGCTATTGCAAGAATTCGGATCATTTGTAGTATCTGAAACGATGAATAAATAAATATAAATATAAACACACACACGTATGTATGTATGTATGTATGTATGTATGTATGTTTATGTTATTTGGACCATCTGAAAAGATGAATATTATAGACATAACGAATAAAAATAAAGGAAATCGGGGCTAGTTTTCTATGTTTTGTTTTCTATCTTTTTTCTTTCTTCCTCACATGCTTTTCAAAACTGTAAAAACATGAAAAGAAGGATTATAGTTAGTTGGTGTTAGCGCCAAGAACGGTTGCACATGCATTGCTTTAAAATTTTGACTTGATCGTCAATCGATTTGCATCAGTAAGTATGTATTATTTAACACATTCAATATCAATACTCTTTGGGAAACGCTATAAGTTAAAATATACCTATGCAATAACAATAAAACCAGCAAGATGCAAGTGTGCACTACCCTTTAATTGAGAACCTGTTTCTAAACCTTAAAATAAATATGCGCATGCGCACGCCAAAACAATGAACCGCCGAATCTAGTAACCCTTGTTTAAACCAAAACCTTTCTTTCCCCTCTCTCAAAGGGGGCTCTTGAACAATCAAAATATTTGAGACAAGCAAATAAATATCCGTTCTTCGCACGGACTAAAAAAATTCAATTCGATCTTAGTACACTCTTAAAACAAAGGAGTGAAATCCACTCCAGTATGAGAAGTGCATTTTCGACACTGGAAAGGAGTGAATATTAACTCACACTGAGTTAAAATCACTCGTTTGGAGTGATCCTGTCGGAGGCTTAACACACAAAGGATCCACTCCAAAAGGAGAAGTGCATTTTCTAGACTGGTGGAGTGAAAATTAATCAGACTGAGTTAAAATCGCTCGTTTGTTTTAAGAGTGTATATGAATCATTTAATCCGTTATAGGACAATAATCTTATGTTTATTGTTTCAGCTTGATTGTAGAATCCCGTTACTTTTATTACCTTGAAATACATTAAAAATATGCAATAAAATTCACGTATAAATGATATTGTAAAATCACGCTTAAAATCATTTTAGCTCATTTGGCGCGTTTTTGCTAATTTGGCAAGGAAAAGATATAGCTACAAACACAAACATTCAGCTCTAGTGCGATGACCTTCGCACAACCAACCAGTTTATAAATTATTTTTTAAAAACAATGTTTTTTTGTAATAACTTGGCGAGTTTGGCAAAGTATTTGGCAAAAATTGAAGACATAAAACCCTAATATGCAGCTCTAGTGTGATGACCTTGAACTACCGTAACGGTTTAGTTATAACTTAAGCATGCATTTATTGCTTTAATACTCATACTAGTACATTCAGTCAAAAGAGCTCTCGATGAAGAAATTATCGAACAATTAAATAATAAAATCCTAGAATGAAAACTGGTCGGAACTACGTCACATGAAACGCGTCAATTTTTTTTCAAATTGTGAATTTAGTTTCTGAAGGTAATAGCAGCAAAATAAAATAAAAAAAATCATTTTAAAAATTTTCGTAAAAATTTATTTTAATTTTTTTAGCCGATGGCAACATGAAAGGAAAAGAGCGAAAGTGGTGTACTTTTTTCGAAAAATTCAAATTTTCTTTAAAAATAAAACAAATATGAAAAAATAAGCCTCAGGTGCACACGTTGATATTAAAAGGAATCTATATTAAAAATTTCGAATTTTTTAGAGTAGTCTAAGTAGGTCTTTTGCGATCCACAGACATACAGACACACAGACAGACTCTTTATTTTATTATTATAGACGCTAAGAAGTTGCATGTGGACTATACACGAACCCTCGTGGCATAGGAGTCAAGATGCGTTGACTATAACTACATCACACACAGCTATACAAGCAGCACTGCCACCGTAGCACTATAAGCCCAGAAACGAAGTTTTTCTATTTTTTCGTGATTTAAATCGAAAAAAATCTGTTACTAACCGGTGAATTCTGTGTATAGGTGTATACATATTTTATTCGTTTACAGAGAAAACGTGTCTTTTGACATATTGAGATGTAATTTTACAGTAAATTTCTCAAAAAAAATTGTGGGAAAAAAACCGAAATATTTTGTCTCCCAACTTAATTTTTTTTTAAATTGAACCTTTTGGCAGTAAGTTGTCAAATGCAAATTGGAAAACCTGCCCCGTACGCGAGGCACATTTTAATAGACTGCAAAAAATGAATTGGGGAAAATTTTCCTACTATTCTTAAACAGATTTAACACAACTTATACCCGCATATACGAGCACGCACATATGTATCGATATACATTTTCCTCATGATATTTCCTATCCAAAGTAGAGCTTCCGCAAAATTTAATCCTAAATGACATAAAGGCTACTTACACCAGCTCCTTTTCTTGCAATATGCTTCGTCACTTTCGTCTTGACAGTTTTTCTCTCCGTCGCACCATTTCCCCCTGCTGACACACTCGCCATCGTCGCAAGGCAGGGAATCATTTGGGCAAGTCCTGTTTCTTTCTGGAAAAAAAAGAATGTCAATCAGACAAAAAGTTGACTAAATCGTTAAAACTATTGAATTAGGGAATTCTGATAAATAGCCATTAAGACGTGACAACTCTGCAGTCTCCAAAATTATTCCTCCAATCCTTGTAAAAAAAACTCAAAAAAGAATTGTCCACTATCGTTTGGTTATAGGTAAAAGCCTCGTACAAAACTCTAATCATTAAACAAAAAATCCGAAAAAAAATTCCACTATCGCTATGCTATACCTTATACACAGCTCAAAATTATTCCACTAATCCTTAATCAAAACACTCAAAAGATAATTGACCACTTCCGTTTTTAAATAGGTAAAAGCCTTGTAATATACAACTCAAAATTATACCCCCCTAACGATGAAGAAAAGACAGACCAACTTAAACAATGAAATTTCGATTAAAACCATTCAGTAATGATAGCAGGTAAATTAAAATAATTGCGAAACACTGGACACAATAAAATATTACTCCTTTAACCCTTAAGGGGGTTCAGTATGCTGTATATCGGCAATGTTAAATTGGCCAAATGCAATGTACCTTTTCACAATAACTACTGATCAGATCCTCTTAAAATTTTCTGTGTGTGTTATACCAACCTTATATATTAATCTGAGGTTAACAGTTTTTTGTAAATAACTGTTAGATTTTTTTTAAATAAAATAAGTTTTAAAGTACCCAAAAAATCATGAAATTTTTCACTTTTTTGCCCAATAAAATTTTTTTCACTTTAGTTTTATTAAAATTTATAACCTCAGATTAATCTATACTATGTATTACATCATATAAAAAAGTTTACGAGAAAACATAGTATAGTTTTTGAGAAAAGGTACATCGAAGTTCAAAAAATCAAGTTCTGAGAAAAACGCGTTTAAAGTTTTTATTGTTAACCCATTTCCTTACGAAGGCCTGACATTAAAATGGCTTTTAATGTCAAAAATATATTTCCAATCGTCTTGATACTTTGTGACATTATTAATAAAGGTTTTAATAGTATTTTAAGCCAATAATTTTTGTTCTGATTTTTTCACCGATTTTTGGGTATTGAACCCCCTTAAAAAAGACAAGAAGACACTCCTACAACGAAAAACTCGAAATTATCTCGTCTACTATTGTTAAGTTTTTAGGTAAAATTCTCGTACGCAACTCGAAATGGTATTAATGCTTATTACATGTGAATGTAGTGTAAGTTACCATTTAATTAGTTTACAAGCTTTTTGAATATGAAAAATCGGTCGAATGAAATAGAACCCTTTACATTATTTAATTGTAATATGTGTAGATCAATTATTCCGCTATTTGTCTCATTTAATGTTAAAAGTTTTTGTGATAATAATTTTTTACATACGTGACTTTCACTACAGAAATTATTATTTTGCATGGAATTAAATTCACTCCTACTGACGTATAAACAGCCCAACTCGGCCGAGTTATGATTATTGGATTGATTCACAAAAATATTACTTGCAATTTAGCTTCGTGAATCTTTCTATAAATTGTAGACAGAGGCTGAGCTTTCGTCCACCGTATACGCATTACGTATACGTCAAAGCAACTGCACATGCTTGAGGCGGGGCTAACTAGATTCCGTGTATGCATTGGGCGTACGTCCATTTCCCGTGTATGCATTGTGTGTACGTCCATTTCCCGTTTATACATTGTGTATACGTCCAGTTCCCGTGTATGCATTGCGTGAACGGGTGTAGGATGTATCTCCGAAAAGCCATTTTTATTTAACATGAAACTGATAAAGATATTAAAATATTTATTTGAATTTTCAAATATTTCTTCAATAACTTGTTTTAATACAAATAGTCATTTTAAAATGCACCTTACATAATTATTTAATATTTTATTTGATCAAAACTGAATAAAATGGACATCTTCATACTCTTTTATCCATGATTAAAGCTATGAGTAACTTGAAACGTTTTATCTTCAATAAGTAAGCCTAACTGTAGGCATGGGCGGCAACAATTCACTTTCCCCGCCTATCCAACCATAAGCATGCGCAGTTACTTGGACGTATACGTAATGCGTATACGGTGGACGTACGCGTAGCCATTTCGTAAATGGCAATCACTATATTTTATTTATTCAGTTTTTTGAAATTGGAGCTATCCGTTCATGGACACCATTCGCGTTTATTTATTTTCTTTCTGAATCTGAGAAAAGTTAACTATCCGGGTTATCCCAGTGCTCGAGTAGATTTATTATTATTTATGCAGGGTGGCGCAAATAAAAGTGGCTGCGTAATGGAGATAGGAAGACGATAGAATTGCTGCCAAGTCAAAAACTAAAGCAAAGACAGGTGTGCTAAGTGAAGCTACTGATCGCTTCCATATTAAGCCCAAACAAACGCTTGGCGAATTATTTGCCGGCAACTATGCTATGGTTTAACAAGCGATTTGGAATGCAATATAAACCGGAGTTTTGTATCTGTACATTCTGTGCAAAAAAAAAAATCCCAATAGTGATTATTTTGGACGTTATTTATTCAAAGGAATCGAACCATTTTGTTTGTGTTACAAAAATATATTCCGAATTGATTTCAAGACACAAAATCTAGTGTTCGGAATGTTTTTGGACTTGTTCACAGCAGATCCTGTCAGAGGAATTTCGTACCAAATCATTTTATAGCACTCTCTTTTGGCACTTTTGTGACTTTGAATTCTTTAACAAACAAAAGGCTCCAAGAGTAGCATTTTTTAAATGAAGATGGCCTCTTATGCAAATTTTGTGTCAGACAATTAACTCAAGAATGTTAATTGTTCACAATGTCAAAATGGTCCGATTCTATAGGGTGACTAACGGCTGAAATAATCACAAGTGGTACTTTTTTTTTATTTCCGTAGCTGTACAGTGTACATGGAGTCTTCAAAGAATTTCTTATCAAACAATGCTAAACGTTTTTAGTTCGGAATTCTCGTATCAAATTTCTAGCATTCAACATAAGAAAGGCGTCAGCACCGTGTAAGGTATATTTTGTCTCATATGACATCATCACACAATTATGGTTGAATTGTGAGGGATCGTAAATTTTGCATCCATCACATTGATATAGTTCGAAAACAGTATTTTCTATTTCATTTTGAACAGTTCGTAAAAACTCTTGCATGAGATCGGGATGAAAGGTTTGACTTGTAACAGATTTTTCCAAAAAAATTTCGTGTAATACATGACCAATTAATGCCTCGCGAATGGATTCATCAATGTCGTAAATAATATCACGAATTTTTTCACAAGTGGAAAAATATATTTTTAGAGGTGACGCTATTAACTTAAATTCATTGGTATGGAAAATCTGATATAAGATTATTTCACCATCTCTTGAAAACATAACGAGCTGATTATTGCAGATTACACTGGAAGTTGGATATGTAGCATTCACTTTGTGAATTTTGTCTTTAAAGTCTATATAAGTTGGAATGGTCATCATGATACCTAGTGTGGAAACACTGTAACTCATTCCTGAGATGGTACACGGGTTCATGACGATGTGGAGTTTATGTCCGGTTAGTTGAAGCGAGTCTTGCAAAGAGTTCTCCAATATCCAACATCTTAGGACTTGGCCTGCTCTTCTGCTTATAACTTTTTCAGTGGGGCGAGTCAAGGCCACCTAGAAGAACAGGCCAGGACAGCTGTCGAACTTTGCCGGGTCACGTGACCAAAGGATCCCTCCTTTGGTCACCTGACTCGGCAAAGTTCGACAGCGTCACGTGACCAAAGGAGGGATCTTTGGTCACGTGACTCGGCAAAATTCGACAGCTGTCCTGGCCTGTTCTTCTAGGTGGCCTTGGGCGAGTCGACGTAGATGGCTCATCTTTGATCCCGGCTCCTGCTGTTCCGACGGGGGTCTCAAGTGAGTCGACCTCGTCGTGAGCTGGTGTTGATACATCAGGCTCTGTAGGAGAGGATTCGGATATGTCGATGATCGGTTGTGGGGCGCCATCTGAAGTTAGATCAATGGTTGGAACTTCTAATAGTGATTGACATATGGCAGTCAACCAATCCCCAGTTGGAATTTCATTGGAGTTGGCATCTGTTCCACGGTAGAGACCTCTGACACTAGGGCAGGTCAGAGGTGGAAGCGCCCTCTATCCCCATTTTTCATTGGTCGAGAAGAAAAACTAAGCCATCTACATCTATGTTTATTGGTCTATAGCCTTTATGTCATAGGTTTGCACACAAAACTCCTGGTGCCCGGGTGACTGTAATCTATAAATCATCTTAATAGATGTGTAAATAGGGTATCTCGTTGATATTTTATCCAAAGTATTCAGACTGTGCGGTGCGTCTCCATTTAGACATGTGTAATAACATAAACGTTTTAAGTTTGTATTACGATTAAGGGGTCATAGGAGTCTTAAAAATGTGTAAAGAAGGTACTACAAAGCATAGTTTGATCTTTTTTGTAATTTTTTAACAACTCAATATATAAGCATAATTTTTTATATGTAATTCTATAAGGTTTATTTAATACAAAACATATTTCAAAATTAGATAAGCTTTTACTTTAACACCCATTACCATTCCATAAAAACTGTATTGTAAAACATTTGTCTATACATTCGAATCTATCTTATTACTCGTGACTTCGTATAAACCCTCTCAAAACGTAACAAAACCTTCAATATTATTCATCAGCATCTAAACAATTCAATTAATAGCTTCAAAAGAGATCGCGGGTTCAAATCCTGTCAAATAAACTCTATTTTTTAATATTTTTTCGCGCTAAAATGATTCGCAGTAATTCCACATTAAAATCATTAATTTTCCTATCGAAAGATGGCCGCATAAGTTTAAATTTATTCTATTTTTAAAATGTATTTTTCTCACCAATAGATGACGCCACGATTTGACATTCCTTAAAACCATGACGTCACATAAACCTACCGTCATTTCATGCCTGTCGCGCTACCAAATATTAAAAAAAATTTACTATTTGGATATTTTTAAATTTTTTTTCCAGAAGTAGAGATGGTCAGCTTCAGTACATATAATAGGTTTTTTTTCCAGAATTTGTAACCAGTTCTCTGCTGATCAAGATTTTTTAAATAATTTATTTTCATTTTTTGTCTGTGTTACTTGTGTGTGTCTGTTTAAATTATATAGTATTTTTTTTTAT
The DNA here is from genome assembly GCA_023701765.1 of Hylyphantes graminicola. NCBI lineage: Eukaryota > Metazoa > Arthropoda > Arachnida > Araneae > Linyphiidae > Hylyphantes > Hylyphantes graminicola. The sequence continues at coordinate 67,883,279 of CM043120.1, read as the reverse complement.
TTCGCCTACATGGTATTTCCATGCTTCCCCTTGGCGTTCGTGTGCTTTTTTTGGTTGTAATTGTTTTTGTGATGATAAAAGTTATTATTACCTAGATCACCTTCCGTAGACAAGGTAGACATGGTTGAATCAGGAACAAATTCTGTTACTAAAGGCCCTAGTAAAACAAGAGAAAATAATTATATATTTTTTAAAAATAAAATTGATTACTTTTTTTAATCTACGTCAAGTGGTTTCCAAGGTAGCACGACACAGTCCTGTTGTTTGAAAAGTAGATGAACTATGTACACTACCTTTTATCCCCTAGTGACATTAATACAAATGATCACCTAACTAGGTAGCAAAATAAATACCTAGGGGTGTTGCACCCAACTAATCAAAAATTATGCTGCCGACAGTTCCCGAAAAAAACTCAGGAATTTTAGCTGCAATATAAGAAGGCTTGTGCAACAATGTAACCGTTCTCCTTTGAATTATTTTTTATAAGTGAAGCAGAAAATACAAATCAGAACCGACAATCACAAAAACAGTTACAGTAGTTTCAGCAGTCTGCTTGCCAACCTTTTTCTTCACTGGTTTGAAAAAAAATTATATCCTTCTTAATTTTAAAGCTTTCAGGTATATTGATGATTTAATTGTCTTCAATAACCCGGATTTTAATAATATTTGGCATGATATCTATCCTATCGAGCTTATCCTAAAAAAAAAACAATAGCTGTAATTTTTCAATAAATATTTACCTCCAGCAAATACGTCACCTTCATAAACCTCATTTTTTTTTCGCTGTAACCGTCTTTGTGATTGTCGGTTCTGATTCGTATTTTCTGTTTCACTTGTTTGTTTTGAAAATGGCTCTGCGCTGGTGCTTTCTAAAATGGGGTATGTTCCTCTTCATTTTGCATTTTTGTTTTTGATTGTTTTATGTGTTTTTTTATCCTTATTTTCTTCAACATTGTTTCGGGGCAATTTGTTTGGGATTTTGCATTTTTTGACTTTTTAGTTACTCCCCAAACAGAAAAACAATTTTGTCCCGTTGATGGCGCTTTTTGAATTTGCCCCTTGAGAAAGTATTCAAGTCCGCCACTTTTCATTTTCACTTTTTTTCTTGTATTGTAATTGTTTATATATATATATATATATATATATATATATATATATATATATATATATATATATATATATATATATATATATATTTATATATATAAACTTAACTTAAGCACATACCGGGACATATGGGAGGGCGGTTACTCCATTCACCAGTCGCCAAGCATTTTGAAATTACTTGACGATGGGGTCCATATTTGCAAGCGAAAATTACAAGATCCCCAGCTTTGCGTAGTTGTGGTGGAGCTGGGATAACACGAATATGTTGAGTGACATCAGGATCCAAACAAGTTATTTCTGAAAAGATTGCAAGTTTTTAATGCGAAAAAGTAAATTATGAGCTACTATAGGGCATACTATACAGATACTGTTGATCATATATAATCTGCAACAGCTAATAGGAACAAATCTTTTGATAATTTTTTACAGTCAGATTGCTTTGAATCGATTTTGCATAACAATTAATTCTCAGTGTAATATTGTCAATGGTAATCAATCAATTTCTTAAAAATCTATCTATGATTATGCCATGTACAACTGTGGAAATAAAAAAGTACCCACTTGAGGTTATTCCATCCGTTAGTCACCCTATAGAATCGGACCTTTTTGAGATTGTGTACAAATAACATTCTAAGTTAATTGCACGATACAAAATTTGCATAAGGGGCCGTCTTCATATTAAGAATATTACGATCTTTGAAATTTCCAATAGCAACACCCAATTTTAATAACTTAGAAATGTTAAGCACTCTTGAAAACCCTTAAATCTAAGTTTTTGTTACATTTGGATGAATATTTGACGAGTTATTCAATCGAATCACTTGTGGACCTTTTGGGGACCATCTCTAAAATGACAAGCAAGCATGCATGCAAAGCCGTCTTTATTTATCAATTACATACGTTATCTTATACACTGTCCCCTAAAGGGTAATTAAAAAGTATTTTGTGATTTACTCAGCAAATTATGAATAAAATTTTTTAAAAATTAGGATTTCGCTTAAACTTCGTGTCTTAAATTTATTTCTTTAAAAATATTAAGGGGTTTCCATTCATATTTTTTTTTAAAAAAATCAATATAATAATTATTTAAAAATATAAAAATTGTTTAAAATACCCTAATATTGAATGCATTTTGTTTGGGTTATTATAATTTCTTTTCAGTAAAAAATTCGTTTCCTTATCTTAATTATTTATAGATCGGGATAGTTTTTTTATGTGCAACTCATTTAACATTATGGGACCTAAACTTTGCACGTCTCTAACTCCTCTAATAATGCTTAAAAACTAACAAAATTTGGCATTTCGTATAAACATAGGTCAAAGATTTGAAATATGGATTTAAAAAGGGGTGTTGCTATTGGAAATTTTAAAGTTAGTAACATTTTTAATATGAAGATGGCCCTTATGCAAATTTTGTGTCATGCAATTAACTCAGAATGTTAATTGTTCACAATGTCAAAGAGGTCCGATTCTTTAGGATGAAAAACGGAAGAAATAACCTCAAGTGGGTACTTTTTTATTTCCACAGCTGTACAAATTTGAGTCAGGAAAATTGAGAAAAATAATAGATATGAACCTAAATTCATCTATTGTGCATAGGAAATTTAAAATCACTAGTGGGTATACATTTTTGGATGGGTGTAATAGGAACTGAAATATGGAGCAAGGTGTGTGAATTTTGTTTCCAAACATAATCTGCTTAGGAATTATATTTTTCATCAATATGCCCAAAAAGAATATAAATTTTTTTTAGAAAAATTATTTTTAGAGCTATGAGAAAAACAGACCTTGGCATACTGGAAGAACTCCTGTCCAAGTCCCATCTTCCTGACAGGAGCGTTGTGCATTTCCAATGAGTTTAAAATATAGATTACATTCATATCTCACTACAGCATGAAGATTCCTTCCAGAGTGAACAACTTTTCCGTTTTGAATTTCAGACAGAAATGGGCAAGTCGTAGCTGATACATACAATAAAGAGAAATGAGAATATAGTTTAGCGATTAAAAAATACACACGCAGGCTCCATTTTTTAAATTATTAAGTGGTTTTTTTTAAACAATAATAATTTAAACTTTCTTGTATTTTTAGTATTCTTTATTCCAAAAGTTTTGAAAGCCTCACTGCACACGTAAGTGTTAGTTAATGTGAAGACACTGCCTATACAGATAACATTTTCTTTATGCTCAGAGGATCATTATAACTAATTATAGTTGCATTAATATCAAATCTGAAAAATTATTAAAATATGCGAGTTTCTTAAATAACAATGCAAAATGTAAGCACCTGTTTCTTATTGAGAAACACATTTTCGATCTTTGATATAAATATCCAGACACAGATATCTGATACAGATTTAATAAAAAAATTGGAATGTCCAAGCTTCCCAAAAATACCGAAACCAAAGCTGATGATTTGTTAAGCGTATTTACAAAAAGAGATGTGCAAGAATGTCGAGCAAAAAATTCATAGGTCATGCAAGTAACATGCAAGCAAATTTATGAAAAATTTTGCACAGAACAAATGTTAAAATGAACTATTAATTCCAAACCTGATAGAGTTTGTTTATTTATAGCAAGAAATATATATGAAATTTTTACCTCTCGAAACCTATAATACCACTACATTTATTGGCCTCGACTCTTCAAATGTTTCACGTTAATTTTTCAAAATTAATGCAAAACATCTTTTTAAGAATATAATTGTTTGAAAATTAGTTTTATATAAAGCATAATTGCTTAAGATTTCTTTCGAGAGTGAAGGCTGTATTTTAAAATTTTGTTCTGAAAAAAAAAAAACAGCTTAGAAGAAGTAAAAGCGTCCTCTCATCGAATGCTTCACAATTTTTTTTTGAAAACTTCCTGCGAAACATACTTTTAAGAATATAATTCTTTGGAAATTAGTTTTATATATAAAGAATATCTGCTAAAGATTTTTGTTCCAATTATTTTTTTCGAATCTTTATTTGTTAAAAATAGTTAATATTCAAATTCTAAGCATTTAAAAAATAGGCAGGTATGAAGAATTTAGAGCAGATTTATTTAATAAATTTTTTTCAGATATAATTTTATTTTGAAATGTTTTGAATATTTTTATTTAACTAAAACAAACATTTAATTCTTTTAAATACATGATTCTTTCATCCAAGGATAAAAAAAAGGAAAATAGAAGTTTTTAAAAAATGCATGGATAATTTAATACAATTTATTTAAAATAAATGCGAGTTGAACTGAGTGGTAAAAAAATCGCAAAATTGTTTATTAAAAATAGATCCATTTTGAAAGAAATCGTTATTTGGCATATTTCGGTTTTTTATTTTCGTTATAATTAAACAAATACAGTGAAACCCCGATTTTACGTTTCTCAAGGGACGGGGCAAAAAAACGTAAAATGCGGGAAAAACGTATAATACGGAAATACATAGAATGCAAAAATTCAAGCAAATTCTCACTTCCATCACTATTACAGCACAGCAAAACCGTAAGACGCAATGTAGACATTTTCCCTCCATTTCATGAGTCTCCTTTAACAACGTAACAGAAAACAGAAAAGTTAGTAACAAGAAAGTAACAGAAAAGTTTTTGCGTTTTTTACTCGTCATATTTTGGCACAAAAGTATTAGAAATGCGATCACCGCGTGCTAAACAGCAACCTTCAATGTTGCACTCAAACCATGATCCATGATGAGTAACCGGGTTCAGAAAACAGGAGCCTGTGGAATGGAGAAATAGTGCTTATTTTCGAATTTTTTTTCTTTTTTACTTTCCAGGGAAAACGTAAAATGTCGGAAATTCCATAAATAAAAAACTTACAATACGGGTTAAATTAACATTACAGTACACGGAAAAAACTGGGACCTGATGAAAAAACCCGTAAAATGTGGGGAAAACGCAGATTCGGGGGACGTAAAATTGGGGTTTTACTGTATTAATCCATACCACTATTTCCAACCTTTGAATTAATTTACTTCTTTCACTTACCTCCTGTTTCGAAGGATTCTATTTTAAAAAAGAGTATACAAAATAAAACAATGTATACTTTTAAGTTACCCATGTTTCAATGACTACTTCTCGTCTGAATTGATTACGCATGTAAAGATCAATCGATTATTTATTTATACGGATACTCGCTCGCCACAAAGTATTATAGTAATCGGCTAAATATATCGATGCTAAATCGATTTTTTTAAAAGGGTTCGACATAAGGTCATCAGATATAATTGACACCATAAACAAGACAGATTAAAGAAGGGACTTTGAATGTTTAATGTTAAAGACGAGGATTTTACTATTTTTTTTTTATGCTTTTGTACTTCAAGCTGAGTTAGGAGTTTCTGTAGAACTCTGCCAGTCCACTGGTGCAATGGTTAGTGTACTAGCTTTTGGAGCTGCTGGGCACGGGTTCGAATCCCGGTAAAGGCATGGATGTTTGCGTTTGCCAATAAATGTTGTTATTTGCCTATGTGTTTGTGGCGTCCTTCTTTGTGTGTCTCTTGTGACTGTCTCTTCTGGCGAGCGGGTTAATGGGCTATATAGCCTACGCCCTTCCCTTCTAGAGTGCGCAATCACTGTCACATTTGTCATTTTGTCATTCTGTAGAACTCTGGAACCCTTTATTAACCGATTCACGACGAGTTTGTGCACACTATGAACACCTTCCTTTCCAAGTGAAAGCGTTACATTTTAAGTTTTTTTTAAGGGGATACGGTACTCAAAACATTATTTCTAGAAATAATAACATAAACTTGTAAATTATAGTATTTTTATATAATGTTCTGTCTAATGAAAAAATGTCTAGCAATAAAATCAAATATTTACAAGAAGTTTTTCATTTAATTAAAAAGAATTCAAAATTTTGAACTTTTCTTAAAACGCTACTCCTCTTTCAGTTTTGAGAATACCTGAACCAAACTTTTATAGTTTGTTCTTAGTACTATTCGTTCAAGAACTGTGCAAGAATGGATTTTAACATGTGAGCAACAGTTAAAAAGTAATATGCAGAAAAAAATTCATTTCACTTCTACAAATTGTCAATTTGTGTGAAATGAAAAAGTGAAATTTTTTTATTGGTTTTCATTAAATTTCAAAATATTGCTAAGTTTTTAAACATATCAGAAGCAAAAAGTATTTAAATTGTATCTCATATAATCAAACTACTATAGATTTGAAAATTAATCAAAAATGCAATCAACATTGAAATTCAAAACTAGGTTATAATATTGAAAAAACAAAAAAGAATTTAGTGCCAAAACCTAACGGGAAAATGAACTTTTCTTCCAGATCGAGTAGTTCTCAATCGAACATTTCCCATCACTGTAGCTTTTGGAGTAGTCAGTCAAGTCAACCAGCAGGATTATGCTATCGTGATGAGGCAAGAGACTACACTCCTTGCCAACCTAAATTGGGTAAATAGAAGTATGCTATGGAGAGGATCCGTCCGCGGATGTAAAGAGTTCCACAAAGTATATGTGAATCCATCAAGAAAACATGTTTAAAACATTAATTTCGTTTAAGGTCTAACGTATTTGAATATTATTTGAGAAAATGTGGCAATTTTATCAGAATGAAAAGCGTATTTTGCTTAAATTGTATTCAGATCATTTTGCATGTAAATATCACCATACAAGAGTTTCCATCTAACGGACAATTTCCCCTGTCTTTTTACTATTAGTTTTTATCCTAGTTAGGTTGGCACGGAGTGTAGGTGTTGGTTGGCACCTCCTCTGTTTCCAGAAGATATGCAGGTTTTAACGAAAAACATGCCAGCCCTGCTTCAAATCATCTCAACTGGAGGGCCCCTCTACCCCTCCTTCCTACCTCTATGCAAGTATGCAACTAGTGGAGTGAAAGCGTGGGTAATTTTTTTCAAGTACTCTTGTACTGACCAACTGATATTCACAAAATATTTTATTTCTGAAGAGCCTAAGTATTTTTAATGACAATTAGAAGAAACTTTTAATTAAAAAGAACACAGACGTGCGAAATATTTTTACATAAAAACATCAGGGCCGGATTTCTAAATGGGCTAAGTAGGCTGTAGCCTAGAGCGGCAAATTTTCTTGGGTGGCAAATTTTACTACCAATTAAAGCCACACTCGGCACTTTTTTTTTTAAAAGATACTAATATTGTAAATCGTAAAAGTATATACAGTTCTAATATTGAGTAATTAACATGGTAGCTGCGAGCAGGCCGAATTGCACTCTCTTGGATTTGGAAGTTGAAAGAAAAATAGAACAGTTTAAAAAAAGTTCGTATATTACCTAGCTTTTGATTTAGATCGTAAAAGTACGTAGATAATTCTATTATGTAGAAAAAAATAGTTATGAGAACTATATCTGGCGGCAATTTGATCGAAGCCTACAGGCGGTAAATTGATCGAAGCCTACAGGCGGCAAATCTTTAAATCCGGCCCCGCATAAAAACAATCTTTATTCATAACAAACTTACATTTTTATTCAAAATTCATTTTTAGCAGTACATATGTAACAAAATACAAAAAAAATAATAAAAAGAATATAAGATTTATTTAACAAAAATGCTAGTCATCATCCAAAAAACAGCACAATCAAAGGTTGGAAAGTTAAATTTACAATAATAAAAATTAAACATTGCTTGTTTGTACCTTGTAGACTCTTAAACTGGACATCCATTTCTGTGAAATTTAGGCACAAATGTGAAGGTAATACTTAATTTACAATTTTTAAAATTTCAGAGTTTAAAATGCTCCGTTTTTGGAGAGAATCCGAACTATCTAAAATAAACTACGCCACTTTCGCTCAAATCCGATCTTTTTTTTTTCTTTGGTGTTGTCATCAGCGAAATAAATTAAACACTTAGGTAGATAGGTTGGTACACGTATTTTCCTGCTTGTGCGTTTGCTCTGAGATCCGCTTATAAACCTTCGTCAAAAAAGACAGACATATACAGACTTTTTACTGACACACAGAGAGAAAGTACACCCAGGGAGTAGACGGAAATCAAACCCGCAAACGGTACAATGCGCAGACTGTAAGCGTAATGGGCTGCGAGCAAATCCACTAGGCCACGCATGCTGCTACAACTTTGAACGTTCTAAAAAAGGCCGTTTTTAATTTATAATCCTTTTTTGCCAAACTATTTATGGTTAATTAGTTTCTGAAGTTTCCGAAAATGTATCTGAGGTTTTTCTACCATCAAATAGTTTTATGTAATTTTATGAGTATGTAATGTCCCTGGGTTATCGAGTCACTCCTATAACATTGCTTTAAAGTTCAATTAAAAACTTATTAGACGTCTAATAAATCGAATTTAAATTTACATGTTATTCTAAAAGGATTGAGGCTTCTAAAGCCATCAGTTGTTTTGACCAATGAGTGATAGCGTTAGCGGTTTTACAGGACTTTTAGTATTAAAAATATCATGGAAGTCTTTTACCGTCGTCACTCATTCAATCTCATTTACTTATTATAGATAAGTGCAAGAATTTTTTTACTAGTCTCAAATTGTGAGCATTTAAATGTGGATTAACATACAGTCTCTAAATTTAAAAAAAAAACTCTTAGAAAATGATGTTATTTGACTTCTAACGGAATCGTCACTCACTCACACGTCACTAACTCACCTCACTTTTTATTTCCACAGCTGTACCACCAGTGGTACGCGTACCTCCGTTTGGGAACCCCTGCTCTAACACATAATATTTTTTTTTAAATATATATCAGACTTCTTAAATATAATTTATTCCATAGAAATTATACTTGACAAAATTCCAATATTCAAGTATAGTTAGTGATGGCTCGTTACTTGACTGTGGTTCTAAATTATGAAGCCCGTCGCCAATAGCCTTCATGTAGCTCTAGTGCGACGGAATTTCGAACTTATCTAGTTTTCCCATAAACATATTAGGTAAGGTTAGGTTTGAATTATCGTCACACTAGACCACACGAGGGCTATTGATGGCGACGGGCGTCGTATTTTAGAACCATAGTCAAGTGACGATCACCGACACCTGAATAGGCACCCAACGCAAGCATTAAGGGCGACATCGTAACGCAGCGTTAGGACTTTGAAGGATTTTTAACGTGCACTCCAAGGGCGTACCCAGGATCTGATTTAGAGGGGGGCAGGTAATGTTATGGGCCCCTATTTTTTTCAGTTGGATGGGCCCCTTTATGTAATTTTCCATTGTTGCCCCCCCTCCCCCCCGTTTGTAATCTCACATGGTTTACTTATTACAATTCGCAGTAAGCAATTGATTGTTTTTTTCTTTAAATTTATTTATCCCAATCGTTTATAATTATAAACTAGGTAAATAATCACTAGTTAAGTAATTTTTAGTTACTAATTAAACCAATGGGAATGTTTCGGGTCATGTAATGCTCTTGTTTACATTTTTCATCAGTACCGGATGTCATTGGTTGCGTCGGTTTCACGTAGTGTGATTTCATATATACGTTGCTTCATTTTCACTTCAAAATGACCGATACAGATGAAAATGTTTTCGTTCCATGCAGACTTTCTTTAAACATATGTTTTGAACAACCAATGGCACGACAAGAAGTTGGCATTTAAAGAATTAATAACGTAAAATATTCTTAGAAAATTCATTTTCGAATGCGGAAACATAAGTAATTCCAGGCAACAAACCGTTGGAGCCCGTTAGAGCGGTTGCCAATCACGACGTGAAACTATCCCATTACTTTACATTTATTTGAACTGCAATTCCTCCAAATAACATTTTTCGGAGCAGTTTTGTTTCAGCCTATTCAAATATAATTTGCCAGTAGCCTGTAGGTTTTTTTTTTTAAATTGTGTTTTGTGATCAAAATATATTCACAAATTTGTTTTCGGAGATTCTTAAAAGAAATTTGAAGTTTTCCACATTAAAAAATGCTTGGTTAAAAATCTAACCAAAATAATACTATAACCAAACTATTGAATGGATTTTTTTCTCTTTTGCTTATAACTGGTCTAGCTTATATCTTTCAAAGTATCTTACATCTTATTCATACTTAGGTCGAACCCCCAATCGAAAACATTCCCCTTTATCAAGCTCGAAAATATAGACTTTTCAGAAAAATCATATTTTTACTGAAACAACATAATTTATCTCTTTTATCCTTTTCTTGTAAATTACATTGATTTTTACTATACAATTGTTTAAAACTACAAATAAAAGAATAGTTTTAGGCTCTCAATTTGTTTAACCAGTTTTTTTGCGATTGACAACCAGTCTATGCGTTCTCTCAAAGAGGCCCTCTATTATTTATTGTGCCATTAAAAAAGGCATTATTCAATATGTTTCTTTAATTTTCTAAGACTATAAAATCTTGTAACTATGCTGAAAAGCTGAATTTTGTCAGAAAATTTGGCTTGGTATTAAACAAAATTCTTAGCAACTTTTATGTATATATAAGCCCCAACTCCCCCCAGGGCCCTATCACCGAATAGGCAATTAAAGACAGGGGTGCTTCTTCTTTAAAAAATGTAAAAGGGCCCTCCAAATCAGCCCTTAAAATAAACCGTGCTATCGCCTGCTGCTTTGCCATACTGCATAAGAAGGGTATTGGATTACAAGGGTTTAGTAATTTGATATAACAATTACGTTGTCTTGTTTAATGTGAATGGTAAATGTAACCTTTAATTTTACGCAGGTTGGTAGCCCATTACAAGTCTCTTGGCCCATTAGATGTCCATGTTTTAAACTAAAACGATGTATGGGGGGGCCCCAAATCCAGGAAAGACTTCACTTACAAAAAAAGACTTGATAGAAATTAGGGGGCCCAGAAAGGCAGTGGGCCTAATTGATATCAAATTGGGCCCAATTTGAAAAAAAAAAATACTTAAACCCCTTTTATATATAGAATATACATCAATTGGGGGCATCAGAGGAGAGTGGGCCCAATTACTAACAAATGGCCAGATTTTAAAAATATGTAGCCCCCTTTTTGCGGAAAGTATTGGGCCCCCAGAGCCCGACTCAGGACCAATCGCAAAAATATGGGCCTCAATTCGAACATAATTCATGGGCCCCTTTTATATCAGATTATATAAAAGGTCCTCCAGGCGCAAAGTGGGCCCCTGGGCCCGACTGAAAACAAATGGACTTTTTTTAAAAATGCCTTTCCTTTTACATATATTATATACAGGGGCCCCCATAAGACCGGGGCCCACTTCACCTTTTCTAGAGGGGGGCAGCTGCCCCCCTCTGCCCTATGGTGGGTACGCCCATGGTGCACTCCCTTACACGGGGTATCGTCGGACACTTTTAGTTGCACAGGTCATTTATAGGTCGGCAGTTATTTTTTGGAGATGCCCGGACCCGAACCTGGGACCTTTCGCATGCTAGGCGAGTGCCTAGTCGATTGGGCTCTAAGCCCTCGCATAAGAAGCAGAAAAAACTCACATTCCTATACAGATGTATATCGTGTACTCACTCTTCGCACCTTTTATTCAACCCAAACTATTCCACATTGATTTAAATCGTACGCTTTGAAACTAAAGCACCGTGCGTCAACTGGGAAGTCAAAAGGCATGCAATGTTTTCAGTCACGCATGCGCTAAAGAGTTTACGTCAATTGCCAAGTATTAAAAAAATCTATAATTTAAAAAAAAAAAATCATCAAATGGATAAGAACCATTTTTATACTATATATGAATTTGTTCAACACAGAAAAAATCATTCAATTAAAAAAAAATCAGAGAATTACCCTAGTGTGCTTTTTCCTTGTCGACGTTTGATAGCGATTGCAAGTTATTTTTATGTGTGTTAAAGCTTATGGCCGAGTTTTAAAAATAGGTTACAAGGCAACATCTTTTAAAATGTAAAGTAAAGTAAACAAATTTTTTGAAAATAACGCGTTGCACATATTATTGAAGTTAAACAAGAAAAGTGTGTTTACAAAGGTAAATTTATTTTTTTAAAGTTGTATGTGTCGAGAAAATGTGTCTTTTAGAGCAGTGGTTCTCAACCAGTGGGTCGCGACCCCCTGGGGGGTCGCGAAGGGATCCTAGGGGGGTCGCAAAAAGTTTTTTTTTTAAATAAAAAAAATATTTAAGTAAAGTTTTATACAATAATTTTACAATAAGAATTTAAGAAAAAAAATCACCACACATTATTTTACTTTATATCTTGGTTAATTTACATTTCAACTTTTTTACGTTATTATTACATAATTTTAATTCTAGTACGTTACGTTGCAACAAGCCAATGATAAACTTGTGCTTGTCGGAACTTTTAAATTCGTAACTTTTAAATTCGTAACATAAATGGAAGTTTTCAAAATTAGATTTCTTAACTTTAGCAGCATAAACATTCAGTTTCTTTAAGGATCAATTACTTTTGTCATGGGTTTTGATTATTGTTATATTTTGACCTTGTAGCTTGCATAAATAGTGATTTAGATGCAAAAATATGTCTGCTAAGTATGAAAGTTGAAACAACCAAGTAGGGGAGCTAAAAAAAAATCAGGCCAATTCTGGTTTAGCATCTTCTAAAAATATCAGCATTTCAGCTCGTAGCACAAATAACTTGTTCAAAGCTTTTTCCCAAGGGACAGAGATCGTAAAATTAAAAAAAAAAACAATTTCCCAAATATAGTAGTTAATAATGAGTACAGCATGTGTAGGACAGGGGGTCGCGAAGTTATGTTGTGGCATTAGGGGGTCGTCACCTACAAAAGGTTGAGAACCACTGTTTTAGAGGAATAATTTCGAAATGACATCAATATCAATGCTCTTCAGTTGCCTAATTGCCAGTCTTCAGATATGCCGCTAGCAATTTTTTTGATGCAAATTATTTTTTAAGAACAATATTAACTAGAAAATATATCTCATTTGCGCATATAGGAAGAATATTAGAAATTTACTGTATGGTAACCATTGGCGTACTTTCTGAATACGCGCCAAAAGTCCGTATTCTGGCGACTTCAAATAACAGAAACCCAACCGAAATGAGCAAAATAACAGTCTGATTGGGTTGCCGGAATACGTCATTGATGCGAAGTCGAATCATCAGTCGAAGTCAGACAGGTTGCCACAAAAAACTATTTATCGCCAAATCTGAAAATCGCGCCAATAGTTACCGTACAGTCAAGGTGATCCGGGCAGGGTAAATATACATTAGTTTTCTGGGAAACTGGATGTATGGCCAGGTTTATGTGAATCAGTGACCAATTGTACTGTAGTGTTAAAAGGTTACCGAGGGATGCCCCTGGCACTTACTAGAAATCCAGCCAAATGTATTTTATACTGATTTTTAATACTCTTATTGTTATTAATATAAACGTATAAACTGGCCGACTGACTGACATATTTTTCAGCAACATGTATTCTTTATAGGCTAATTTCATGTAAATGTCAATTTATAGACTAATTTTAAAATATCATAAAAATTATTTTGGTTTTAATATATTGGGAAACATTCAAGTGTTCTAAAAATGTTTTTTGAGAACAAATTTTAATGAAAAAATAATTTTACGGGATGAATTTGCGAGTCATTTCATGTACTTTAATATTTGTACTAAAAAAAGTGCATTTTTATAGAGCTCTTTTGGCGTCAACAGGTAATTGTGACGGACATGACAAATTTAAAACTATTTTAGTTCTTATCTAAACCTTTTTCTTTTTATAAATTTTGAAATTATACATTATTTTGACTTATTTCAAGAGAAAATGAAGTGGTAAGTATTTTGTATGAATAGTTTTTTAAATTAAAAAAACTTTTTCTGTGACAGGCATGACATATCAAATGTTCTCAGTTACTTAGTAATACTAGAGAATTATATTGATAAAAATGAATATTTCTTTTGGGAAGGAAAGCATTGCTACTTGGATAAAAATAAGGAAATTTAAAGTTATATTTAAAAGTCTGGGTTTGGGGAATGAAGGAAATTAGGCTTCCCGTGGGAGCAATGACCGCTAACTGCAGAATGTGACTAAATCTTTTAATTTTGCAACTGTAAATTAAATTTTGCGTAGTAAACATGACTAGTTTTTTAAAATGTTCACAGTATTAACTTTTCCTTTTACCATTGTTTCCAATGATCTTGCAAAAAATAATCATCATCTTGAAATCACAAATCACAAACAATCCTAAAATAGCAAAAAAAATTTCCTCCTGGGAAAGTTCACAGAACGTCGTAAAATCAAAAAGTTATTGCTAATGATAAATTTATGCTGAATGTTTTTGATTGCAAATGATTGAAAGTGTTTTGGAAAAGGTATCGAAATGAACAAAGTACAATTTTGAAACACCTATTACTTTTCAAATATTTTTTCTATGTAATGTTTTTGCTTATTTAACAAGAAATGATTAATTACAACTAAAAATTATCAACTTATTGCTTCTACATCATATCACATGTTGCCAATTTAAAAAAAAAACTACAAAGAAAAGTAAAACAACATTAACCTAATTATTCTTAAATGTCCATCACTACTTGTCACAGTGACTTGAATGTATTATAATTTATTTTTTTTCACTATGGCAACCACATTTCCTCATTTTGCTTTACATAATTCAACAAAAAATTCTAAGATTTTTTTTGAATTTTATAGGAGCTTCATTCTTCAGTTTTATTCAATGGTTCCTGTCTTGTATCTTATCTTAGTGAGTTATTTAAAGCTGATAACTATTTGCAGGATCCACAAATTGGGAGAAGATACCAAAACCTGGAATAATTGATAATTGAAATGGGTCCCACTGAAGAGAAACCTTACTCGAGTGCTGAGTGTCACAAAGCTTTCGTGCAAGAGACAGAGCTACAAAACCACAATTTGACTCATGCTAAAAACGAAGCTTTCAATTCTGAGGTGGGCAACGAGGCTTTTGCTGATGAAGCTCACCTTCACAACCATCTTTCGGTCCACCCAGCAGAGAAACCACACACTGATTTGTGCAATAAAAGCCTCAGCCCTACGAGTGACCTTCAAAAGCATCTTTTAGTGCCTAGTGGTAAACAAGAGAAGTCTAAGAGCTGTAAGCTGTGCAACAAGGAATATAAAAAACCAAGTGAACTACAACAGCACCTACAGACCCATAGCGAAGAAAGGCCCCATAGCTGTGGCACGTGCAAGAAAGCATTCAAGCGGAAGGATCATCTTCAAAAACACATTTTAATTCATACAGGGGAAAAGCCCTTCACGTGTCCAGTATGCAACAAGGAGTTCAGAGATAAAGGGAATCTCAAAACCCATATCTTGAGGCATGCAAAGGAAAAGCCACATATCTGTGGATTCTGCAATAAAGGATTTAGTTCTGTGAGAAACCTCCGAAGACACCTTACAAAACATCACCGCCAAGAATCCCAGAATTTCAGGCTGTGCCACAAGAAAGATAGAGGTTCAAAAGACCTTGAACTGCGCTTACCGACCCCTAACGAAGAAAAGCCTCACAGCTGTGGCATGTGCAACAAGACATTCAGAAACATGAAAAATCTTCGAGAACACATTTCAACTCATACAGGGGAAAAGCCCTTCACATGTCCAGTATGTAACAAGAAGTTCAGACAAAATCGGTTTCTCAAATACCATCTCTTGAGTCATACAGGAGAAAAAACGCATATCTGCGAACTCTGCAATAAAGGCTTTATTAGTTCGAGCAGCCTCCGAAAACATCTTACAATTCATCACAGTGAAAAATCCCAGAGCTGCGAGCCCTACACCTGTCCAGTATGTAAGGAGGAGTTCCCACAAAATTCGACTCTTAAAGCCCATCTCTTGAGTCATACACCGCATGTCTGTGGATTCTGCCAAAAAGGCCTAATGACTGCGGGAAGCCTGCGAAGGCATCTTTTAATCCACAACAGTGAAAAATCCCCGAGCTGCAAGTTGTGCCACATGAAATATAAACATTCAAAAGACCTTCAACTGCACTTACTGACCCATAACGGAGAAAAACATTGTGAGAATTCCATTACTCCTAAAAATGAAACTTCCCGCCGTGCATTTAAACATAGTTGTGGTATGTGCAACAAAGAGTTCAGGAGCAAGAGCATTCTTAATGCACATATTTTGACCCACTCTGGGGAGAAGCCCCACAGCTGCGAGATCTGTCCCAAGAAATTTAGACTGATCGGGCAGCTCAGAAAGCACTACTTGAGCCATACAGGGGAAAAACCACATTCCTGCGAAGTGTGCTTCAAGGCATTCAGTCTCAGGCCGCTCCTGGATAGGCATCTCCTCACCCATTCTGGGGAGAAGCCCTACTCGTGTGAGACGTGCCACAAAGCGTTTGCCCGAAAGGACAAGCTAAAAAAACATGTCCTTACCCACTCTGGAGAGAAGCCCTACTCCTGTGAGACGTGCCACAAAGCGTTTACTCGAAAGGACAATCTAAAAACACATGTCCTGTCCCACAAGGAAAAAAAGTAGAACTACTTTTAGAACCCAAACGCCATGTCCTAGTTTGGTTGAAATTATGTCGCACTAGAGATCTACAAGAGGGCTATTAGCGAGGATCCTTTTGATTTAGAACAACCTGAGTCAAGTGACGAGGACAACACGAGAGCCACTTAACTCAACCTTGTGCTGTCAAACCTCTTTAACGTGTTCTGATTGATTGAACTGATTGAGCAACTCAGAACACACTTGAGCCACACTGGGGAAAAACCACATTCCTGCGAAGTGTGCTTCAAGGCATTCAGTCTCAGGCCGCTCCTGGATAGGCATCTCCTCACCCATTCTGGGGAGAAGCCCTACTCGTGTGAGACGTGCCACAAAGCGTTTGCCCGAAAGGACAAGCTAAAAAAACATGTCCTTACCCACTCTGGAGAGAAGCCCTACTCCTGTGAGACGTGCCACAAAGCGTTTACTCGAAAGGACAATCTAAAAACACATGTCCTGTCCCACAAGGAAAAAAAGTAGAACTACTTTTAGAACCCAAACACCATGTCCTAGTTTGGTTGAAATTATGTTGCACTAGAGATCTACAAGAGGGCTATTAGCAAGGATCCTTTTGATTTAGAACAACCTGAGTCAAGTGACAAGGACAACACGAGAGCCACTTAACTCAAACTTATACTGTCAAACCTCTTTAGCTTGTTCTAATTGATTGAACTGATCAGGCAACTCAGAACACACTACTTGAGCCACACTGGGGAAGAACAATATTCCTGCGAAGTGTGCTTCAGGGGATTCTGTCTCAGGTCGCTCCTGGAGAGGCATCTCCTCACCCACTCTAGAGAGAAGCCCTACTCCTGTGAGACGTGCCACAAAGCGTGTGCGCGAAAGGACAATCTAAAAAAACACGTCCTGTCCCACAAGGAGAAAAAGTAGAACTACTTTTAGATCCAAACTCCAACTCCTAGCGGCTGGGGAGCCAAGTCGGTTAGGCACTCGTCTAGCATGCGAAAGGTCCCAAGTTCAGGTCCTGTCATCCCCCAAAAAACTGCCAACCTATAAACAGCCCGTGCAGCCAAAAATGTCCAACGAATAATAACCCGTGTAAGGAAGTGCACGTTAAATGTCCTTCAAAGTCTTAACGCTGCGTACGATGTCATCACCCTTAACAGTTGTGTTGTGTGCCTATTCAGGTATCGGCTCGTCTCTTGACTGTGGTTCTAAAATACAACGCCCATCTCCAATAGCCCTAGTGTAGCTCTAGTGCGACAATAATTCGAACATAACCTTACTTAACCATGTCCTAGTTTTGTTGCTCTTGGCGAAGGCTACTCTGCCGTGGGCAGGTAAAGTGCAGTATCTTCCATAATATGGCTTAGACCATTGTTGTATGCACTCAACTACCTTTTCCTTAAGAAAAAATACTGCAAAAAATTATTTCAGACCAACAATGGTACAGCTCATTGTTGCGATTTCTGCAGTTTACATGTCCACGGCAGTTTTTGCAACAATGCTTGTGATTTAGAACAACCCGAGTCAAGTGACGAGGACAGCACTTTAGCCACTTAACTCAACCTTACACAGTTGAACCTCTTTAACATGAACTCGCTTATCACAGAATTTTGCTTAAGTTGTACTAAAAGCATTTCCCTGGCCTATTAAGATTTTAGCTAATGCTAAAAGGATTCTCTTAAGGCAAAATCACTTCAGGCAAAATCCTGCTTTTAACATGAGCAAAATATTTGGAATTTAACTTTTTATTCTTAGTTATTCAAAGTTTCGAAGAAAAAAATAAACAAAACAAACCAAAAATTGGTGGCAAACATTATGAAAATAAATTGTCTTCGACTTTTGAGAAAATCGCGAAATCTCCCATGATTTGTCAGTTTTAATCTAATGAATGAAGCAGGAAGTGTCCAATGAACCACTACTTCATTAAAAGTGGATGTGTACTTCTACAGAGGTCAAAGCTAAAGAAGAACAATCTATGATATCAGGAAGTGGTTTGCATTTAAGCCAGGGTTTGCGACCCGCCCACAAACCCAAAAAAACCGGGTGCGTTTTATTAAAAAAACCCAATAAAGCCCAGGCTTAAGTGGGTTTTTTAAAAATATTAATAATTTTCAACTTTTTTGTGATTTTTTTTAAGAAAAAATATTTTTATTAATTTGAAAGGTATACACAGAATAAAAAGTCTAAGTTTTCATATTTCTCTTAATACTTACTACTTTGACTTATATTGATTACATTTTTGACGCATATTTTATGATACCATCTAACTGATTTTAAGGCCAGTTAATAAAGTATTTTGCTTTCCTGAAAAATTATGTTATTGCACAATTCAAATCGAACACCTGATCAATTTCGCTCAGCTCATACAACAAGTTTGTTCACTTAAGTTAAATTCGTAAATATAAAAATAAAATAGCTTAGTACTAACAAATGTACTTGGAATTGAAAAGGCGAAACAGCTGGTTCAATGTCATTGCTTCTTAAATCAAGGTAAAACTCTGTAATAAAGTATTTTCTTTTTTTTTTTAATTAAAAAAATTATCATGCAAACTCACTTTATTTCATAATATTAAGATCCTAAAAAAAGCGTAAATCAAGGTTGAAAATTAATATTTTTTTCGTTGAAAATTAATTTTTTCCATTAAAATCCTCTTTAATTAAATTTAATAATTAAAACAATTGTTAATTTTGAATGAGTTTTTATCTTGACTGAAATTTCTCTTTTCTTAAAATAATACTTAAAATTTGAACCAAACAGTGAAATTTTAATGTTAAATCTTAAAAAAAAACCAATAGAACCCAATAAAACCCAAAAAAGCCCAATAAAACCCACCCAGGCTGGGCTTTTTTTAAAAAAAACCAGGTTTTTGCAAACCCTGATTTAAGCTTATTGATTTTCATTCAAAAGGAATCAAAAGCGGCAGTCTATCTTTTTAGAGACAAAACAAGTTTTCTTGAATGATATTAACAACAAATATATAAAAATAATGAAATCACCTCAGCCTCATTAAAAAAATCTTTAATATAATTGTGCAATAAACCTATGTTTTAAACCAATTTGAACCTGTTACAAAGAAATGAGAAATGTAAACAAAAAGTCCTAGAAATCACATTAATGTGCGTTATCAAGGATACATATTATATATGTTTAGTGCATTTCATTATAAATTATATAATATTTTTTTATAAACTATTCACTCGTTCGATCTAAAAAATTCCTGATGGGTAACAAAATTCAGTTAACACAAAATGTTTTAGTGCTTCCTTCGAGTTCAGGTAACTGTGGTTCGACTGTAGTAAAATGTGGCACACTGTTATTACTTTAATTAAACTACAGATTTAACAAGCACTTGCGACATGATTTTTTTATGTGGTTTTCATTTATATTGAGACCAATAAAATCAAGGAGGGTTAAGGCTTCATGTTACAAAGTACACAGTATATGGGGTCATTGTCCCAGACATCCAATAACTGCGTCATACAGGACATTAATGTCCTGTGCAAGTCCCAAGCAACTGTGTATATGGGACTGCAATGCATGTAAAAACCTGCCGTGGTCCAAAGTGCAAAGACACTGCTTCTGAAGTTGCATAGGGTGCCAGCTCGTGTGTGAGCTTAGTCACTTGACCTTTATTGGAAATGAAGTTTATAGTTTTCATGTAGGTCAGATGTGACTTTATTTCATGCAAACCAAGACAGAAAAAGTGCTTGTAGAACTCTGAATTTGTTAATTTAATTTGTACAGGTTTTGCATGACAGGCTTAATCCACCGTGTCAAGCCTGGCACTGTTGTTTAAAGAAACCTTACTTCTTGTGTTTTTTTAAGCTTTGTATGCATATCAACTGTTTGGTCATTGTGAAAGATACTATTCCTCATAATTTTTTTTTTTAATACTGGTCCGTAAATAGCAATTTTTTTTATTAATGTCGTTTTCTTACCATGAACAGTTGAAAAACAAAACTCCATTATGTTAGAACAAACCTTTTAGAACAAATTAAATTTTATGTAGAACAGAATATTGTTGCAAATCTACAGAACAATTTGCTGTTGTGCAAAAATAACATTTTAGATAATATACATGAAAATTTATTTCTAATTTTAAATAGCATATATTATATATATTTTACTGGTGAATTTGGGGAGATTTGAAGTGTAAAAGATACTTCTGATGTATATATATAAAAAAAAAAACAGCTATCTCCTTCGCCAAAAACAGAACATTTACAACTCTTAATAGTTTTAAAAGTGTACCGTTAGGTAAGTATAAACTGCACATTTGTGCTTAATTTTGAGTAGAACTGATGCCTAATTTAATATTCAAGAAATATGCAGTTTAGTTTTTATTATTGTATTTTTTTTAACCTTCGAACTTTTGATTATTCTGTTGTTTGGATGATGATTGATTTTTTTTTTTTTTTTTGTAAAAAAATATCTGACGTTATTTTTGTTTATTATACTTCATAATATAAAATTTTAAAATTAAATTTTGAATAAATGTGTGTAAGTTTGTTATGAATAAAGATTGTGTTATGTGAAAGTATTTCATTTCTGTGAAATTTTAATTAATAATTTCTTCCAATTGTTTTGTTTTTAAAAAATATGCAGGACCTTCAGTAATTGATACTATATTTTATTAATCCTTTCAGTCCCAGTGATGCCATTTGGCATCATCACTTTCAATATTTTTTTCAAAATGTTTATGTCCCGTTATGACATCCAAACACACATTATTCGATTCTTCACACTCTGTTCTATTAGACAATATTTTACATTAATTTCAATTGAAGTCAGATCTACTATTTTTTTTATTTATTTAGAAAATAGCTAACAAGCGTTTTACTTGATTTTTGAAAATTTCACTTCAGTTCCTTTGGTATTAAGGTCGAATGAGACCGTATAGACCGGGAGTATCCCAACTAAAGTGCCTTTAATGCAATTTGAAGAATATTTTCTAAGCCACATTTCTCCTTCTGTAAATTTTTCAAAGGTTTTTTTTTTGTTTCATTTGATAAATGTTACCAATTTACAAGTCTCTATAATCCCCGTCTCAAATGGATTCGATATATTGTGCAAGATTATTTATTCATTTAAAAAAATATGTGTGTGTTGTACGGGTATATGTTTTTCAGTATGTATTTTTTTTAAAAAAAATAAAGTTAACTAGCAACGCAGTCCGAGTTTTTAATCCCTATATTACGATGCCAAAAACTGTCGATATTCCTAGCAAAGAACAAAAAGACTTTAAAATGCATCCATGGTCTTAAAATAAAATTAAAAACGTTTAAGGTAACAGGGAATATAATATTCATTAAAAAATCGATTTTGAGATTTTGAAATTATCTAATAGCCCCGTTTCTTCTCTTTAAAATGATATAATAACACTTTACAATCAGTGCATTAGGATTAATATATATTTTTGCAATATCGCGGAAGTCACTTTATGTTTAGTACCGGACGTTTGTTTCGAGTGTTTAGTGCAGAACTAAAGCCCATTTCACACCTGCACAGCTACTTGCAACTGCAACTCGCAACTTGTGGTAACCTGGATTTTCGGGCTTCCACACAAAATTATTTATCTCGCAATTTGGCAAGTTTCATCTTTTTGAAAGCAAACTTTAATCAAACTATGGGCATTGTTTGCATCAAACAGAAATTTAAGTTTCCGAACTTCCTTAATTAGATCAATTTTCATCTTTGCCATCCATTTAATATCCATTTTTAATTGCGCAGATTTTTGCAAACGGGGAAAGTTGGCGTCTTAAAAAGTAAATAAACAACCAGTTGGCGAAGTCTAGTTCTCCACAATGCAGCCAAGGAAATCCTGAGTTCTGATTGGCTAAGGGTACATGCAACTGCGATTTTTTCGTGCTTGCAGGAAAAAATCTCACGAACTGAGTGCAACTTTTTAATGCACGGTGTCCTACGGGAGTTGCAAGTAGTTGTGACAAGGTGTGAAATGGGCTTAATGGAGGAGTTATTACGTTTTTTCTCCCTCCTGATAAATTTGAAATTTGTGACTGACGTTGTTTCTGCACTCACCGATTCAATTGGATTAGTTGATTTTGGATAATTGGTTAGGTTAAGTAGAAATATCGTCGCTTTAGAGCTGCACGAGGGATATTGGAGACGGGCGTCGTAATTTAGAACCACATTCACGTAGCGACTCGGCACCTGAAATTAAGGATGGATGGAAATACGTCACCTGAAAGCCAACGAAGCCCTGAACATGACCTCAAGGAATCCATTTGTTTACAAACATGACGTCAAAGATCGTTTGACCCAACATTATAATGCATTTTATGTCGGGTTTTTCCTACAGAGACTGAAGCGTGGGAAGCTAAAAACTAGTTTTCGGTAGGACCGGAAAGCCATATAAATTAATTACTGATGCCTTGTAGCCTTGTTAGTCCATCTTGTATTCGAAGCACGGATCGTGATTTATAGGAGAATGTCGCATTAACACATTTAAGCTACGTTTCATTTATCGAAGCTTCATTCTTTTTTCTGGTACAGTTGAAGTCGGGTCTGTGTAAAGGTAAGTTGAAGTTTTACATTGGCTCATTATATATTTTCTATAATTTATTTTTGTTATTGGAGGGATTAAAAATACCAGAAATGTTTGCAAACGAGCAATTGTTGACGTAATAAAACTGCTAGGATCTTTTTTCCCCCTTACAACTCTTAACCCTTTCAGTCCCAGTGATGCCATTTGGCATCATCACTTTCAATATTTTTTTCAAAATTTTTATGTCCCGTTACGACATCCAAACACACATCATTCGATTCTTCACACTTTGCTCTATCAGACAATATTTTACAATAATCTCAATATAAGTCAGAACTACTATTTTTTTTTTATTTTGAAAATAGTCAACAAGCGTTTCTCTTGATTTTTGATACGGTCACTTCAGTTCCACATATTTAAAACACAATTTAAACTATTTCGGTTAAAATAATTAGTAATTTTTTTTTAATAATATGGTCAGATACCTTAAAATACATAACTCGAAGTGTTTTTAGGTAATATATATTTTTTTATTTTGTTGTTTTCCACAATTAAAAAATTTTGGCATTGTTTCAAAAACCATATAAAAAATTTAAATGAATTATTTTTTCTTGCGGAATTCGTATATTTGACCTAAAATAAGCTTATTTTGTGAATATCAGATGTTTCTGTTGTGTAGTAATTTTTTGGGACTGAAAGGGTTAAAACAAAAGCGTGAATAAATTCCTATGGGAGAAGTGCATTTTCGACACTGGAAGGGAATGAAAATTAACTCTGACGGAGTTAAAATCAATCGTTTGTAGTGATCTCGTCGTAGGTTTAACTAAACAAAGGAGTGAAATCCACGCCTATAGGGGAAGTGCATTTTCGACACTGGAATGTGTGAAAATTATATAACTCAGACTGAGTTAAAAGCGCTCGCTTGTTTTAAGAGTGTAGGGATTCAATTCTTAAGATAATTATTTCGGTAATTCATCATATATTACTGATTTATAAATAGGTGATTTCGATGCACGGATTTTTTTAATTTATAAATAGTAAGGAATCGTACAATGTTTCTAATGCCCATAGTTTGATAATTCCATTCAGAAACATCCTTTCTGGAGGGTGAGTCAGGTGTGTTAAAAAATAATTGAAGAGCTTAGTGGAAGAACGTGACAAGGGACCATATTTCGAAAAAAAAAAAAAAAGATTTCTGTGTCAATGAACGTGATATTTTCTCTTTGAATCTAACAAGATCCCCCTTTCAATAAACTAAGTAAAGTAAGTTAAAGTTTTACATTTTTATTGCAGTTGACAACTTGTTTATAGCGCCCTAAATGATCGGTCCCTTGACAAAATGACAAATGTCTGTGATGCGCCCTCTAGAAGGGAAGGGCGTAGGCTATATGGCCCATTACCCCGCTCGCCAGAAGAGACAGTCACAAGAGACACACAAAGAAGGACGCCACAAACACATAAACATATAACAACATTTATTGACAAACACAAACATCCATGCCTCTTACCGGGATTCGAACCCGTGCCCAGCAGCTCCAAAGGATAGTACACTAACCGTTGTGCCAGTGGACCGGCAATAAACTAAGTAAAGTAAGTTAAAGTTTTAAATTTTTATTGCAGTTGACAACTTGTTTATAACGCACTAAATGATCGTTCTCTTACTCCTATGAATTGCGTATTGACCATATTGTTGGGTCCCGGATGGCCGAGTGGTTTGCATAGCAGACTATAACGCTATCAGTCTGAGCGCTGTAACGGATGCGAGTTCGATTCCCACCTTCGCCCTTTTTGTACTTTCAGTTCTCTGTGACAGTAATTCTTTCTGTGTTTGTCTTACTTGACGTAGGCATATAAGCGGGTCTCTGATAAGGCATAAAAGCCGGAATATATATGTACCTACCCTTACTATAATGTTATAATATTCTGCTTATAACACGCATGTCAATTGAATCCTCGATCGTTCCGCTAAAATGTGCGTAGAACATAAAAAATATTAAAAGACATAAAAACAACATAAAAACATTAAAAAAAATTAGTTTTCTCTATTCAATTTAATTTTATTCACCAAATGATGCGAATAAATATAGTTACCAGGGAAAAATGCAAAATTTATTTTTTCCTAAAAAAAATATTGACTGGAAAAGAAGAAATGAAACTTTTTTGAATTTCACATATAAGGATTAAAAAAAATCAATATTTATCATTTTATAACTTTAATTGAATATGAGTATATAATACGTATTTTACAAGATTTACTGCACTCAATATTCGACATTGTTTATAACATTACTCGTTTATAACAAAAACAACTTTTTAATCATCGAATTTCCTTGAATGATGCTGCAACCTGATTATAATATATTTTTCGTTTTATTTTTTTATGTACATATATTTTTCGGGTTTTTCTTTGCTTTTTGTTTCTATCTTTTATCTAGTTATGACTTATGACTTTCTTGGTGGGGGGCAAGATCGCCAAGCACTGCGACTTTAAGTCTATTGTACTAAGCCCCAGAAATGACACAAGCGCGAGAGACACACAAAGAAAGAGACGACACAAACACATCGACAAATAACAACGTTTATTGACAGGCACAAACATCCATGCCGGACCGGGATTCGAACCCGACCCCAGCAGCTATAAAGGCTAGAATCCTAACGAGTGTGCCACAGGGGCGGCTTTATCTAAGTATAATTCGTGATGTATTTTTTACTATATCCAATAACTTTGTACTATAAGTAAAAATCCAAACATTAACATCTTAAGACCCGAGCAAAATCGTACACGTATATTCTTATAATTTAAACATAGTTTTCATACAAATGTAGGCTAAATAGTATGTTTTCAAAGAGTTTTTTTTTAATGTTTTATAGTTACTAGGGACACGCTTTAAACTCTAAAGATATTTTTTTGCGCTATAAATGCAAAAAGAAAGGTCGTACTACTTATTTGTAGTTAACAGATTATTTTAACATTGTTTTTGATGCAAAATACCTCTAAATTTAACTACTAAAAGAAATTTTTAAAAAGTTGGAAAAAAATTAAAATAGTTTTTTAAGAACTCTAATATCGTATTGACCCTTGTTTAACCTCATTTTTTTTTATCGAAATAAATGACTGATACCTGTAATCAAAGGCTGAAAACTGATATTTGGATCTTTTTCTATCGCACCAGGTCAAATTCGTAATTAATTAACGTGTTAATTTTTTGTGAGGAGGTTTTCAAAAATGTCCCCAAATGGGTACGCCAGGTCGCAAGAGGTTAATGCAATATATAACAGATCCAGCAACGCTGCGTAGAATTTTCAGCGTTAATTTGAATAACTATCACCTAATGAAGTCATCTTTCACGTCTTGAGTGACAACATAAATTCTGTGAGAAAATAAAAACTCAATTTGAAATTTTCTTTGAAAATTTCGATTTTATAATTCTATTTGTTTGTACCGATTGTTTGTTCCGATCTCTATGTTTGTTCCGATTTTGTGCACTAGCACACCATGCATTAATAAAACCTATTTGCAAAAAAAAAAAAAAAAAAAAAAAAAATGAAAATGACTCGTTATTTTTAAATTTTTAATTTTTTGTTCGATTTTTAAACAATTTTAAAATCCCTACTCCTCCTTTTTTTTCAACTTTTTGTCACCAAATTTTTTATATGAGTTCCCCAATAATATCTTAACAAAACTATGCATCCAAGTTTTAATCAAGACTCAACTTTTTTTTAAGAAGGATACCATTTAAAATTTCATCAAAAAAAATTACAAAAAAAAGTAAAATTTCAACTTTGAATTTTTAAAAAAAATTCTGGCAACGTAAATGAAAAGTTTTAATGCATAGTATTGTTCATTATACTTTTAGGATGCTATAGAAATTTACAGAAACTTTTTATATATAATATTAAAAGAAGAGTTTTTTTTTTCACTATCCTAAAATTTAAAAAGCACGAACAGAGATACGAGCATTTAAAGTATAAATCTGTGGTAGGATACTTGGAGAGTGAGTCTCATTTAAAAATTAATAACTCAAAAACTAATGCATACAATTTGAAGAGTTTTTTTGCAAAATGTTAAGAAATGTTCAAATAATATTTAAAAAAAAAATAATATATTTTTTTAATTTTTCATGATTTTTGGGTAC
Source organism: Hylyphantes graminicola (assembly GCA_023701765.1). Classification (NCBI taxonomy): domain Eukaryota; kingdom Metazoa; phylum Arthropoda; class Arachnida; order Araneae; family Linyphiidae; genus Hylyphantes; species Hylyphantes graminicola. The sequence goes on along the minus strand of CM043120.1, from coordinate 67,856,200 downwards.
TGGACCCCCTTAAACAATTTTTTCATGTTTGAGGATTGAAGTCTTCGGAATTGTTTGAAAACAAACATTTATTGACGTAATAAAAAAAAATTGAAACCAATCTGAGCATTTTTTTCTAAGGGATTCAGAAAGTGGAATTAGAAAGTGATGATAAATGAATATGCTTTTTACATTTATTTCATTTGCAAACTCTGATGTTTCTTAGTTGTTTTAAAAACATTTAATTTTAATGAGTTTTTTTTAAAGGGGGGGATTATTTAGCAATAACAAAAGCATTTGTTTGAACTATTTTCTGTAATTTTGAAGTTCATGAATTGCACTGTAGCTAAGACATAGAGGGTGCAGCATTCGAAACTTAACGACGGAAATTTTTTGGCAAATATGAAAATAAAATCGATTTGATTGCGGGTTTATTGAGTACATTGTGATAAACGTGCTCGTTAAACATCTATATCTCTGCGTTTCGACGGCGTTAACGTAACGAGATCGCTTGAAGTCGAGTTGGGTGCCAGCTCAGATTTCTAAATTGGTTATCTTAATGGTCTTGAAAGAGGCTAGTAATAGACTGCCGTAAAACGGTTAAATTACCTAAATTGCCTGTAACAAAAAGTCTGTCATTTTTATAGAAATATACCGTCAGGGGGGGATTTTGTGTCAGAAAATAACTGTAAAATTTACCGAAGCACATTTAATACAAATAATTTGTAATTTGACGCAAAATCTGTTTTTTTAACAAGCAAATTATGTATAAAAATCGAAACTTTACCTCTTCCAGTGACAAACGGAGGATAATTACCACAGTACTAATGAGGATTTCAAAAATACTAACCACATATTCGAACCACGAACCTGTTGGTCTTCAGTCCATTACTCTCGTAACTGAGCTCGTGTGCTACAAACAGTTGAAATGCCTTCAGTTGCTGTCTTATATTCTTTACGGAAATAAAAACTGAAAAATATGTTTTCACTTAAAATAGTTTATTTTTATAGAAAACACCATGAAAAAGTAATTAACCGTATCTTTCCATTATTATATGGTATTTTTCTGTAAAATTAACAGTTTTTTACATTGTAGAAATGTTCAAAGTTCAACGCATAAAGCATAATTTCCATTTTACCTTCTAACCATTTTAACTATAGACTCTTCTTCACGACATCAAAACAATTTTGTTGAAAACTTTCTTGTACTTTATCATTTATATGCTACGAATTATTAATGCTGAATAATTTTATATGAAATATTGACAATAATTTTTACTAGGGAATAATTTTAGTTTAATTTTCAATATAGAAAACATCAATAAAAATAGCAGAAAACGCAGACAAAATTTCAGGTGAAAGGTTTGAATTGTTAAAAATAAACCCCACATTTCGAAATGACTAGAAATTCCAATAGCTGTTGAAAGTGAAGTTCTTTTTTATCTTAAGGTTTTTTCAGGTCCTTAAACTCCAGCATTCTAAAGCAACACCGCTATTTAACAAACCTGTTCAAGATAATTTATTTTCTAAGTGGTTACAAAATAATCGTTTACAAGAAGAGCTTGATAAATTGGTTGGTTGGTAGACATATACATTTGGGTTTGTGTGCTTGGTCAGAGACTCACTTATAAACCTTCGTCAAGTATGACATTGCGTAATAATAATAGGTTTATTTATCATAATACCTTTTTTAATTTAAGAAATTTCAAAATGAAGTCTCAAAAAAATCTGTGTACATAGTTTATTTATTTATTAGATGCACTGCCAAACAGATACATAAGATCCATATTATATGACAGAACAAAGGACAAATAAATATAACAAAAACATACAGATCCATCAGAACAAAGAACCAAGAACCAAAATTACACTGAGAGTGCGAAAATATCATTTTTAAAATTAGAAAAATGATTTTAAAAAATCTCTCTTTTGGCTGACAAATTATTAACCATAAATTGTAATATCAGTTGCATCCATTAGTTTGCATCAGTTGCATTCATCAGTTTCTAAGATGCATTTTAGTTAATAGAGTAACCCGATAAATATGATTTTATTACGAGTATTGTATGGTGGAAGATTTAAATAAAATTCTTTAAGTTAAAAACTATAAACAATTTTGTTACGTAATAAACTATGAACAAATTTAAATATTGATACAATTCTTCCGGATTCTAATGAATTTATTTTGTTGTTTGATCTAATTGAGGAGTTAGGTGGATATCGCTCATAGCTATTAGATTTAAATAGAATCAATCATAAGAATTTATTCTGCATTTTTTCAGTGCTATAGATGGCTTAACACACTTGTACACTCTTAAAACAAACGAGTGAATTTAACTCAGTCTGAGTTAATTTTCATTCTTTTCAGTGTCAAAAATGCACTAATCCTATTAGAGTGCATTTCACTCTTTTCTTTAGTTAAAACTCCGACAGGATCACTCCAAACGAGTGATTTTAACTCAGTCGGAGTTAATTTTCACTCCTTTCCAGCGTCGAAAATGTACTTCTCTCATATGAGTAGATTTCACTCTTCTGTTTTAAGAATGTAGCCTAACACAATATAGTTAAAATCATGTCTTTGTTTCAGGTTGTATACGCCAAAAACCTGACCATGGCTTCCCCATTTACTATCTTCGTCCTCCTCTGTCTGGTGTCATTCGCACTGGCCCTCAGCATCCCGACAGATGGCAGCACCAGAGACATCCTCCACTACCAGCCATCCGCCTCGCGGGACGTCAAAATCCGCGTCAAGCGTCAGCGCAACAGGAACCGGAACAGGAACCGGGGAGGGCAGGTCTCCATCCAGGGTGTCAGCCAGCCCTTCTGCGGCAAGTTCGGCTGCAACAGCGGGGGACAGTCGAGTCGTCGATGCGGGAACGGATTCAGATTCGACAGCAGATCTGGAAGATGCAGAAGAGTGAACGGATAAAAAAGAGAGCCATATATACAGGGTGAGGCAAACAAAAGTGGCCCCGGTCTAGAGATAGGAATACGTTGAAATGGATGGCGAGAAAAACTCTTGAAACCGTCTGAAACCTGTTTTTGCATTGGTTGGATCGGATTAGCTTCACGTTTGAGCTACTCATAGACTCAGATCTTAGTCGAGCTCAGATCTTAGTTCGTATTGTATGAAGACGTCCCATAATGAAGATTTTGTGTCTTGCAATATATTTAGAATGTTTTGTATTACCAAAAACAAAGAGGTCCGAGTCTCTTGGATAAATAACGACCGAAACACTCAAATGATCACTTGTTGGATCTGCTCTTAATCAGTTCTACAAACCTTGTTTATATTTCATTTCAACTAGCTTCTCAAACCGTAGCGTAGTTGCCGGCAAATAAGTCGCCAAGCGTTTGTTTGGGCTTAATATTGAAGCGATCAATGGCATCAGTTAGCAAACCTGTTTTGTATTGGTTTTAGAATTGGCAACATTTCTGTCGTATTCTTATCTCTAGACCGGGGTCACTTTTGTTTGCCTCACCCTGTATCAGCAGAGCACCATGGACAATTGGTTCGACCACGCCTACATTGACGTAACATTATCGTTGTCATAAACATCCACAAAGAAACGACATCTAATTCGTCTTTATTAGCCTACAGTGAAGCCACACTTGCATCAAGATTGTCTCCCACAAACAAAAACAACTCTACAGCTACTTAACGAAAACAGCTCGCCTTGACTAGAAAGAACACGCCTTCATAGTGGAGCCACAGTTACGTCAGGCATTGTGTTTTAAAACCCACAAAGAAACCATCCGACAACTAATTCGTCTGTACCAGAATGGTCAAACCAACAGTGAAGCGCAGTTACTTCAATAATTGTTTTAAACATCCTCAAACAAACCTTCAGGCAACTATTTCGTCCTAAACAGAACGAACATGTCTACAGTGAAGCCACAGTTATGTCAGTCGGTCTCTTCTTTTGGACAAACAAACCATCTGCCAATTAATTCCGCTATTCATCTTTTAAACGCGACAAACAAAAACCACCTGACAACTAATCCACCTTTACTAAAACTGTCACTCCTACAGTGACGCCACAATTACTTCAACCACCGACTTCTTTTCAACAAACAAACCAACCGGCAGCTAATTCGTCGAAACTAGAACTGTCATGCCTCCAGTGATGCCGTTGTCTTTACCCCAAGCAAAAATACGCTTCACCCCATTCGAATTTTCATTGTGTCTCGCCAATGAGATGAAGATGGATCTTTACTGAGCTCACTTAGGTGAAAAGAGGCGCTGGTTCAATCTACTCTACAGCAACCATTAATCTGGCTATACTATTTCGTATCCCACATAAACGAACTCGCACTGGAATAGGAAAAATATATTTATAAAACAGATAATATCTGCTATTATCTTACTATGAGTTTTTTTTTTAAAACTTTAATTGACTGTCAAATTTGATCTTAATTTTCAAAAAAATATTTTTTTTTCTCGGTGAACAGATGAAACACTTAGTCAATTTGTTCAATTTCTCATGAGAACAGAACTTTTCACTTTTAATTGAAAAAAAAAAAAACACTCCAATTTGAATGTAAATGAAATTGAAAATTTTGGAATTTGACTTAAAAATTGTATTTCTACGTGCAGTTTCTTACACGGGCTACACTTTTATAGGAGGCGGACATTAAAACCAGAAGAACCTTTAATGTCCATAAAAATGATAGTTGAACTTGCTTCTATAGAGTTAGATGTGTCTCATAAACGTAGTTATACTTCATTCTCTTAACGAGATTTTATATTGACATTTATAAACTCGAAAGCAGTTTCTATACTTTCTAAACTTTGAAGCTGTTTTTCTACACTGTGAAAATATCCCTCAAATTTACCATCACTTTGTGATGCCAAAAGCGTTGCTTTTCATCGTGCAGTGAATTTACACGTGATGTAAAAATTTATTGTGTCGTACGACGAAAACGTTAGCTTCACTGCAGTGACTGATAGCATCCATCTTCTTTATTTGAAGGCGAATGAGCTTGAAAGACAGCGGGTCTCCAAATCAAAGAATATATATGTGTTAATCCAAAGGGGGAAAATTGTTTTTTTAAAGCCAAATTTCTCCGGCTGTTTTGAATATTTTTAAAAATGGTTTATTTTTACATGATAAATGTATGTAGCTGACTTCCAGAGTTCTACAATTTCAGTTTTTGAATAGGGTTCGAATTTTCGTTTTAACTTTTAATAAATAATTTTAAACAAAATATTTAAATCAAGTTCGAAAGTGGGATGATAGAGACATGTAAGTTTGATACATTTATCATATATGTTTTTGTATTTAATATTCAATACAGCGGAGAAGTGTTGCTTGGAAAACCATGTTATTTCATTGGATTAACACAGATACACTGTTTTTTTTTTCGAGACCCGCGGTCAAATATGCTCATTCGCTCTTAAACACGAATGGAGAAAATTTTTCATGATACTCTGTACGTCAAGAAAACGTAATTGATCGTAACTTTGATGTTAAAAAAATTCTTAACGTTGCTGTTATTTTGCAGAATTTTTTTACAATGTATTTGATATTTTTTTCGATGATCATTTGGTTCTCAAAGGATATAATACAAACTCATATTCTTGCAGTGTTTCAATTTTTTACACATATTTTCCAATTTTTTTTTTTGTTCAATTTGCTTTTCGGAATTGTAGTTTTAAAATGTTTTATTGGGAATTTAGTTTAGTTTAGCATAATAGGAGTGTCATGTAGATTCATACATAACCTATATAATTCAATAGAAAATAACTATTTAAATGTAATAAAACATAATCTATTCATTTGAATGGAACATAACCTATTACATTAAATACAACATAACCTATTCAATTTAATGGAACATAATCACACACACAATTCAATTTAATAAAGATAACCTATTCAATTTAAGGTAGGCGAATACCCAAAATTCTTAAATTTTTACTATAACTTTAATCTTTTCCAAATTTGGCATAGGGATTTCAAATATAATGAGCAATGCTTTTTAGGCATTTTTTTTATTTAAACATAATTGATTTATTTTAAACGGTGTTTTTCACCTAAAAAAAGGGGCTTACGCCAACACTTCTAGTATAAAAAGTTTTACATTAATTTACCTGAAATTTTTCACAGATGCTATTTCAATATATATCTGTGCCATAAGCCTCTAACATCTGGTGCAATATATAGTAGTTTTTTTTTAAATTTCAAGTGTAATTTAATCGGAAAAAAAATCTTTTTTTAGTTAAATTCATGACATTTTTCTTAATAACTTCTTTTCTTGTAATTTGTATGTAACTCTAGAGGGTCATTGCATGTATCAGTTCAAAATGGAGAATTTAACGCATAATTAATGTTTATAGGAGGAAAGTTCAATGTGGTAGGCTTGTTAGCGTAAACCTCTTTTTTTAGTTAAAAAAACACCGTTTAAAATAAATAAATTATATTTATATAAAAAAAATGCCTAAATAGCATTGTTCATTATATTTGAAATCACTATGCCAAATTTGGAAAAGATTAAAGTAATAGTAAAAATTTTAGAATTTAGGGGAATTTTGGGTATTCGCCTACCTTAATAGAACATAACTTATTTAGTTTAGTAGAACATAATCTACTACACTATTTTAAAAAGTTAATAATTAAATATTTGGATGGTATTTTCTTTTCAATTTTGTTTTAAAATGATTTTATTTTGATTCCCATACCTAAAAAAAAATGTGATAGGCATAATAATATTATTATTATTTTTTTTTTACAAAAGCCGTGATTTCAAAACTAATGCATTATCTGTACGTCACTGACAGTCCCTCTTAAAGGTCCCAATCTTAACCTGCACCATATACCTGTTTCACAAAATATGCTTCTGTTAACATTATGGAAGTTTATGGAAATTTCACAACCTTGCCTGAGGAACAACACGCCGCCTCGGTGGCACACTCGTTAGGATTCTAGCCTTTGGAGCTGCTGAGGTCGGGTTCGAATCCCGGTCAGGCATGGATGTTTGTGACTGTCAATAAATGTTATTTGTCTATGTGTTTGTGTCGTCTCTTTCTTTGTGTGTCTCTTGTGCTTGTGTCATTTCTGGGGCTTAGTACAATAGACTTATAGTCGCAGTGCTTGGCGATCTTGCCCCCCCACCAAGAAAGTCATAAAGTCAAGTCATAAGAAAGAACAACACAGAATGCGTAATCAAATTTACAACAATAGTTATTTTTATATTTCAAACTTAATTCATTCACTGATGTCATTCAAATGCTTTCCAAATAACCTTGGTTTTAATTTACATAACATGCATTGCTGATACAAAAAAAATCATCACCGACCTTGATAAGACATTAAAAATTCTGCTCACGCCATATTCATATGATGAGATACTTCGTGTCGTTGAAAAACACTTCACGAAACTTTTAGTAGGGGAGAGTGTTGTACCTTGGGACATTTTTTACATTTTAATTTTTTTCTTCGATAATTATAGTCAAAATAAAAATTTAAAGGCAGCATTTCAACACACCAATATATTCCTCGATAATATATATTTGTTTTGATTCTGGCAGCTTGAAATTAAAAAATTGCCACTCATTTAGTAGAGAGGATAGACTGTAGAGAGGTAAGTAGAGAGGATAAACTGTCCCAAGGTACAATATGATGTTGTACCTTGGGACATACTTTATAATTCAATCAATAGTCATACACTTGAACTAATTTGTATCAGGAAACAAACTTTATTGTTTTTTCAAGGAAATACATAAATAAAACTTCATAATTCAAGAATAATTTAAATTATACAGCAAAATTGTAAGTCCAAATTATTTAACATTACTTATATGATGATACAATATGCTTTATTGTCCTAAGGTACAACACACTACATGGTTTAAATAAAAGCAAGATAGTGGCCAATATAAATGCATTATCATTATTTTCTCATAACCAAAATATTTTAAAATCTTTTCTTTCATGAAGAAAATAAAATGCAGTTGATTTTTTGTAAAAGTACAAAGGTAAAAAATTATATTAGAATGAGAAAAATATTTACTTTGGGGTATTGAAATATTATTTTTTGTCACCAATTCATCAATTCAATGATGCTAGTATTAAATTTTATTTTGATGATGTTTGTTGGTTAAGGCTACTATTAGAAATAAACAATGTATGAATATTGTCAATAGATTCTTAGAAATTGTCAGTGTCCCGAGGTACAAGCGTCCCAAGGTACAACACTCTCCCCTACCTTTAGAATTTATATCCCATTGAACATTACAGGTAAGCCAGATTGTCTCATTATAGGCAAGTGAATAATAACATTATATTTAATCCTGAAAAAAAATTACAGTTTTCAAACAATTATGTTTTTAAAAGTAATTTTGAACTTTTGCCGAGGGTCGAGTCAAATTAAATGGAGTTTGGGGTTGGTTGGTAGACATATATTTTTAGGCTTGAGTGCTTGGTCAGAGACCCACTTATAAACCTTCTTCAAGTAAGAGAGACACAACACACACATACGTGACAAATTCTGCCATCTATCGCGCGCCACCTTCACAATTTAGACATGTTCCTAAACGGGAGGGAGATAGTCTCCAGGGACCAGTACCCGTAGGAAACTGTGCAATGACCACCCACAGCTTTTTAGGACAAAACAGATTTAACGAGCACGTCTCCGCATATACTCGGGACAAACACAAACATCCATATTCGAGCCCGAACCTAGGAGCTCCAAAGGCTAGCTCCCTAACCGTTGTGCTGCCGTGTGGGCAGTTTTAAGTTTTGAAGGTTAAAAATACATATTTTTGTTAAACGTCAAAATTGGTATAGTGAGAGTTGCCCAGAAGGTGCCACAAAAAAAAAAAAAAAAACGGCACCAGCTCCATTGAAAGAAAAACTGAATAAACAAACATGTTTTGTCAGTTTAAAAAACCTCTTAAATTTGCTTGATCCTTCTTGGTTCGTCCTTTTTCAAAGTAATTTTATAAATTGATTTTTTGTTTACATTATGTAAAATATTTCTTAAATATATTATGAATTTTGGAATAAAATCAAATAAACTTGAATTGATATTTTATTTCAAAATACACAAATACCAACCGTTAGGGGCGACATATTCAATGGGACTCATTATTACTCATGGGACAATAAAATATTGCATAAAAGTATATATATGTGAAAAAATGACGTGATTTTTAAATTTCAAAATTTATTAAAAAAATATTAAATTTAAAATGATTTATGATAATTTGGCTCCTTGCGCGCCCGAGCGGGGGACCGTTGCAACGCGTGAACCGGGCCACGCGGTCGTGCCGCTTTGCGTCCCTCCCGCGCGTTATTATTGCTATTGCACTAAACGTGCATCCTGTAATAAATTTGCTGCAGAGGTATCGGTATTTTTCTTAGAAAATTTGAACATTCTAGTTTATATAAAAAAAGTAAGGGTTAAGAAAAATTGTAAACTGAAATTGGGAAGTTGGGGGGGGGGGGGTAAATGGTAGGGGGTAGGTACATATATATTCCGGCTTGTATGCTTTGTCAGAGACCCGCTTATGAAGCCTTCGTCAGTAAGACAGACACATAAAGAATTTTTACTGCCGCAGAGAGAGGAATATACACCCCAGACGAAGACGTGAATCGAACCCGCAACCGTTACAGCGCGCGGAATGCTAGCGTAATTGTCCAAACCACTCAGCCATCCGGGCCCCTGTTGGGAAATTAATGTTTGCATAAATAATAATCACTGTTATTAAGGGAGCAGCTGTTCAACGCCGGGTTTAAAAGTTATTAAATTTGGTAGTTAGGTAGATAGGTTGGCACATATATTTACCAGTTTAAGTGCTTAATCAGAAACCCGCTTATAAACCTTCGTCAAGTAAGACATATACAGACAGAATTTTTACTGACACAGATTGAGAAAGTAAAGTACACCCGGGGCGAAGGCGGGAATCAAACCCTCTCCCGGTACAGTGCGCAGACTGTTAGCATAACGGGCTGTGATCAAACCCACTTGTCCACCCGGGCCTCATAAAACTAGTTATTCATTACGACCTATGATTTCATACAGCAAGTGTTTTCAAAAATAACACAGTAAGTGAAAAAATTTGAACCTTACATCCCGCAAAGAAGTTTACTTTGTTTTGAAACCGGAAAGGGATTTGGAAGTTAGTTGTTCCGCGTTTTGTGATAACTTAGATAAAACACAACTCGTCAAATGGTAAGATATTTTTATAATCTCTACTTTATTATTGTAAACTGCACCGCCCAAAACAATCAGGGGAACGCATGGTTTAAATTCTTTCACCCAAAATGATTAAATTTTTAATCAGCAACTTGCTATTTTTCTCTCATTAAGTTGAGCTCGCAGTAAAGCATCGTTAGATAGAAGAATCATGTATTTTGAAGAATTAAATACTGTTTGCTTTAATTAAATGAACATATGAAAAACCACGGAAAAATAAAATTAACTCTGAAACAACTTTAGGATATTTACTGACCCTAAATTCTTCACGCTTGTATTCTTAAATGTTAAAAAATTGATTTTAATATTTTTTTTAAACAAATTGTTAAAAAAATATTGTTGTTATTTATTCAAAGAAAATTATCCATTTCCCCCCTCAAATAGTAGTTAAAAATTAAGTTTTTTCCCTGTTTTTTATCATTTCATTCTCATCAATTGGATAAATAGTTATATTTAGCAAATTTTAGATTTTTCGAATTAAAAAAAAAAGAAGAAGCTGTAACTGGAAGGGTTAACAAAAGTGCTCCCCAATTGTTTTAAGCAATGTATGTTTGAAAGTTAGATTAATTTTTTATTTAGAAAGTGGGTCTATTGTTTTGCAAAGAATTTTTTTAAAAAAATTATGTGTATAGTTACTTAGAGACATGCCTAAAAATACAATTTTTTTTTCTATAAATGCAACAAAAAAGACCTTATCGCTTGTTTGTTGTTAACAGATTATTTTAACATTGTTTTTAAAGCAAAATGCCTTTAAAATTAACCACTAGAAGAACTTTTTGAAAAGTTTTTTTTGAAGAACACTAATATCGTATTGACCCTTATTCAACTTCATAATTTCTTAGAAATAAATGACTGATACCTGTAATCAAAGGCTGAAAACTAATATTTCGATCTTCTTCTATCAGACCAAGTCAATTTTTTAAACTAATTATAACGTGTTAATTGTTTGTAGGGAGGTTTTAAAACATGTTCCCATATATGTCCGACAATAAATACCCCATGCGGAGAGAGTGCATGTTATATACAATGGTGGCCAAAAGTGTGGACACTTTTTGAAAGTTTCATGGGTTTCAACTGTTACCTGTGCGATTACATCTATTATATTTCGCTTAAATAGAACATTTAAATATTAAGTTGAAGGTAATTTAATGTAGAATTTCATTTAAAAAAACAGAATTAAAGTATCTGTATTACAAATAAAGCTATGCTCATTTTAGTTGAACAAACAAGCACAATCCATGAATTCTCTTATGCTGAAATTGCAATGCAAGTTGGTTGTTCAATGACTTGCAAAACTAAGACAGATCGTAATATTAGTTGCATAACTTATTTGTAATACATATATTGTAATACTGTATTTATTTTTAATTCTACATTAAGGTATCCGACTACGTTTGACACTTATTTTTTTAATTAAATTTTAATACTTATATTTTACGCATTTTTTTGTTCGCCAACACAACTAATAATAATAATAAGTCACAATTTTTATTTTAAATAAATATATTTTGTGTAATTTAAGATTTTGTAAGTAAATTTTGATGTTTTTTGCCTTTACGATAGACCTTATAACTAAAAAAAATATTTAAGATCTTTTAAAAATATTAATAAATTAATAAATCTTAATTTGATACCTAATGAATAGACAACAATCTTAGATATTTATTGCACCAATAAAAAGTTATAAGTTGTCGAAGCTAAGTTAAAGATTTTAATCAACTTTTTTCTACCATTTTTGATAGTAAGTGTTATAATTTTTATAATATTGCTTGAAATTACTATTATGTAGTCTATTCCCTAGTTGATAGTATAACAAATATGCACAAAAAAATTTGAGAACATTCGGTTAAGTACTTTTTGTGAAATATGGTTTGTCTAGAAGAAAATGTTCAAAACTTTCATTTTGCACAAAATCAATTTAAAGTTTGAAGTTACTTTCAAATAGCAGGAAAGCCTTCTTTTTGGTACGTAAGACATTCTTCATCTTCAAGTTTCATATTTTTAATTATTCTTGTAGATCGCAATTTTCTACTAGTGGTCTTTTCTAAAGGATTTGAATGCCGTTTTCGCATAATGGAGTACCAATGGAGTTCTGAAATATTTGACGCACAAAGAGAGTTTTAGAATCTTAAAGAGTGGTGCTTTATTTTAAGATTATAAAAAAATGGCTGCTTTTTGCCGAAAAATAAGATTTCAACGTATTCGGATACCTTAAATTACTTTGATGATGATAATGTTGTGTCCATTGATATAGATTATATGGGGCTAAAGGTCTCATAGACTGCTTCAGCATCTGCAGACAGTGGTCCTCATAAAGATTAAATAACTTTTAATTAGATATACAATTGTTTGATTTGATATACAATTAATATATTATGTAATCACACAAAGTTGAAAAATAGGAAACATTAAAAAAGTGTCCACACTTTTGGCCACCACTGTATGTGTCCCTTATAAGCGCAACCCAAGTAAATAGTGCAAACTTGTCATAAGAATAGTAGCGGCAAATAATGATTATGATACTGATAATAATGACGTTTTTATTAAAATTGATGCGAATTAGGATGAAATTAATAATATATTAAAGATAAAAAGCATAAATTTCTTGCAATCCGCGCTTGCGATTTGAATTAAATGAAAATATGAAAAACAAGGAAAAATAAAATTCCCTCCCAAAAATTTTATGAAATAAATTGAACCTAAATTCTTCTCGCTTGCATTCTTAGATGTTTAAAAATTTATTAAACCTCTTTTTTTTTACAAAAAAAAGTTTTGAAAAAATTATTGTTCAAATTTAATCAAAATTTATGATTCCAAAATTCCCCCCCCCTTAATCTTTAATTAAAAAGTTAAATTTGCTTCCCTGTTTTTTACCATTTCATTCTAGATACATAATGAACCTATTTCACAAATCTTAGATTTTTATAATAAAAAATGAGAAGTTGGAATTGAAAGGGTAAACTTAAGAACTCAAAGTGCTCCCCTAATTGTTTTGAGCAGTGTAGAATAGACTAACCCCGTCCCAATGCTACAAAAAAGAAAAAAAAGATGAAAAGAAAAAAAACTTCAAAGATGGCCATGGCTCCTTCATTCAAATTTATCGTCCTTTTCTGTGTCATTCGCCCTCAGCATACCTACCAACGGCAGCCAAAAAGACGTCCTATACTACCAGCCTGATAACCTTCTCGGCGCAACAGCCCATTAGTGGGTCATGGCCTGCCGCGTTCATTTCAGCTTACGCGACCAAGTGCTCTGGGGTGCGAGATATATGTCCCAGTTAGGTGCTGAACCTCACGCGGAACCCCCAGTATTTAGTCCCCAAGCGTGCTTGGTCCTCATTTTATCGACACATTTAACCCTTTCGCTACGAAGGATTTTTATTTACTCGTAATATGTGAAATGAATATAATTATTGAATCCTTAATCGGACGGCCATCGTGGGCCGTTCCAGTTGTGAAAGGGTTAAGGGATGAAAAGATGAGTCAAGCTCGCTCAATCCGGGACTCGGACCTCGGACCTGTGGCATGGCAATGCGAAGTACTACCGCTAAACCACTGGGCTTCACCACTGGGCCCCGATCAAAGTCAAGCTAAATCAGACGTCAAGATTCGCTAAAAAGTTCGATGAATTTAAAAAGTTCCCTAGAAGCCACCATTTGCGCATGCACATAACATTATGACGTCCTAAGTACACGGTCATTCAATTTGAAGCCCGTAGCTCTTTTTAGTTCAAGCTGTGGAGTAGTTTCAAAAACACAGACAGGCGGACCGATTTTCAAAAACCACTTTTTCAGAATCAAGCCACTCCACAAAGTAGAAAACACAACATTTTTGATCACACGGAAATAAATTGTTATGTTTTAGATTTAGTAATTGAACTTAAAAAATCGCTTTTTTTTAGATCGTCTATCTACTTTTTTGACGATTTGAGGCTAACAGTATAGCTATACTTATTTTACACTAATTTCATTTTCAGATCCGTGTATTTCAAGTACAACCATGGCTCCATCATTCAAAATCATAGTCCTTCTATGTCTCGTGTCATTCGCACTGGCCCTTAGCATCCCCATTGACGATGGCAGCAAGAAAGACGTCCTCCCCTACCGAAGTCAAGCCAAACCCGACGTCCAGATTCGCGTCAAGCGCCAACGTCAGCGTTTCATAGGCGGCCTCCGTCAGCCGTTCTGCGACAAATTCGGTTGCAGTAACAGACAGCAGCAACCCAATCGCCGTCAGTGCCGAGCAGGATCCAGATTCGACAGAAGAACCGGAAGTTGCAGAAGACTAAGGGGATAAATGCCGCCCTGGTGGCTCAATCTTTACGACACTAGCCTTTGGAGCTGCTGGGGTCGGGTTCGAATCCCGGTCAGGCATGGATGTTTGTGACCGTCAATAAATGTTGTTATTTGTCTATGTGTTTGTGTCGTCCTTCTTTGTGTGTCTCTTGTGACTGTCTCCTCTGGCGAGCTGGGTAATGGGCTATAAAGCCTACACTATCCCTTCTGGAGGGCGCAATCACTGTCATTTGTCATTTTGTCAAGGGGATAAATTAGGGGGAAGTTCTATAAAATGTCAGCTTTAATGAAATAGTTTTTTTTTTAATTTATTGATATTTTTACAAATTAAGTTTAAAAATATATTCCAAGTTTTCAGATTAGGTTATGTTTGAATTATCGTCGCACTAAAGCTACACGAGGGCTATTGGCAACGGGCGTCGTATTATAGAACCACAGTCAGGTGGCGAGCCAACACCTGAATAGGCACCCAACGCAACCGTTAAGGGCGACATCGTGCACAGCGGAAGGACTTTGAAGGATATTTAACGTGCACTCCCTTACACGGGGTATTATTCGTCAGACATTTTTGGCTGCATGGTCCGTTTATAGGTCGGCAGCTACTTTGGCGATGCCTGGACCCGAACCTGGGACCTTCCGCATGCTAAGCGAGTGCTTAACCGACTGGGATCCCCAGCCCTCTCCAAGTTTTCAAATTACGGTTTAAGAAAGCAGGACGATATAGGACATGAAGAGTGCAGGGGGAAAACCACATGATTTTGTAGGAGTCTTCCCATTATTGTGTCTCCTTGGCCGACATTGGCGACAGGAAATCGGTTTTTCCTTCATTCGTGGTACAAACGTGTGACTCGTGTCCACTGATCTCTAGCGTGAATCTGGTTTGCCGAGAAAGAAAAACAAAACGAGTAACCGGTTTCTTTACATCAGTTTAGGCAATTTCTCGCAATTATAGCCAAAGAGAACTATTGGGGAAAGCCTTCTACAAAATCAAGCGGTTTTTCCCCAGTACTCTTCACATGTATTCACATTTCCCGAAAAAGAAGATCGATGCCTAGTGTAAAAAAAGATTAGTCAAGTTCAGCCAGCGTTTTCAAATGATTGGAATTCGGCCTCGATAAGTGTTTGAAAAACCTTTCACATGTGAATAAATGTATAATCTCATATTTAATATCTTATGAGTATTCTAGATGATAAAAAAATATTAAATTTAATGCTATACACATTTTTAATCAAATATAAAATTTATGAAACTTTTGGTCATTCCGTCACGTCAAATGACAATTAATAACTTAAATCATGTTAGGTCGGTTGCTCTAAATTAAAATTTAACATGGCTTATACAACCCCTGGCAATAAATATGGAATCACCTTTCAAAAACTAAAGCAATCCTTATTCAACAGTGTGTAGAAATTTCAAAGTTAAACTAGATCAAACAAAAATATATTTAATTAAAAGCAGGCGATTTAAGACACATTTTAAAAACACAAACAAGTTGACTAATGTGGTCTAGTCTGAAGAGAAAAAAGTATGGAATCACCATGCAGTTTCTGTCTTGAAATCTGGTAACAGGTATATTTGAAAATTATGCAAATTAATTGTTACATTAAAGACGTGTTACCGATCTCGTGTTATCATTTGACGAAGTTATTTCAGTGCAAGCATGGCTTCGACGAAAAAATTATCCGATGAGGTCAGGCAAGGAACAGTCAAGCTACTCAAAGGACTGTCAACCAGAATTGTGACAAATCGAGTAGGCTGCTCTCAATCTGCAATAGCAAAGATATGGATTAAAGTTTAAACAAACCGGGATTCATTTAAAAGAGAAGCGTAAAGGCCGCCCAAGAAAAACAACCTAGCGAGACTGTAGAAAATTAAAGTCACTTTGCCTTCAAAACCGCAAACAAACTTCAACAGTGAAGTAAACGAAATGGGCTGAATCGGGTGTTGATGTTTGCACCAGGACAGTACGAAGTCAACTTCAGGGGATGGGATTCTCTTACAGAAAAGCTAAAAGAAAGCCGGCCCTGGTAACTGCCTAGAAGAAGAAGCGTCTACAGTGGGCTACAAATAAGACAACGGGGACTGTAGATGATTGGGAAAAGGTAATATTCAGTGACGAGTCACGGATTTGCGTTGGTCATCTAGACGATGCAGGAACATTCGTTTGGAGACGAAGAAACGAAGCTTACTCAGATGGCTTCATTAAGAAAAAAGTTAAGTTCCCAACTACCTTTCTAATCTGGGGTCTGGAACTTATTTGACTAGTTTATGTTTATTATCTGTAGTTCACATCTTCTACTTTCAATAAAACATGTTTATGTTTCATCTGATATTACTTTGTTATTTTAACATGTTTTTAACTATCAACAGCATAATTACTTTTAAGGTGATTCCATATTTATTGCCAGGGGTTGTATATCATATTTGATATAAGCATTAGTTTAAAAACTCAATGAATTGTTAATTCACAGAAATTTCCATAGTTGAGTACCAGGCTTTTGCAAGAATGTCCTTCCCTCACACAAAAAGAAGTTAATCAAAAATGAAATAATAAATATATATTTTTTTTAAATTTCAACTTTGTTTATAATCTTTTAATCAACAGTAATATATATATATATATATATATATATATATATATATATATATATATATATATATATATATATATATATATATATATATATATATATATAAACTGAAAAAAAATCAATTTTCCTTTGAAAATAACTTCGCTTCGGGTCAATTGTTTTACTTCAGTTCTACAATTCAAAATGTCATAAAGTCACATATGGAATTTCCCTTCAACGAAAGTTTTTTTTAAATGTCAGACTAATTTTTTTTCCATAAACACTTATAAATAGCACGTAAATCAACTCTATCATTATTTTAAAGTATGTTTTGGAAACCATAAATCGATAATAATAAAAGAAAGAGTCTGCGTGAGTGTATGTCTGTGGATCGTGAAAGACATACTTACACTACTCACATAAATTCGAAATTTTTAAAATAGATTCAGTTCAATACCAGCGTGTGCACCCGAGGCTTAGTTTTTTTTTCACAGACACACATGTGTTCTATTTTTAAAGAACATTAGATTTTTCAGAAAAAAGTGCACCTCTTTCGCTCAAATTCGATAATTTTTTCCATTTCATGTTGCCATCGGCTGAAAAATTTAATATAAACTTTTAAGAAAATAACTAAAATTGATTTTTTTATTTTGCTGCTATAACCTTCAGAAACTAAATTCACAATTTGAAAATATGTAATTGACACGTTTCAAGTGACGTAATTCCGACCGATCTTCATTCTAGGAATTTCTTATTTGCTTATTTGACAATTTCTTCATTTGATGGTTCTAGTGACTGCATGTATGAGTATGAGTATTTGAGTAATAAATGCATAGTTAAGCTCCTACTAAACTATGGCGGTTGTTCAATACGATCACACTAGAGCTGCATATTAGGGTTTTATGTTTTCATTTTTTGCCAAATATCTTGCCTCGCCAATGAACAAAAAATATATGCATATATATAAACTAGTTGGTTGTGCGACGGTCATCGCACTAGAGCTGTATGGGAGTGTTTGTAGCTATATTTTCCTCGACAAATCTTCAAAAATGCGCAAAATTAGCTAAAAGGATTTTATGCGCGAAATTACGATGGCATTTATATGTGAATTTCAAAGCGTATTTATAAATTTGAATTTCAAGGTATTATAAGTAACGGGATTCTATACTCGAGCAGGTTAGGTTAGGTTAGGTTTGAATTTTCGTCGCACTAAAGCTACACGAGGGCTATTGGCGACGGGCGTCGTATTTTAGAACCACAGTCAGATGACGTATACTCGAGCAGGAACAATAAACATAAGATTATTGATGAACGGATTAAATGATACGTATACCAGGATCAATTTGAATTTGTTTTAGTCCGCGCGAAGAACGGGTATTTATTTGCTAGTTATTGAATATATTTAAAATTGTTTTTTCTCCTTTAAATGATTAATTAAATATTAATTATTAATATTTCTCTTCAACTAATAATTAAAAAAATGTAGTAAAATTGTGCTTTTCAAATAAAAAAACACTCATTAAAAATTGAACGTCATTATTTAATTTATACCTATTTTATTTATTTAATTCATAATCCTTCATTTTGTGTCACTTATAAATGCTTATTGAAAATTCGCTAAAGAAAGATGGAGCTGACAAAAAATGATCCTAGTTTATGAATCCCTAAGGCATAATCAAGGCCAAAAAAAAAAAATTCACAAAGCTTCTAGCCATAGATTCCGAGATAACAGATTCCCCCAAAAGAACACTTTTAAAACTCCATATGATATCATGAAATCATAAGAAGTTGTTGTTATCCATTAAAAAAAATTAGGCCCTCAAAGGCATGCACCTATCTTAAAAAAATTATTTCATCTTAGACACTCATTAAGTGAAATTTATTTATCGCGTGCCCTTGTAAATGTAATTTACGCATTCACTCTTACTCCACGTGTAATATTTGTGCGATCTCAGTATTACAAATGCTTCAGAATAACACTAGTCAGCTTAAGGGGTCATGGGAGTCTTAAAAATGTGCAAATAAGGTACTACAAAGCATAGTTTGATCTTTCATGCATTTTTGTTAACTACTCAATATATAAGTATAATTTTTAATACGTAATTCTAAAAGACTTATTTATTATAAAACAAATTTTAAAATTTATGAAACTTTAGCCAAAACTAAAAAAAATGATATTAAACATAAAGCTATTTGAACACATTGGGAATAAGATTGTGCGGCAAATTTTGAGGTCACAATTGAAAAAATGACCAAGAAAATGACTTTATATTGTACAAATATGTACAAACAAAGACTTATACCTAAATTCTCATCTCAATTTTAATTAGAAATTATTTTTAAACAAATTTAAAATCAAAATTTAAAAAAAAATTATTAATTTTTTTAGAAAAAAGTTATTAAAATAATTTCTAATTAAAATTGAGCTGAAAAATTAGGTATAAGTCCTAGTTTGTACATATTTGTACAATATAAATTCATTTTCTTGGTCATTTTTTCAATTTTGATCTCAAAATTTGCCGCGCAAGCCTAATCCCAATGTGTTCAAATAGCTTTATGTTTAATATCATTTACTTTAATTTCGGCAAAAGTTTCATAAATTTAAAAATTTGTTTTATATTAAATAAATCTTATAGAATTACATATAAAAAAATTATACTTATATATTGAGTAGTTAAAAAATTACATGAAAGATCAAACTATGCTTTGTATACCGTCTTTGCACATTTTTATGACTCATATGATCCCTCAATGAATGGCACATTGTGAATGTTCGTCCATTTTATGCTGGTGATGAACCAAGCCGACTCACATAAAAACCATACGATGGAAAGTAGTGAAGGTTATTTTAATTTCATTTTAAGTTAGTTTTAAATATTAATAATACAAACAGAAATTATTATAAAAGCTGCTCTCCAAGACACACCCACTGAACTGAACTGAAACTCTGGAAGGAGTATCGAAACACTCGTCAAACGGGTCGGTGAAGCCCGACAACCCTGTAAGAGCAACCCAAGTTTTGCCGCCAATCCTATACTTTACCTGTTAAAATAGGCATTTTAAACCAACTTTTTCAATAATTTTTTTAACAGAAAATTGATAGGTTATTGCTTTAGGAGGTTCTGTATATAATGAAGTTTCGTAAACATGTATTTTTAAAAAAAATAGAATTGCAGGTACAATCTTTAAAGCTTAAATTCTTTGGAGTACTATTCTTGGCGAGCGATTGGCGACATCCAATGCAAACTGTCAAGTCAAGTGTCCATTGTGATCGGCGAAGTCATGCCAAATTGGCACATATTCTCTCTAAAGCTGTCGCCAAGTGACCCAAAAATATGCTTCACCAGCTTATCGTGGGATGCTGGGATGCTTCTTCCAGAGTTTCATTTCAGTTCAGTGGACACACCATCTTCGTTCTTCAACACCCACGGCACAGTCAGAGTTAGTTAGCTTCCTCTTCTTTCACAATTACTGTGACGCTCGTCGCGCCCTCTGGTGTTCCCAGATGGGTGGGATAAAGTCTGATCTTTACACACATGATAAAACTTAAGGTGTGAAATACTACACCACTTTCAATTACCACTCATTAATATACACTTAACTAGCAAATAAATACCCATTCTTCGCACGGACTAAAAAAATTCAAATCGATCCTAGTATAGTGTATCACTTAATCCGTTATAGGACAATAAGCTTATGTTTGTTTCCGCTCGAGTGTAGAATCCCGTAACTTATATTACCTTGAAATTCAAAATTAAAAATACGCTATAAGAATTCGCACAACCAACCAGTTAGTAAATTATTTTTAAATTTTTTACTCATTTGGCTCTTTTTTGCAATATCTTGGCGAGTTTGGCAAAGTATTTGGTAAAAAATGAGGACATAAAACCCTAATATGTAGCACTAGTGTGATGACCTTGAACAACCGTCATAGTTTAGTAATAGTTTAACTATGCATTTATTGCAATACTCATACTCATACATACAGTCAATCGAACAATCAATGAAGAAATTTTCAAAAACAAAAAAAAAATAATAATAATAAAATGAAAACTGGTCGGAATTTTAAATATTTTCGTCAAAATTTATTTTAATTTTTTCAGACAATGACGACATGAAAGGGAAAAAATTGTCCAATTTCAGCGAAAGTGGTGTACTTTTTCAGAAAATTCAAATTGTGGAGTGGCACGTGATAGATGGCAGCATCAGTCACGTATAAGTGTGCATGTGAGTGTGTGTGTGTTGTGACTGTCTTACTTGATGAAGGTTTATAAACGGCTCTCTGAGCAAGCACACCAGCCTGAAAATATACGTAGAATAACCAAGCAACCATTATATTTAAGACGTCCAACATTTACTAGGAACCCATATTCCAAATTTGAAGTCTATCGAGCTTTTCCAGTTCGAGATGTAAAAAAGTTTCAGACTGACAGACAAGAAGACATACTGACCAATTCCCTATAGCCACTTTTTCAGAATCAGCAACCTACAAAACATGTGTAAAACGCATCTCCATTTTGAATTTTCGACCCCATGGCAATACTTTCATGCTTGGTAGTTGAACGTAAACATATTTTCACATCCATAGATGAATTAGAGCATAATTTGCTTAATGAAATGTGTTTATTTAAAATGCTCTAAAGGTAATTATATATTTTTAATAATTTTTTTTCTGAACACAATATCGAAATTGACATTTTAGAAACATTCAACCCATTCTTTCTTACATTATTCTAATTTTTTGAATCGGGGTAGCATAATAAAATAACTACTTAAAATTATTGCACTTTTTTTTCACTTTCCGGAGAAAATGACAATTTATAATGAAAAACAATGGAACACTAAAAGTGTGATTTGACATTTTCAAGGTCATGTCTTTTTGAAAACTTTATCCGGTTTTTTAAAATGTATTTCTATTTTACGAATGAAGTATAGCTATTATCATTCATTTGTTTTGTGGCCAATTTTCGGATTAGTTGGACAAACAATTTCTTTCTTTTTTTTTTATCTTGAATGGAATATTACTGCTCGCAATGTCTTAAAATTATACCGTAATTAGTAATTACAAAAAAGCATTCATACGTACATAGGCATCTCCACGTGTGCACACATACACTTGTAACTTTGCGATTCGAATTTATTATATTACTAGCAAATTTATACCCGTACTTCGCACGGATTAAAAAAATATCAAATAGATCCTAGTATGTGCACCATATAACCTGTTATAAGATCATAAATTTTAGTTATTCTTTCCTCTCGTTATCAGTTATAAAATCCCGATTCATTGCCCTAATATTCTAAAATCAAAAATACACTGTAAAATGCACTCATAAATGCCATCACAATTACCTCATAAATACATAAAACCTTTTAACCAAAGTATTTGGTAAAAAATAAAGACTTTAAACCCTAATATGCAGCTGTAGTGCGATGGCCTTTATTGAATATCACATTCCAATTATAGCTTAACTATAAATTTATTGCTTAAATATGCATATTTGCAATCAACAGAATCATCAGCAAAGAAATCAGCAACTAAACCCACAATAAATCCTGGAATGAAGACTGCGCGGAAATACGTCACTTGAAACATATCAATTATTTTCAAATAATGAATTTAGTTTCTGAAAGTAATGGCAACACAAAAATAAACATTTTCAATTTTATTTATTTTCGTTAAAAGTTTTTTTTTTTTTTTTTAGCAGATGGCATCAGAAAAGTAAAAAAAATGATAGGATTTGAGCCAAAGTGGTGTAGTTTTTCCAGAAAATTCGAATTTTCTCTGAAAATAGAACATTTAGAGCTCTGAAAGTTCTTATTTTGTAACTTAAGTATGAACTACGCATTTGTGCCAAGCTACGAGTCAAACAAATGTCTAGTTTGTGAGTTTCTGAGAGACATACACACATACAAAACTTCATTTTTATTATTATAGATATCGAATTTATTATATTACGTACTGTGGCAGGAAAGTGACCGATCGACCGAAACTGAGTTTTTGAGTTTACATTCTAAAGCAGGGGTTCCCAACCTTTTTGCACCTGCATACCACTTGAATTTTTTGAGAAATTTTGGCGTACCACCAGACCTAAATATTTTAACCCTCTAATGCATACTGTTACCGTTTGGTAACAAGTAACATAATACACTTTATTATATTAAATTAGATCTCCTCCAAGACAAATCTGTGTTTTTTTCATCTATTACATTTCATTTCAAAGTTTTAGTTACTAATAATCCTCATAGATGACAGTAGTAAAAGTGTATTCAAAGTTAAGGAGTGAGGTTATTAACTTTTGTGAAACTACGTTTTTGGCAGTATTCAAAGAATTATAATATTGAGTACTAAGTCCTAATAAACTGTTTTGAAAAATTAATCATAGTTAAAAAGGGTTATTTTGAAATATTTTTAGTAGTTTTCTAGTCATTATTATAAAAATTGGAATCTTGCAGTTGGTTTTTGTCATAAAGAAATTTTTTTAAAAATTGAAATTATTTAAATTCTAATGCAGTTATTTTTTTTTAGTATTTTTCTCATAATGTGTGAGTATTAAAGATACATATATATTTTTTGGGATGAAAATAAAAATTCATGCATTAGAGGGTTAATAAACGTATAATATTTACTCTTCTAAAAGTGTTCAAAGGTTTTTTTATGAGTAAAATTCCTGAAAAAACTTCGTATTTAATGGTTAGATATTTGTTTATTTATGAAATGTTTATAATAAAGGAGAAATAAAAATATTGAAATAGCATTAATTTACAGTTTTGTTTATTACCTATAGGGAAAAAACATGCAAATACAAAACAGTACTAACTCCGCAAAATCCGATACAGAAGTTAATTAAAGATTTCCTCTTTAATATCATGTTAATGTTTGAAATAATGAGTAATATATTTGCGTGCTCACTGCAATGCGTACAGAAGCAATTTATAGCTTCATGTTGCTCACATCCCTCTCGCGTACCACCTGAAATGCTCCCGCATACCATCAGTGGTACGCGTTCCACCGGGTGGGAACCCCTGTTCTATAGGATGCAAAATTTTTGAAATCTACACTCTTAAAACAAACACTCCCAATTTACCTCAGTCTGAGTGGATTTCACTCCTCCAGACTGGAAAATGCACTTCTCCTTTGGGAGTGGATCCTTTGTGTGTTAAACCTCCGACAGGATCATTCCAAACGAGTGATTTTAACTCAGTCTGAGAAAATATGCGTGCCTTTAGGGTGTCGAAAATGCACTTCCCCAACTGGAGTGGATTTCACTCTTTTGTTTTAAGGCGGGATCATACCGAGCAGGCAACTCATTGTGGCCGAGGGCGACATCTGGTGAAGATATCGGAACTGCTATAGAGGGAGGTTCAGAGAATTCGGAAACTAGCAAATCAAAATGCTTAATTCATTGATTGACGTTTTCATCTTATTTTTCAATCCTTCTATAAATAGCTGATTGGTCAGTTTTAAACTACTTTTCCTAAGCTCCTCCCCTTGTCAACGTATCTCACACCTCCTTCGAGAAATTCCCGCCGTCGCCCTGGGTGCAATTCCTCTCTATCTGTGTGCCAATAAAAAATCTGTCTATGTCTGTCTTGCTTGACGAGGTTCATAGGTGGGTATCTGATCAAGCACACAACCCGGAAATACATGTACCAACCAACCATTTTCCCTATGAGAAGACGGGATGACTCACTTTGCAGGTTATTTGAATAACGTCGCACGAAAGCTACGCCTGATCTTTAAGGGGTCACAGGAGTCTTAAAAATGTGCAAAGAAGGTACTACAAAACATAGTTTGATCTTTCATGTCATTTTTGAACATCTCAATGTATAAGTATAATTTTTTATATGTAATTCTACAAGATTTATTTATTATAAAACAAGTTTTAAAATGTATGAAACTTTAGCCAAAACTAAAATAAATGATATTAAACATGAAGCTATTTGAACACATTGTGATTAGGCTTGCGCGGCAAATTGTGAGGTCAAAATTGAAAAAATTACCAGGAAAATGACTTTATATTGTACAAATATGTGCAAACAAAGACTTATACCTAAATTCTCAGCTCAATTTTAATTAGATATTATTTTAAGAACTTTTTTCTAAAAAAATTAATAAAAAATTTTAAATTTTGATTTAAAATTTTATTTTTAAATAATTTCTAATTAAAATTGAGCTGAGAATTTAGGTATAAGTCTTTGTTTGCACATATTTGTACAGTATAAAGTCATTTTCCTGGTAATTTTTTTCAATTTTGACCTCACAATTTGCCGCGCAAGCCTAATCACAATGTGTTCAAATAGCTTTATGTTTAATATCATTTATTTTAGTTTTGACTAAAGTTTCATAAATTTTAAAATTTGTTTTATATTAAATAAATGTTATAGAATTACATATAAAAAAATTATACTTATATATTGAGCAGTTAAAAAATTACAAGAAAGATCAAACTATACTTTGTAGTACCCTCTTTGCACATTTTTAAGACTCCTATGACCCCTTAATGAAATATGCACTTGCATGGCACTTCTTTTTTTTGCTACACAAAATCTTCAAAAAAAAAATCAAAAAAATTATTATTATCATAATAAATAACACAAATATTTTAGAATAATTTAAAACAAAATTATTATTTATATATGCAGTAGAACGTGAGATGTGTAGTTTTTTGTGTCATGACACCTGTGTTGGCCAACCACGTTTATAATCTTTGCTTCCTCGTAATATTAGATAGGAATAACGTTATCGAATCCTTAGTTGTTCGTTCGGTTTGGAGCGCTTCAGTAAGGAAAGGGATAAACTTCAAAGCTGTTTTTCTCCTTGATCGTGTTTTCGATGATTTTTTGACTTTAAATTGATATAACTCAAAATCTACTGCCCTTAGAGTGTCAAAATTTTCCACTCATATTTTTCAAACACAAATCTTTAATTTGTCTTTAGGGATTAGTTGTAAATAGTTTGTTTTTTTATTTATTAGTTTTTATAAAAAAAGTGAACCTGTGAAGTTATTAAAAAAAACTTCAATAATTTTTTTAAAAAACTATTTCAAATAAGAAAAATCGGTAAAGACAGTTTGTTAAATACATTTTTCTGTTTATGAAAATGCTAAATATTTGTTAGCCAATAAATAAGTTTTTGACTTATAACAAAAATAAGAGACATCACTTGTTGACACATTTTATTTTTAAAAAAAATAAATAATGATAATTTAAAACCTTTGACTATCTAAAAGTGTAAGTATAATTAGTATACATTTATGGAAAAAAATTATATTGATATCTGCAATATTAAAAAAAAAAGTTGAAAGTGTCCCATACCCCCTTAATCGAAATTGTATAGTGGTGTTTGGAATCGGTTCAGTTTGATCGGTGAAATGGTTGTTTGTGGTGCTTGGAATCGAAGAACACTTTAATGCCTTATTTTTTCTTCTCAAAAATATTCCACACAATTTTCTTTAAAAACTTACATTTTATTACGATGTATATATTTACATAAATTATCATACGATTATTTTTCAGAACAAAAAAAATTATATGTTTGACAAAACTGTATTTTTTAAAATTCATTCGTATCCTTTTTTGAAAATTATAACAAATGTTATTGATAGATTAAAAAACCACATCATAAAAGTAATATTGAAAGATCATTGAAAGTAAATATATTGAATATGCTTCAAAATATTAAATTTTTCGATAAGGGGACGTACATAAATTACGGCACGCTCAGGTTAGGTTAGGTTTGAATTATCGTCGCGCTACACGAGGGCTATTGGCGACGGGCGTCGTATTTTAGAACCACAGTCAAGTGACGAGCAACACCTCAATAGCGGCACGCTCAGAGGGGGAGGGAAAGGTATGCGCCAACATGAGGATCGAGACGTAACGATTAAAAAATTTCCAATTTTGCAAAGAAAAACTGTCTTAAATAAAATGAAGTTTTTGAAAAAAATTAAAATCTTTTTTTTATAAGAGGCACTATTATAGTTGTGTAGTGTTTTTCTGAAGAAGACGAGCCGAAACTTGCATAATTTGTACAGCAACAAATAAACTATTTGCGCCAATAACGTGGTTTCTTTAGTGAATCCTCTCATGCTTGTTTCAAACTGAAAATGGAAGACACTTTAGAATAAATTCCCATTACTAAATATCTGCGATTTTTATCGAGCATTTAGAGTAAAATTGAAACAACCAATAAAATCACGATGGACAAAAATGAAAACTGGAAACTTATATAATCTAAAACAACCAAATTGCAATTTTCTTTGAAAATAATTCGGCAATCTGGATTTGAATGATGCTACCTCGAATAATTAGCTATCTTCTAGGAGTTAAGGCAAATTTAATCTAATTGAAACTAATAAGGTTTAATGCTGTTGTTGTGATCATGGATATCCTATGGAAGAATGTTACCAGAGCGTCCGGAGAGGATGGACATCCTTTTACACAAATTAAGACCAACATGTAGACAATTAACATTGTATTGAACGCTGAGTACGATGTCGCCCTTAGCGGTTGCGTTGGGTGCCTATTCAAGTGATGGCTCGTCACCTGACTGTGGTTCCAAAATACGATGCCCGTTCTCCAATAGCCCTCGTGTAGCTCTAGTGCGACGATAATTCAAACCTTACCTAACCTAACATTGTATTGACAAGTCAATCATCCATGCGCTTACCAACCGGGATTCGAACGCGGAAACTACTGGTTGGGATTTATACGGGATATTCGGTATGCCGAGTATGTAGCGATAAAGATTTAATAAATTACAGGAATAAGAAAATGATGCACATAAAGAAGACAGTACAGATCAGTCGGTTAAGGCATTTTTTTTGCCTTAAATGTGAAAGGTCCCAGGTTCGGTCCGGGCATCGCCAAATCAACCGCCGACCTATAAATCGTCCGTGAAGAAAAATGTCCGACGAATAATACCCCTTGCATTGGGAATGCACGCTAAATATTCTTATTAGTCCCAACACTGCGTACGATGGCTCCTTGAACAGTTGCATTGGGTGCATACCCTGATGTCGACTCGTTACTTGACCGCGGTTGTAAACTACGACGCCCGTCGCCAATAGCCATCATATAGCTCTAGTGCGAAGATATTTCAAACTAACTTTACTAAACTATATTAGAGGGGCTGGGGAGCCCAGTCGGTTTAGCACACGCTTAGCATACGGAAGGTCCCAGGTTCGGGTCCGGGCATCGCCAAAAAGTAGCTGCTGACCGATAAACGGCCCGTGCAGCAAAAAATGTCCGACGAATAATACCCCGTGTAAGGGAGTACACGTTAAATATCCTTCAAAGTCCTAACGCTGCGTACGATGTCGCCCTTAACGGTTGCGTTGGGTGCCTACTCAGGTGCTGGCTCGTCACCTGACTGTGGTTCTAAAATACGACGCCCGTCGCCAATAGCACTCGTGTAGCTCTAGTGCGACGATCATTCAAACCTAAAACTAAACTATATTAGAACACAACAAGACCTCGCATTGAGAGTGGAGCCGAACCATTAATTAAAATCGCGGAAGATCAAAAATGAAAAACTGAAAAAAGTTACCTAATATAAAACACGCCAATACTGCTACCTAATGCCAAAACAGATTTAAAACGTTATGCAAAAATCCTTTTTGAAAGAAATGGTAAATTATACAACAAAAACTTCAAGAAGTACATGTTTTTCGGATTTTAACTTAAATTAATATTTCAACAAAAATATACAAGTCAAAATTTGTGCAATTGTTCACACTTTGTAATGACTTTTTCTGAACTTCAAGTCCCCAAAGCATATTTCAAACTCTTTCAAATAAATCATTTGGAAGAAATTAAAAAAGATTTTTTTTTACTAATTAAGAATTAGAATCCAATAGAATGAATCAATGCCACTTAATTTTTTTAAAAAAAACTTTTAAACTGGACGCTATAGTAAAAAATCCATTTGTATTTTCGAAATCGGCGTCCAAAAACACACAATGAATTGAAACTTTAGCTTACGGAGCAGAAGTTAAAATTCGCAGACTCTTGAAATTGAACTACACGTACCTTATCTTATCTGAGTTTCAGCATCTTTAACTAAAAGGGGAGGAGATTGAAGGGGGGCTGGGGAGCCCAGTCGGTTAAGCACTCGCTTAGCATGCGGAAGGTCCCAGGTTCGGGTCCGGGCATCGCCAAAATACCTGCCGACCTATAAACGGCCCGTGCAGCCAAAAATGTCCGACGAATAATACCCCGTGTAAGGGAGTGCACGTTAAATATCCTTCAAAGTCCTAACGCTGCGTACGATGTCGCCCTTAACGGTTGCGTTGGGTGCCTATTCAGGTGTTGGCTCGTCACCTGACTGTGGTTCTAAAATTCGACGCCCGTCGCCAATAGCCCTCGTGTAGCTCTAGTGCGACGATAATTCAAACCAAACCAAACCAAACCAAAACTTTATTGATTGAAGTATAATACACATTATTAATGGTTTGGCATCCAATGATTAAAATATATTTTTAAAATTACAAAAAAAAATAGTTTTGATAACTTTGATTCTTAAATAAATTAGCAAGAGATAAATAATTTAGAAATTAAAATATCCCCAATAAAGTATACCAATTAATACACCACCTCACACAAATTTAACACCACCTCACCGAAATGTATAAGGCTCTTAGGAGATAAATTTGAGGATTTAAAACGTAGAGAATTATGGGTCACACTTTTGCATCCGATCCGACAGTGCTGTTGAAGAAATGCTTAATATAATTAAAAAAAAAGCGCATTCTATTTCAGATTAAGATTCGGATTTAATATTTCGTAGGGTGACCATAGTTTTTTATTCAACTATGTAGTTATAAAAAAAATGCTAATATTCAAAGTTTTATTTTTTTCAAACAAAAACAGCGCAAATAAAATATCAAATATGAAAAATTAATGATGATTTCATAGTCGAAAAGTTCATCACTAAAAGATAGAATTTTGGTTAGGCTACTAGAGTGCATTTAAAAAAGTTCGCGAGAGGATATTTCACACCACAAATTTACTACCCATTGTAATAGCATAAAATCAGAAAATAACTGTTCAAATAGCCTTCATCTTAGATCATGATTCTTTTGAATGTTTGTATGTATCTTTATCCGGTTGGCAAAACTCAGGAGCAATTCCTCGTAGTTTTACGGCTTCGAACTAACATCTTTAACAATTCGTAAAAGAAGAAAAGTTAGTTCTTATTCTTCGTAACGATTCGGTTTCAAACTCTTCACATAAGCCTATCCGGCGGCCTAGTGGTTAAGACATTGGCCTTTGGAGCTGCTGGGTCCGGGTTCGAATCCCGTTGAGGCATGGATATTTTTGTTTGTCGAGTATATGCGGAGTACGTGCTCGTTAAATCTGTTGGGTCCGAAAGTCCAGTGGGCGGTCATTGCGCAGTTTCCCATGGGTACAGGTTACTGGAGAAAATTTCCCTCCCCTTCAGGGACATGTCTAAATTGTGGAGGTGGCGACAGATGGCAGCATCTGTCATTTGTGTATGTGTGTGTCTTGTGTTGTCCTACTTGACGATGGTTTATAAGTGGGTCCTTGCGACCAAGCACACAAGCCTGAAAATATATGTCCACCAACCAACAAACCGACTCTTCGCATTAGCCCCCCTCTATCGCTGAAATTTTTCTCTCACTATCGTAGTAATCAATGTAGTAAATTAAGACTTCTAAAACGCTATAAAAGAGAACTAATGATTATAATCACGTTAGATTACAAGAGAATATTATTAAAAGAGGGGAGAAAAGTTAAGATAAGTGCAGCCAAGAATCGTATTTGAAAATTAGTTTAGAAAGTTCAAAAATGATAATAGCTTTTCTAATGTATTAGTGTTATGTGCCTAAACAATTAAAAAATTATACTTTTTTTTATTGACAGTCAAATTGATTTTCCAACTTTGGCGTACTATCGTAATATAAAAATAATAATCAAATATTCTATTGTAATTTTTGCAACATAATTTGAAGAGCACACGGGAAGAACCTATTTTTTTAGTGTCTTTCCGTAATTAACTCTGCTTGGCGGACATTGGCAACCGGAAACCGGTTTTTCTTACGGTTCTTCATTTGCGGTACAAGCGTTTGACTCGTTCCACTCAACTCGCGTGAATTAGGGTTGCCGCGAAAGATAAACAAAGCAAGTAACTGGCTTCTTTACACCAGTTAAGGCGATTTCTCGCTATCATCCCTAAAGAGGCTATTAAGGAAAGCCTTGTACGAAATCACTCGGTTCTTCCCGTGTACTCTTCATTTTAGTATAGGGAATAATAACCCTTCCGCGAAAGTGTTCTCTTTTTGTTTAGTATGGTATGGTATGATACATATATATTCCAGCTTGTGTGCTTGTTCAGAGAACCGCTTATAAGCTTTCGTCAAGTGGGACAGACACAGAAAGAATTTTTTACAGTCACAAAGAAATGAATAACACATAGACAAATAACACCATTTACTGACAGTCACAAACATCCATGCCTGACCGGGATTCGAACCCGAGCCCAGCAGCTCCAAAGGCTAGTACACTAACCATTCAGCCACCGGGGCGGCTTTTTGTTTAGTACAAGCTTGGGTGGGTTGTCGATCCCGAGAGCTATGCCGGCGGTAGCTTAGCTACTGGCAGGTTCACCCAAGCCGGATAGGTCAGATTGGGGACACCAGACCAAGATGAACACACTGCTCCTCCAGGATGGGGATAGCGCATGGGCTAACAACCCTACCCACTAAAAAGAAACATGTTACCGAAACCGAAGTCATTAAAGGCCTGTCCACCTTATAGTACGAGAGCTAGCAACGTCGGAAAAACAAGCATTTCAGGTGGGCCAGTTTTAGGATATGCTATCTCTCTCACTCTCCCGGACATCATAAGGGCAATCTGGCTGGCGGTAGTGGTTGCGTTCCTCAGTGCGCATACTACTAATACAAGTAAAAAATTTATTTTTCAAATCATTTTAGGAAGTTTTAATTTTTTATTATTATTTTTAGTGAACTTTTTGCAACATAAATCTATTATTGCCAGACATTTTTACTGTTGTTAAAGCTGTGCCAGACGCTAATTTTGATTTTAAAAGCTCAAGTGTTGCCCAAATTATCAGCTCATTACAAGTATTGCCACATGGTATTGCGCAATGAATGACGATGACGTAATTACAATGATCGGTGAATTCACACCTAAGCTGATAATTTGGGCAACACTTGAGCTTTCAAAATCAAAATTAGCGTCTGGCACAGCTTAAACAACAATAAAAATGTCTGGCAATAATAGATTTATGTTGCAAAAAGTTCGCTAAAAATAACAATAAAAAAATAAAACGTCCTAAAATGATTTGAAAAATCAATTTTTTACTTGTATTAGTAGGATGCGCACTGAGGAACGCAACCACTACCGCCAGCCAGATAGCCCGTATGATGTCCGGGAGAGTGAGAGAGATAGCATATCTTAAAACTGGCCCACCTGAAATCCTCTCTCAAAAACGTTGCTTGCTCTTAGACTATTAGAAGACGGTGGTAATTCTCTCTCTGATATGACGCTCGTAGTTAATATGAATTCTGAGTGCGAAAGCCTTTTGGAAGCAAGCAGGAGGATGAAGTCGACTGCTAAATTTTTTTCTATAAAGAACGTCACAAAAAGATTATATTAGAGTGTAAGGAAATTGTATGAAACAGGAAAAATCTCGCAAGTAAAATCCGAATTCTCGAGATACAACATAGACATACTAGGACTCAGTGAAACACGATGGACCACAAGTGAGGACACTATGCTAACCGACGGAATATCTGTTATCTGTTCTGGAAATGAAAATGAGGAAGATGCACACTGTAAAGGGGTTGCTTTTATGCTCTCAAAAAATGCTAGAAAATCTCTAATGGAATGGGATCCTGTCACCGAAAGGATAATACGAGCCAAATTCAGAGGAAAGCAAAAATATGTAGACATTTTATTTTATTGGCAGTATTTTGTTTTTTAGTGTTCTGAAAGTTTTGTAGTTACCAACCTGACATTTACAGACTTAATCGTAAAGTGTTAGACAGGCATCCTTAAGATTGCGAATTAAAGCGCTGTCTGACAAAGAAACCGTATACGGGCGGTATTGTTAACTGGTGCACGTTTAAGTCCGTCGTGGTCTCAAAGTCCTCCCAATGCACCTGCGAAATAAATATCTTTGGGGTGACAAGCCAATTCTGGAATCCTCATTTAATACATTTTTTTAATCATTTTGAATATTCATAACATTTGGATTTTTGAAAATCTCTATATAGCGCTATCGAACACTTTTGCAAAAAAGCCATATAAGAAAACAAAACCCATTAACAAAGTTAAGGGATGAGAATCAATTATTTTACATACGAAAAGCTGAATTTTTTAAAGATATTTTTTGGGAAATGGTATTGATACAATTTAAAATTCATATTGATCGATTGGACATTTTGCAAATAATTCTGTGTTTTTAAGCAAGCACCAGACAAAACAAAAAATGTGACGTACGGGACATAGGAAGAATAGGAATTTCCTGTATCATTTTCTGTGGGAAAAACTTAGCTTCATTTAAATCGATACATTTTGTCGGATGTTTTATAAGGACCACGTTCACTGTATCAGAAGAAAAAAATAATAAAAATATTTATTTTATCATAAATTAAGCCTTACTGACATTAAAGTTAAAAGTAGGGTAGAAGTGTTCGTATACTGATTATTTTAAAAGGGATTTATTTTAAACAGGGCAACTGGGGCTTATCGTTTTCTTCATTATCATTTCAAATTATAAAATCAGTTCCAAATACAATCAAATAATAGTACCACAAAACTTATTGTGCTTTAATGTCATTAACCATACCTGTATTAACATAAAAAACAGTACTCCCTATAAATTTTCCCTCATTTACACGAAACATTCCGTGTCAACTACTATTACTAAGTGTGCTTTAATTCACATATTGTTTGCACTCGAAATCAAAACCGATGCAAAACGATTATATCTCTCTTTTGTATATTCCAGCGACTGGTGCCATTTTATTAGAGGGGCGTTTGATTTAGTAAAGTAATAGTTTATAGCATTAGTGTATCGATATTGAGTTGTTATATTTGCAAGAATTTTTACCTACAAACAAATTGTTCTAAATTTTAGATTAGCTTTTTTTGTGATTAGGAGGTTTGAAGTATAACACACTATCGTTTTCTAAATACTTGTTTTTAACATTTTTCTATGAAACGAGAATGCACATTTGTCGGCAGTCAATATTTTTTTTTTCAATAATTTTCATTGCGCGGCAAAAAGGTTGATTCGTAGCAAAACTGTTAATTGACAGAATGATATTTTCCTTCAAATATAGGGGAGAATGGTAATGAATGGGCCATGAGGAACAAAATATGAAAAAGTATTGGCTTAAAATTATTTTAGATGCCACCAATATATAGAGCCACTTATTCTCCCAAACTCATAAAATTTTCCATTGTTTGTTAGAAGCCATGTTTCCACTAGAGTAGGATGGTCAAGAATCTGATTGTAATGTAAAATTTTCCCTTTTCTATAAAATAAATACTATCTAAAAAGTATATATTATTTCTTCGCAGTTATGTGTGTTAGCAAGTCTTTGCATATCTGCAAATTAATTTTAGAATGTATTTGAATTGAATTTACTAAAAAAATCTGAATATACTCCTGAATTATAAGTGGGGCTGAAAAAATTTGCCACTATATCATGGTCATGAATGGGCCACCTTTGCCCTGATCATGAAAACATGGTTTTTTTTCTGATTTTCTACTTAACACTTTACCTCCGGGCGTCGACTGACCCGTAGACTAAAAATCTTCTAGACCAGCAACTTAATCTAATGCCTAGCTCTTCTAACGTGTCGAATGCAACTAAAACACTATTAAAGGTTGATTTGTTGATTGGTATAATTGTACTTTCAATTGTAAGGCTACTGTTTCTTCGTAATGTTCTCTGTTAAAAAAAAGTTACCCACCAGTGATTATTTCAACCGTTAGTCATCCTTTTACATCGGACCTTTTTGACTATGTGAACAAATAACATTTTGAGTTAATTGCATGACACAAAATTTGCATAAGGGTCCGTCTTAATATTAAAAATGTTACGAACTTTAAAATTTTCAATAGCAACACCCAATTTTAATTACTTAGAAATGTGAAAAACCCTCGAAAACCCCTAAATCTAAGTTTTTGTTACATTTGGATGAATATTTGACGAGTTATTCAATCGAATCACTTGTGGATCTTTGGGGGACCATGTCTAAAATGACAAGCGTAGTCAGTCTGTAGGTTTATTAATGGAGAAAAAGAAGCACAAGGTCAAATATCTTGAGGATGGGCCTACGAGGGATATAAAAGTCAGTGAGTAGCTGTATATATTCAAAAATAAAGTCGAAAATAAGTTGTAGTAAAAAATAGATCCCTATCGTCACTTGATAAGGGTTCCAAATTACGAGATGTCATTGGCTCTGTTAAATCTCCTAAAGGTGACTGCAAATAGGCAGCCAGAAACCATTACATTAGTTCCCTTAGACACAAAGGGGGCGCGCTAGTTTCTATGTCAATTTCAATGTAGAAATTCTCCAACGAGAGTTTGAAACTTAGAGTGTTCTTAGTCTATGGGTCAGCCGACGCCCGGAGGTAAAGTGTTAATATGAAACATAACTGGCTGTCATGGATAAAGATTAAATTATTGTCCAGTTAGCAAAGATTTGTAAAGATTTATGATTTTTTTTTTCACATTTTCGCCCTAAAATTGTCAACTTTGATAATAATTGGTAATTACTTACTAATTCAGAATTCATTGATTGAAGTTTTATTCATTGATTGAAGTTTTTATTTCATTTTTCAACCCTTCTATAAATAGCCGATTGGTCAGTTTTATATTACCTTTCCTAAGCTCCTCCCCTTGTCAACGTATCTCACTCCCCCTTCGAGAAATTCCCGCCTTCGCCTGGGTGCAATTCCTCTCTCTGTGTGTAAGTTAAAATTCTTTCAATGTCTGTCTTGACGAGGTTTGTAAGCGGGTATCTGATCAAGCACACAACCCGGAAATACATTACCAACCACTCATTTTTCCTCCGAGAAGACGGGATGACACACTGTTTGCAGGTTAATTAAGGGGTCACAGGAGTCTTAAAAATGTGCAAAGAAGATACTACATAGCATAGTTTGATCTCTCTTGTAATTTTTTAACTACTCAATAAATGAGTATAATTTTTTTATATGTAATTCTACAAGAATTATTTGTTATAAAACAAGTTTTAAAATGTATGAAACTTTAGCCAAAACTAAAATAAATGATATTAAACATGAAGGTACTTGAACACACTGTGATTAGGCTTGCGCGGCAAATTGTGAGATCAAAATTGAAAAAATGACCAAGAAAATGACTTTATGTTGTACAAATATGTACAAACTAGGACTTATACCTAAATTCTCAGCTCAATTTTAATTAGAAATTATTTTAAGAACTTTTTTCTAAAAAAAGTAATAAAAATTTAAAAATTTTGATTTTAAATTTTTTTAAAAATAATTTCTAATTAAAATTGAGCTGAGAATTTAGGTATAAGTCTTTGTTTGTACATATTTTTACAATATAAAGTCATTTTCTTATTCATTTTTTGAATTTTGACCTCACAATTTGCCGCGCAAGCCTAATCACAG
This sequence comes from Hylyphantes graminicola, assembly GCA_023701765.1. NCBI lineage: Eukaryota > Metazoa > Arthropoda > Arachnida > Araneae > Linyphiidae > Hylyphantes > Hylyphantes graminicola. The sequence continues at coordinate 67,819,496 of CM043120.1, read as the reverse complement.
TGTGTTCAAGTACCTTCATGTTTAATATCATTTATTTTAGTTTTGGCTAAAGTTTCATAAATTTTAAAATTTGTTTCATATTAAATAAATCTTGTAGAATTACATATAAAAAAATTATACTTGTATATTGAGTAGTTAAAAAATTACATGAAAGATCAAACTATGCTTTGTAGTTAATTCTTTGCACATTTTTAAGACTCCTTGACCCCTTAAATAACATCGCATGAAAGCTACACCTGGTCTATAAACTCACCACGTAAATTCTAGTTTCGGTCGTAATCATCCCAGTCGAATCCAAACTACAAAGTATCGTTTGGCAAGTTGATTTACTACATTTGTAATATTTTTATTTTTTCAATTTGTGTTAAAATTTGTAGGTTTCTGTTAGAAGTGAATGGATAAATATACAAACATTTACTACACTTTACGTATTAAAAAAAAAGATAATAATTTGCATAAGTAACAGGTGACTACAAGAAATGGAAACAGTAACAGTTGGTACAAAACTTTATATGTGACATATTATCATTTATACCTGCCTATCTATTGTTGTATTCTATGCTGGATGTCATGCCTTTTTTTTTGGTTGGTACAAAAATATTAACAGGTATGACATCCAACAAAGACAAACATTACCAGGTGCCTCGGGTGCAAATTTTTTGCGACATTCGGATAATCATTCGCTCTCCGGATAATTGAAGTTCTACCGTACCCTGTTTTAGAATTTATTTTTGAAACTATTTAAACTTTGTATTATATCTATATGTGGAATTTTGTCGACGTGCCTCGTAATTTTAAAATGTCGTCAAAAAAGGCGATGCTGACTGGGAACCAATTCGTAATATTGTGCAAGACTATGAAACATTGCACCGCAATGGATTTAATGTGCCCAAATCCTCTCTATATGGTAGATATTTGATTGATATTATGATTTATAGAAGGACTACACTCTATCCTGGCATCGGATCTCTGTGTTTGCAGGTCAACTTGTTTACAGTGTGAGGATTCAGTTGCCTGGATCGATTTTCTCGTAGTTCTGTGCTCCATGGTGTGCTCCAGTGCTTGCATAAACCATCCTCAGTGCAGCACATGGCCGAGATCATCTGTGCCAACCTGCGGCAGCTGTTGCGCAACCGAGCGGCATACAACCTACTACCAAGCGGAGTGCCTTGTGATCTGGCAGCAGCGAGATAGTGTTTGGCATCTGGAGCTATATAGGACTGAATGCGACAGATTGTGCAGGAGATTGTAACTTGATGTTTGGCTATGTCCAGACGGCGACAATAAAAACAAAAATGTCACGTGATGTGTCACGTGATGCGTGCGTCACGTCACGTGATCCCCATACAATTTGTATTGTGAAGCGCGCGCATGGAGGATGAAACAACCGCAACTCATACACCGTGCGTAAGCGAAAACATTGACGCACGGTGACTGCACCTCAATTGTGACGCACGGTGTTTTAGCTATTAACGCATACCTTAAATGTCTACGAGAATACTCTGATTCGGTGCGTCTTGCGCTATGGTAACTTCTGAGAGAAAAACCGAATTCATCATTGGAAATTTTCAAATAATCAAATCGAAAGCCAAAAAAGCAATTAAAAATTCCACTCTCGCCAAGTAACCCGGAAAAAAGTTGTCAGAGACAATCGAAAATCCCGACAACTTTTCCTATTTAAAGCCATGTTAATTTGTTGTAGGGTTGCTATTGTCAATAAAAAAATAAAAGGGAAAAAATAAAAAAGGGTAATTGAAGTAGGAGTGCATAAAACTATTTTTAATCAATTGAATTTAAATTACATTTTGAGAACCTTAAATGTCTCCATTTAAATTGATGTGTTTAATTTTTTTTCTTGCGTTTTTTATGCATTATGACAAAAACGTTTGTCCAATATATGAAACTGGTTTGATATGATTGATGATTTTGATACTGGTTTGTCAAAATGTTATATAAAGCGAAATAAAATAATGGTTTATAAATGTAAATATTTAAAGACTTGAAAGTGTCTAGGGGCTGGGGAGCCCAGTCGATTAGGCATTCGCCCAGCATGCGGAAGGTCCCAGGTTCGGGTCCGGGCATCGCCAAAATATCTGTCGGTCTATAAGCGACACGTGCAGCCAAAAATGTCCGACGAATAATACCCCGTGTGGCGGGAGTGCACGTTAAATATCCTTCAATAATTCTTCGTTAAATATCCTTCTCTCCAATACTTTTAGCTTATGAGTTAATTTAAAATCTAACTGAACCTACTGGCCAAATGAAGCTATTTACGAATCTAGCATTTATATTATAATGTATCTAAATTTTAACTAAAATGATTTTTTTTATTTAACTCTTAATATAAATGCATTATACCCTATCTCTCTGGCTTAGTGGTCAGCTCTTCTTGATCTTATTCCGTAGACCCGAGATCGTATACGGGTCCAGATAAATTAATTAAAAAAATCTCGGATAGTATCCAATTTAATTATGTTATAAAAGTTAAAAATCTATGTTATAAAATAAACCAACAATTAAATTTGTTACGTTCTAATATTACTAACCAAATTTAATGTTTTTGTATCAATATTGAAATCAAGGTCACGCTTTAAAGTTTAAAACAAGCGATTTTCATCCCATTCCACTTTTCTAGCACAACACCGGCATTGGGCAGACCAAACAGATCCTCCAGACGCATGCGTTTGAAAAAAACCTACGATTTGGCGAAAAAACCGTTCGCTATTGCCTCGTTTGGCGGTCGCCAAGTTTTTGTTTTAATTGTCGCCGTCTGGACATAGCCTTTCAGATATGACTTGTTGGTTTTGTCCCGAGTTCTAAACGGGATTATTTTAAATGTTCTTAACAAAAAGTTTACTTTTAAGGGGTCATAGGAGTCTTAAAAATGTGCAAAGAAGGTACTGCAAAGCATAGTTTGATCTTTCATGTAATTTTTTAACTACTCAATATACAAGTATAATTTTTGATATGTAATTCTACAAGATTTATTTAATATAAAACAAATTTTAAAATTTATGAAACTTTAGCCAAAACTAAAATAAATGATATTAAACATAAAGCTATTTGAACACATTGTGATTAAGCTTGCGCGGCAAATTGTGAGGTCAAAATTGAAAAAAATGACCAGGAAAATGACTTTATATTGTACAAATATGTACAGCTGTGGAAATAAAAAAGTACCCACTTGAGGTTATTTCATCCGTTTGTCACCCTATAGAATCGGACCTTTTTGACATTGTGAACAATTAACATTCTGAGTTAATTGCATGGCACAAAATTTGCATAAGGGGCCATCTTCATATTAAAAATGTTACTAACTTTAAAATTTCCAATAGCAACACCCCTTTTTGAATCCATATTTCAAATCTCTGACCTATGTCAATACGAAATGCCAAATTTCGTTAGTTTTTAAGCATTATTAGAGGAGTTAGAGGCGTGCAAAATTTAGGTCCGATAATGTTAAATGAGTTGCACATAAAAAACTATCCCAATCTATAAATAATTAAGATAATGAAACGAATTTTTTACTGAAAAGAAATTATAATAACCCAAGTAAAATGCATTCAATATTGGGGTATTTAAAACAATTTTTATATTTTTAAATAATTATTATATTGATTTTTTAAAAACACATGAATGGAAACCACTTAATATTTTTAAAGAAATAAATTTAAGACAAGAAGTTTACGCGAAATCCCAATTTTTAAAAGTTTTTATTCGTAATTTGCTGAGTAAATCACAAAATACTTTTTAATTACCCTTTAGGGGACTGTGTATAAGATTACGTGTGTAATTGATAAATAAAGACGGCTTTGCCTGCATGCTTGCTTGTCAATTTAGAGATGGTCCCCAAAAGGTCCATAAGTGATTCGATTGAATAACTCGTCAAATATTCATCCAAATGTAACAAAAATTTAGATTTAAGGTTTTCAAGAGTGCTTAACATTTCTAAGATATTAAAATTGGGTGTTGCTACTGGAAATTTCAAAGATCGCAATATTTTGAATATGAAGACGGCCCCTTATGCAAAATTTGTATCGTGCAATTAACTCAGAATGTTAATTGTTCACAATCTCAAAAAGGTCCGATTCTATAGGGTGGCTAACAGATGAAATAACCTCAAGTGGGTACTTTTTTATTTCCACAGCTGTACAAATATGTACAAAGACTTATACCTAAATTCCCATCTCAATTTTAATTAGGAATTATTAAAAAAAAATTTCAAATCAAAATTAAAAAAAAATGTTAAAAAAATTAAAAATTTATTTTTAAAATTAAAAAAAAATTAATTAAGAAATTTAAAAAAAATTTAATTAACGGGCGTTTATTAGAAAAAAGTTCTTAAAATAATTTCTAATTAAAATTGAGCTGAGAATTTAGGTATAAGTCCTAGTTTACAGTATATATTTGTACAATATAAAGTCATTTTCTTGGTCATTTTTTCAATTTTGACTTTAAAATTTGCCACGCAAGCCTAATCACAATGTGTCAAAATAGCTTTATGTTTAATATCATTTATTTTAGTTTTGGCTAAAGTTTCATAAATTTTAAAATTTGTTTTATATTAAATAAATCTTATAGAATTACATATAAAAAAAATTATACTTATATATTGAGTAGTTAAAAATTACATGGAAGATCAAACTATACTTTGTAGTACCTTCTTTGCACATTTTTAAAACTCCTATGACCCCTTAAGGCATATACCATTAACAAAAAGTTTTATATTGGATAAGGTCTAGTGGGAATAGCCACTTTTAAAAAAATGATAAAGTTGAAAATTCACAAAAATCTTAGGTTTTGGCCATTTTAACATTGACTTTTAACAGATGTTGCGGGAACACTTTGCAAAAAATGCATTAAAAAATTCTTTAAACAGTAGGAGGAGTAGCATTTTGAAAGAGAACGTTAAACTTTTAAATTGTTTAAATTTTTTTAAAAAGATTATCTATCAATACTTATTACTTTTACGTATATGTTTATTGAATGTTAGTTCCTTGTAAAAATAGTTTAATTAGGATGCTAGCAATAAAAATACTGGATTTAGTTTTTTGGGTACCGATGCCCCTTAAATTTCGAGTCATTATTTATTGTTGCTGTGATTAACTTTTTGAATATGAAACCGTCATTAAATGTTCATAATGCATATTTTTTATTTGCTTTTGTTTGAAAAACTATACAAAAGTAAAAGAGAGACTATTTTCATATTTTTCAAAGCTAGACAGCTGAATAACAAACGAAACTGCACTGCAAAATGCAGTAAGTACGTCTGTCTCCCTAGGTATTACATGACATTATATGAAGTGATTACATGACATTATATGAAGAGCATAGTGGAAGAACGTGCCAAGTGACAAGCAAGGGAAAATGAGAAAATGAAGTTTAAACTTTTTAGTTTGCATTTAGATATGTTGAAAAAAAAGGGGCTTGCAAAGCGTAAAAATATTATGTAAGGTGCGGGGTAAGTGGGACCCCTTTTTGGCATAATTCGACTTTAGCCTCATAGCCCTGGATGTGATAGGTCTAACGACTTATTTTTTTGTGTGGTCCATTCTCTCGTATGTTATTACTGTACCCATGATAATCTTAAAAAACAAATTGGCAAAAAATACATTTAAAAAATAATTTTTCCTTTTTGGTCGTCGGAGTGGCCCACTTGCCCCGCAATTTGGGGTAAGTGGGCACCTCCCCAATATATTTTTACACATTACTGGTAGAGATATGGTGGTGGTAGAGATTTTACGATTACTTGTAGAGATAAGTGGGATAATCTACATGATATTTTGAGTGTTTGAAACAAAAACATAATGATGTATCTTCAATAGCTCCCCCATAGCAAATTTTTCTAGCATGCAAGCTAACTTAAAGAAAAAAAAAGTTAATTTTCACCTTTTATTTTTGCATGTAGTGTAACCTAAATACTAGGACTACAGATTTTAAACTGGACCTATGGCAGTGAATATGACTATGAATAGCGAATATGACTAACCCTATGAATCAGTGAATATGACTATTTTTGAATACATTAAAGAATTGGGGAAAGTGGGCCACCCCTGGCCCACTTACTTTAACCTTATAAACATTACCACTTTTGTAACTTCACTCACTTAACCTTATAAACATTACCACTTTTGTAACTTCACTTATTTAACCTTATAAACATTACAAGTACATGACACTACAAAAAGATACTGTTTTATATACTTTCAAAATATGTAACATTTTGTTTTGTATCATGGACCGTTTGAAAATAAATAAAAAGAAAACTTACCGGTGAATTTTGCATCACTGGATGAATGTAATAAATTGAAGTATGTAGCATCAAAATCGGTAACTTTTACTTATATTTTTGGTAAATTATGGATTCCTTTGTGATATATCTTTGCGTCCTGGGATATAAGAAACGAATATGCCCATTTTTCAACTTCATCAAAAGTAGTGAAGTGCTGCTCAGCCAGACCATGTTCCATGGATCCGAACAATTGATAGTCTGAAAGAGCAATGTCTGGAGAATATAGCTGGTGCAATAAAACATCCCATTCCAAGTTTTTTAGGGGGTTTATAAAACTATTTGTAGTACGAAGCGGCGCATTGTCAGGGAGCAAAATAACTTTAAAGTATCTGTGAGCTCGCCGTTTGTTGATAAATTTCCTGTTTAAATTGGTTAATTGCTGTTGATATTGGTCAGAAGTAACTATTTCACCCGGTTAAAGCTGATCATTTAAAAGAATTCCCTTTTGGTCCCATCAAACGCAGAGTCTTCCTTTCAAAGTGATTCCTCTTTGACGTCGATATTGAGGGAAGACCTGGATCAACAGACGATTTTTTTCGTTTAGGATTCTCGAAATATATCCATTTTTCATTACCTGCGAAATTTCGATGCTCTTTCTTTGATGTCGATTCAAAAGTTGTTCGCAAGTGACTTTTTGGTTCTTCCTCTGTCTTTCTGTTAAAGCATGTGGTACCCATTTTCCAAAGGCATGCAAACGTTTACTAATACATTTTTGAGTTATATTTCATATTTCTGAAATATGTACACGAGTCATTATTGGGTTTTCATCCAAGATTGTTTGCAACTCTTCATCTTCAATTTTTTTTTGGCGGTTTTTCTTTATCTTTGTTTGTCACATCAAAATCGGCATGTTTTAATCCACCAAACCCTCATTTTTAAATTTATTCAGATGGACCATTGTCTCCATAAGCATTCTTAATCATTTGAAAAGCTTCAGCAGCAGTTGCTTTTAAAATGAAGTAATGGATTGAAATTTCCCGCAAATGACCCTTTGTTGGCATCAAACACGACATCTTCAAAACCGAGAATGACTATGAAAAAAAACCCTAGCAGTAACTAATGGCCCTTCCTGGTGGAAGGTTAAAAGTACTCTAACAAAATGCTAGGTGGGGGCAATTCCACTCTTTTATTAACAAGGGTGCAATGCCTTATGTTCATTCAAGGTCATTTAATAAGTATACTCCTAATATTTGAATGTTGGTTGTTAATTGGACGCGGTACCCAAAAATTGGTCAAAATATCGATTTATCAGTTCTACTTTTTGTTATTTACAATATTCTTCTAAACATTTACTGAAAGTTTATTGATGATATCTTCGGTAAAAAAAGTTATTAAATATTTTCTGGAGTCATTTCTATAAGTTTGAATACGTATTTCGTCTGATGGGACGCAGTACCCAAAAATTGGTCAAAATATTAATTTTCAGTTTACTTTTTATTATTCACAATATCTTTCTGAACATTTACTGAAAGTTTCATAATGATATATTTTGTCGAAAAAAGTTATTATATATTATTTGGGGTCATTCCTATAGGTTTGAATACGTATTTCGTCCGCTTTCAACCATTTTTTTTCTCTTTTTTTTACGTTTTTTTAATTCTTGTGTTTAATAAATCCCTAAGGTTTTTTTGCTAATTAAGTTAGAATTTTGAAATGTTTTACCTGTGTTCTTATATATATTGTGCACAAAATTGTGCATGGAATAAGGTGTTCGATGTATAGTTATTTTTTAAAAAAAATTGAATTTAATAATTTGTATTTTTTGTGGGATTTTCTGAAATTTTCAGTAAAAATGCATGTTACTTTTTAACTGAAGCTCACATTCTAAAATCCATGCACAGTTCTTGAACAAATAGTACTAAAAAGAAACCATAAAGGTTTGGTTGAATTCTTCTCAAAATTGAAAGAGGTGTAGGGTTTAAAAAAAAGTTCAAAATTGTGACTTTTTTTTAATAAATGAATAACGACTCGTAAATATTCGTTTTCATTGCTAGAAAATTTTTATTTAGAGTGAATACCCAGCCAAAAAATTCTGCAGAATTGCTTCACAAAAAAACTTTAAAAACACTTAAAAAAAACTTCACAAATTCTGAAGGGATTTGAAACACGTAGTCTGCAGAATTGCTTCAAGAAAACTGCAGTTTTTTTTTGAAGTTTTCGTAAAGCTGCTTTGCAGAATATTTTGGCCTTTTTTTAAGAAAACGTGGCGCCATCTAGCGAAATGTAATTAAAATAAAAATTATAAAGAAATAAATTATCGAACGAGTGGGCTGTTTTTCTGACCATTTTGGGAAGTAGGAGCGCGGGATTTGGGAATTGGGCAGCGGTCTAATGCTCTAACGACTGTGGAACCCAAACTTGTTATGAAGTTGGTTCTGTAAATATATGAGCAAACTATATTTTAGTTAGAAAATATTCTCGCTCGTCTGTTGCTTCAAAATAACTATTTTTTAAAGTGCCGAAATGACTTTAGAATGGCTGTAGAATTGCTGCAAAAAACTGCAGATACAACTGTGGTCAATTTTTACATTTATATTGCTTCAAAATAGCTGCAGTTTTCTTGAAGCAATTCTGCAGACTATGTGTTTCAAATACCTTCAGAATTTGTGAAGTTTTTTTTAATTTTTTTGTGAAGCAATTCTGAAGAATTTTGCAGTTGAGAAGTGCCGAAATGACTGCAGAATGGTTGCAAAATTTCTACAGAAAATTTGTAGATACAACCGTCTCCAGACTTCACATTTCTATTGCTTCAAAATATCTGCAGTTTTTTAAAGTGACTAAATAACTTCAGAATGGCTGTAGAGTTGCTGCATAAAAAACCGCAGATATATCCATAGTCAGGCTTCACTTTTTTATTGCTTCAAAATAACTGCAGTTTTTCTGAAGCATTAAAAATGACTTTAGATTTGCTGCACAATTGCTACAGAAAAACTGCATAATCCTCATTCGATATACTTCAATTTTCTTTTGATTCAAAAAAACTGCAGATTTCTTAAAGATGACTGCAAGATCGAAAGTTTTTGAAGCAATTCTGCAGAATTTTTTGGCTGGGTATTATATAAAACCAATAAAATTTAAAGGTTTGTGTTATTATTTTTCTAGAAATAATGTTTTGGTTACCGCGTCCCCTTAAGTAAATTTCCCCCCGAAGGCTCGAAGATAGTTGCATCGACATTCTCCCCCCCCCCCCCTGCTGGTTTTATTTATTGCACTTTTGGTTTGCAATAAAAGTGTCTCATTCAATTGATCCTGCTTTCCTCTTAGTAATTTCGCTCATATGCACGCGACGCGATTAACAATGCTGTGTATAAACCTTCGAGTTAAATAATATTTTATTACTCATCATTTACCTTCGGAACTTATACAACGGAAAGTTTCGTCTCCAGGTAAGGAAAAGCTTTTGTGTCGCCTTTTTAATCAAACATTTAGGAAGACAAACACCGAACATTTTTGATAAATATTATACATTTTAAAAATAGTGCAATACTTATTGATGGAATGATTTTAAAAAATCGGAGTTCTCGGAAACTGTAGAATTTATATATTAGAACTTTAGATACACATCCGTCGTCTTATGCAAGTTTCTGCTTTGAGTTTATTTTTCTCAGAAACAAGTTTTCGCAATTTTCGATAAGTTCAAAATATTAAGGCGTTCAAAATAAAAACTATTATAGATATCAACTCGTTACAATTTCTAAATTTTGAATTCACGTGAAACTTATATAAATGTGAGGATATGTTTTTTTTATAAACCTAAGGAAAGGTTTTTTGCTAAATTGTGTATCAATGTTTTCTGAACTAAACAAACGTAAAAACTTATATATTTTTATGAAAAACTAGCAGTATGGTCCCGCCTTACTGGGAACCCGTCAACTTCGCATTGCTTCCTTTTAGAGGCATGCTTACTTGTGAAAATACACTCAAACTAAAAATAAAAATCGTGTTGGCGCATGCACACTTGAAAAAGCAAACGCCAATTGAGGATAAAGCAGCCTTAGGGCGAGCGCATATCTCAACCAAACTCAATCAATCAAACTAAGAGAGGATGGCGTCAAGCCCCCATTTCGGCCAGAGACATAACATAGAATGGACTGCGCATTGGCAAACCTAAAGTGTCCTAATCATCTAACTAAGGGTAAAAACATAGTGGAGCGGCGAGTCAGAGTCAAGCGGTGAGTCAAGCGGCGCGTTTTTAAATCTTCCGTACATTCAAGTTGACGTGCACATAGTGGGGCGGCAAGCAGCGCTGCATGCATCGACATGAATCTTGACTCGCCGCTCGTAAAATCACCAACGATTTCTTTGAAGCGCTGCTCCAGTCGATTTGGGGCTTCCAGTGCAGGTGGTACTGTCTGTTTGTGAATTTTTCTTGATTTTAAGGTGAAAGTATTTAATTACACAAAATGAACGTGGAGTTGCTCATTCTGTCAATACGGAATTGTGAATCAACAGCTGAATGGACCATCACAATCAGTACACATTGGAAAAAATATTTATGGAAGTAGGAGCTGAAAATAATTGTACAGATACGTTTTTTTATACTGTATAATATTGTTAGCATTTAGGTAGGGAAAGAAACAAGTTTTCTATCAAGCAAACTTTAATTAATGTCAAAAAGAGAGCATCTTGCTGACTAGATTCATGACATGAAGCTCTCTTCGCAGCAGTTCCCGTCGCACTACTATGTGCATGTGAAGCGACGCTAGCATCTTGAATAAAAAACGCGCCGCCTGACTCGCCGCTTGACTCTTGACTCGCCGCTCCACTATGTTTTTACCCTTACACAGTCACATGACTGTGTCGCGTTTGGCTCGCATCTATGGCGAGTTTACCATTTGGCGAGTTTTTCCACAACGACCTGAACACAGAGGCCGACAATCTAATGTTAAGATAAAGAAGCTTGGAAAGGAGCAAGGATGAATCGCTAGTTTTTTAAGATCTTCTTAATAGATATCAGATTATTCCTTTGATTTTGTACGTCTATTTAAGATAACTTAAATAATTGAATTACGTGGACTCTTTATTAAAAATAAATTTAAAAGAACATTAGTAGGTCTTTGTAGAGTGTTGCTGTAATATAAGTTGGTTATTGACATGGTGAATATTTTCAGCAGTCTCTATAACTTTCGTTCTAATGGTCCGATTTAAAAAAAAAATCAAGTAGGTTTTTTTTTGAAATATTGCTTTTCCCTTTATTCCACCTAGAATAAATCAATTCTCTAAAACACATCAATATATTCCAAATTCAACAAATGTTCGACTTTTAAAATATAAATAACTCAAAAACAGGTTTCTTTTTGACCAAAGTGTACAAAAAATTCTACTTTTAAGCTGTCAATGTTCAGACCATCAATTTAATTGACTTGGCAAAAAAGATTAATCATAATTTAGAATTCTAACAACGTAGACTTTATCATGAATATGATTCTTCAGTATAAAAGAGCTTTTAGAATAAATTTTCTCGATAGAAATTATAGATTTAAAGAACACAATTACTGAAAGTATGCACTTATGCAGAACTAAATAAATTTTACATGTGATGGAGGGGGTGACAAATCCGCTTTTATAACTCTCTTTACAATTAGGAATTGCATAAGAATTTGGCATCTTGCACAAAATTTTACTAAATTAAGAGTATATAACATTCACGATTGTTAACATGCTCAGAGATTAAAACAATGTATTTAAATATTTATTATAAAAGTCAGAAGAGAAAAATAAGAACTATGCGCAAAAAATCGTCTGCAAAAACATTAAAAAAAAACAAGCGGTAATGATTGGTAGAAACCCACGTGACTTTGAAATAGATGCAAAGCACCTGTTTGGCTTTCCATCTGATATTCAGGTCTGCCGACAATTTGGAATAGTTCGTAACGAAACGGTAGCGTTAAGTTGCCATATGTAGCAACCTTTCTCCTCTTGGCGATTTGTGATGTTTAGGACATAATGCTAATTTGCAAGGGATGTCGGTTTTTGAGAAAAACCGGTTTTCCGGTTTCCATCGGTTTTTCCCCTGAAAAACCGGTTTCTGGTTCAGACCGGCCTCATAAAAAATCCGTTTTTTTTGTGTAAATCGGGATTTTTTGTGTAAACACCGGTTTTTCAAAAAACCGGTTTCAGATTTATATCCCTAACCTGCTTTACTATTGAAGCGCAGTCCACTCTATGCTATGTCTCTGATTTCGGCCCAGTCCATGTATTTTCAAGCCCTGTTATGGTCCCGCAATCCCACGTGGATGACGTTTTTTTTAAAACTAATTATATTAATTAAAAATCACAATCAAAGATGGAAAAAACTAAGCCTCAGGTGCACACGTAGGTATGAAAAGGAATCTATATTAAAAATTTCGAATTTTTTAAAGCAGTCTGAGTAGGTCTTTTGCGATCCACAGACATATACACAGACAGACATACTCTTTCTTTAATTATTATAGATTATAGAGTAAAACTAAACATTTAAAAAACTTTGTAAAGAAATTTTATAAAATGTCAGAATTTTCAGACGCATACACTGCTTCAAACAAATAGGGGAGCATTTTGTGTACTTTTATTAACCCTTTCAGTCCCAACTTTTTAGTTCTTATTCTAAAAATCTAAACTTTTTGAAATAGATTCGTTAAGTATCCAGGATGAAATTGTAAACAACATTTAGAAAAATCTTGATTTTTTAACTAAAATTTTAAGGATAGATATTGAAATAATAACTTTTGAATAAATAAGAACACTTTTTTTCAAAGAACTATTTATTAAAAATAGTTAAATTCAATTTTAAAACATCTAAAAAATACAATCACGAAGAATTTAGAGTAAATCTATATACATAAAAGGCGACTTCTGTTTGTTTGTATAAGACGCGAAATCTTAAGAACAACGAAACAGATCGTCACGGAATTTGGTACAAAAATTCATCTTACCTCCGGAACAAACATAGGCTAAGAATTTTTCGAATCAGACTTATTCCTTCTATCGTTTTCGAACGTTTTAAGGGAAAAAATACACCACTTTTGCTCAAATCTGATCATTTTTTCCCTTTCGTGATGCCATTTAGCAGAAAAAATTAAATAAAACGTTTAACGAAAATAATTGAAATTGAAAATGTTTATTTTGTTCTGTTGCTAAATTCATATATAATTTCAAAAATATTTTATACTTTCAGGTGACGTAATCCAACCAGTCTCCTTTCTAGGACTTATTGTGTTTATTTAATTTGAATTCTGAATTTTTTTAAATGCACTTTAAGATATTACTGAACTATGTTGGCCTTTGAAGGCCATCTCCTTGGAGCTGCATATTAGGGTTTTTATGTCTTCCTTTTTTCGCCAAATACTTTGCCAAACTCGCCAAGTTATTAAAAAAACGTACCAAATGAGCAAATATTTTTTTTATTAGCTGGTTGTGCCAAGGTCATACACGAGACCTGAATGGGTGTGTCGGTAGCTATATCTTTCCCTCGCCAAATTCACAAAAAAAAGCCTAATGAGCTAAAAAAAATATTATTTTTATGTATTTAAATTGTTTATTAAATTACGACGACTTTATGGGTGAATTCTATAGCGTTTTTAAAATTGTGAATTTTTAAGGTAATATAAGTAGCAGGATTCTGTACTTCATAACGGACGGCAACAGCAACATAAGCTTATTATTCTATAACGGATTCATTAATTATTATTAAATGAAAGAAAAAAAATAGTTAAATTGACGATTAAATTATTTGTTCACATCTACCCATGCAACGTCGGGTATAACAGCTAGTATTGGTAATGACAATTTATCATTTTGATACTTAATTTTTATGTTTTCACACATAGTTGCAGTATAACTTGAATTTGGCTGAATACTTATAAATTACTGGCTTACCCGGAGTGCTTTGTTCCGCCTAAAAGGCAATAAATGAGCAGACTTTTGATTTCATCAAGATCAATTTTTTATTTGCATAATAAATGTAAATTAAAAAAAAAAGAAGTATTATAATGATTTTTTTTATCGGCCATGTATTTTAGTGTATTGGTACCACTCTTTAGTGAAGCACCTTGTGATACACGAAATTTTTCGTTTTATAATCAGGTGTAAGAACAAATAACGCAGATGGTCTTCCGACCCTTGAACATGCACCCTTTAATTGACCATGGGAAAAACATGGGTTTTCTAGGTTCAGACCACACACTTTTAAGGATTGGCCATGTGATTTGTTGATGGTCATGGCGAGTGCAAGACGGATCGGAAATTAAAGTCGTTTAAACTCATAGAGTTAGGATGGAGAAGTAGAGAGGTTTATTAGTTCAAATGGTTTGAAGCAAGGCTGTCAGGTTTTTCGAGATACTGCTCATAACATACCAGGACTCTGGCATCCCAAGATGCACCGCTTTAGCAGTTTTTTGAGCTTCTGCACATTGCATAGCAGCCGAAACTATGGAAACTTGCACTGAGGTATCCCAAGATGCACCGCTCTAGCCTGCTTCCTTTGTTGCGTTACTGCGAACATACATGGACCACTCTATACTCATTTTCCCAACTCTATGTTTTAACTCAAATGGCATGTTATCGGTTGGGATCTTCGGGATTCTTGGAATAAGAACTTCCTCACCTTCGACCTTTCCTTTCATCGTCACGTAAATCACACTGTATCGTCACGTAAATCACACTGTTCATCAATTTCCTTACTCCGTTAAGACTTTCAGACCCAGTCGGCAAAGACTTTCGACTTGCTTGCGATAGTTCCTTGGTTCAGATCCGGGCATCGCCAAAAGAACTGCCGACCTGCAAACGGCTCTTACAGCCAAAAAATGTCCGACGAATAATAGCCAGTGTAGAAAAGGAGCACTTTAAATATCCTCCAAATTACCGACGCGGCCTATGATGTCGCCCTTAAAAGCTTCATTAGGTACTTACTCATGCGTCGTCTCGTAACTTGACTGTGGCTGCTAAAAGTTTCATTCGATACTTACCCATGTGTCGTCTCGTAACTTGACTGTGGCTCTGAATTAAAACTCCCGTTTCCAATAGCCCTCGTGTGTACCTTTAGTGCGACGATAATTCAAACTAACCCATTCAACTGGATGGTAAGAGCCACCCTATGTTAAATTTTCAACTTCGCCAAAGGCCACCAATGCCAAAATTCAATAGGCCATTAAGCCATAATATCAGAAAACAAAACAGACATACATCCTCTTGTATGGTTGGAAAAGTTTAATGAAGTATAAATTTCTCATATATGCTGAAAATATTGCTCCATATCTTCATTTCTTACCATTTGTAAACCTCAATCAAATTTAATTTGTAAACGATTAAAATCTAGTAGAGGAAATATGATTCACCATAAAAAAAATAAAAGGATTTAAAATCAGTAAATAGAATGAAATACTGATATTCAAATATCAATCCAGCAAATTAAACCCGCGTGCTCTTTTTTTTCTTTATTTAATTTTCGAATTTCGAAATAAAAAGTGTTCTATAGTCTATTCCTGATTCTAAGCTAGCTCCCCAACAATTTTCAGCCAAATCAGTTCATCCGTTCTTGGGTTATGAATAGTAGAACTAACACAATCTTCTTTTCTATATATAGATAAGAATTAGATTTATTAGTGTAATTTTTTGTGATTTATTAGTGTAATTTGGCCCACAAACCTAACTAGCTCCACTTAAAAATATCAAATAATTATAATTTACTTACATGAAATTTCATTTAAATACCCGATTTGTCACTCCCTCACACTGTCCCCGCATGCTTATACAACATTTAACGTCCTAAAAAAAGGTGTTTTAAATATATAATCCTTTTTGGCGGAACTATTTAAGGTTAATTAGTTTCTGTAGATTCCGAAAATGCATCTGATATTTTTCTACCATCAGTAGTTTTTTGTAATTTTTTGAGTATGTAATGTCCCTGGGTTTTAGAATCACTAATGTAACACTGCTTTAAAGTTCAATTAAAAAATTAAGGGGGGATCATAGTTAGCGACAGCAAAAATGAGCAATTCTTAGCATTGATTTCGAAAGGCTCTAAATCATTTAAAAATTATGGTACAATAAAAAAATTGTACCAAATTATAAATTGTACTTTTATTATTACATTTCCGCCAAAGAATCTTATTTTTAAAAATTACATTTTTAAGAAAAAAGATCTTTTGAAACATATAATTACGAATTTTCAAAAATACAAGTATTTTTTCGGCACACTTTTCTCCAAATCTATTAAATATTTCTTAATAATTTTGCGTGTGTGTGTTATAAAACCATTTTAGATCTATTTAAGTCAAATATTTTTTTCGCCTAAAATAATTTTGTTTAATTGTATTTTAAAAACATTATATTCGACGTTCATAAAAATTCTGATTTTTCAACGAAGAAAAGTGTAAAATAATAAAAAATATTTTTAAATTTGAAAGACAAGATTAAGTAACTTAAATAGATCTAAAATGGTTTTATAACACCCAAAAAAATTATTTAAAAATATTCAATAGACTTGGAGAAAATTGTACCTGTGTGTTGTAAATTGTAGTTCTGAGAAAAACGCCAAAAACAAATACAGTCGATCCTGTTAACACGAACTCGAAATGACCACCGAAACATTTCTTGTAAACCGAATTTCATGTCAATCGTCAACTTTTTTTAAACATTGTGCCAGTTATAGTTTTTAAATATCAACACAAAAAAATCATATTTTATGATGTAATAGATAAATAATACAAGCACACATTAAGTAATTTTAAGAGGGCGTGACGCATGTGTATATTTTTATAATTTTAATTTTTTATAAGAAATAATTAATCAATCGATACAAAATTGGTCTCATTCGATAGATCGGGCTTCCATCTATCAGAAAATACAGTTTTCAAAAATTCGATTTTTTTTGTCATTTTTAACTATGATCTCCCCTTAAGGGGTCATAGGAGTCTTAAAAATGTGCAAAGAAGGTACTACAAAGCATAGTTTGATCTTTCATGTAATTTTTTAACTACTCAATATATAAGTATAATTTTTTGTATATGTAGTTCTCCAAGATTTACTTATTATAATATTTTTTTTAAAATTTATGAAATTTTAGCCAAAACTAAAATAAATGATATTAAACCTAAAGCCATTTGAACACATTGGGATTATGCTTGCGCGGCAAATTTTGAGATCAAAATTGAAAAAATGACCAAGAAAATGACTTTATATTGTACAAATATGTACAAACAAAGACTTATACCTAAATTCTCAGCTCAATTTTAATTAGAAATTATTTTAAGAACTTTTTTCTGAAAAAATTAATCAAAATTTTAAAATTTTGATTTAATTTTTTTAAAAAAATAATTTCTAATTAAAATTGAGCTGAGAATTTACGTATAAGTCTTTGTTTGTACATATTTGTACAATATAAATTTATTTTCTTGGTCATTTTTTCAATTTTGACCTCAAAATTTGCCGTGCAAGCCTAATCCCAATGTGTTCAAATAGCTTTATGTTTAATATCATTTATTTTGGTTTTGGCTAAAGTTTCATAATTTTTAAAATTTGTTTTATCTATAAAAAGGCGACTTCTGTTTGTCTGTTTGTTTGTTTGTATAGGACGCGAAATCTAAAGAACCACGCCACAGATCGTCACGAAATTTGGCACAAAAATTTATCTCATCTCCACAACAAACATAGGCTAAGAATTATTCGAAACGGATCATTCCTTCTATCGTTTTCGAACGTTTTAAGGGAAAAAATACACCACTTTCGCTCAAATCCAATCATTTTTTTCCCTTTCGGGATGCCATTGGGCAGAAAATTTAAATAAAACTTTTTAGAAAACAATTGAAATTGAAAATGTTTAATTTGTTTAATATTTGTTCATTGCCTTCAGAAACTAAATTAATAACTTGATATGTTTCAAGTGATGTAATCCTACCAGTCTCCGTTCTATTATTTTATTGTGCCTATATGATTTTAATTATGAATTTTTTAAAAGCATAGTTAAGCTTATACTGAACTATGTTGTTTTTTGAAAGCCATCGCACTACAGATGCATATTATGGTTTTTTTTATTGTGGTTTTATGATGCATATTATGGTTATTTTTTCGCCAAATACTTTGCCAAACTCGCCAAGTTATTACAAAAAACGTACCAAATGAGCAAATTTTTTTGAATGCTGGCTTTGCGAAGTTCATTGCACGAGAGCTGAATGGGTGTGTTGTTACCAAAATCTTTTCCTCGCCAAATTCGCAAAAAAGCGACAAACGAACTGAAAAATATTTATTCGGAAAAATACGATGACTTCATCGGTGAATTTTATAGCGTTTTTAAAATTTTGATTTTTAAGTGTAATATAAGTAGCGGGATTCTTTAATTTAATAACGAACGGCATCAGCAACATAGGCTTATTAGAAATTAAATAAACTTATAAAAAAATGAAATCGTTTGCTGTTTGCTGGAGAAGCTTATTTTTAATGCTTACTGATTATTTTTTTTTAAATAAATATGTATTCTCTTATATTTGAGCTTCTTATCAAAGGTATTTTTGAAATTAATATTAATTATTACTATATCCAAGATGGGTAATTTTCATATCTCATGTAACTCAAAAGTAAGAAAAAAATACCTAAATTGACTATTAAATTATTTTTTCACCTCTACCCGTGCAACGTCGAGTATAACAGCTAGTAATAAATAATTCCTGTAGAATTACATATAAAAAAATTATACTTAATATTGAGTAGTTAAAAAATTACATGAAAGATCAAACTATGCTTCGTACTACCTTCTTTGCACATTTTTAAGACTGCTATGACCCCTTAATAAAATGCGGTAGCAATTTTTTAAGCCGCTCTTCTCGATCATCAGTCGTTACTCTAATCCCGTCATACGCATATAATACTTATTTAACACAGTTTATTACATTGAAATTATACTTGACAGAATACCAGTCGCCAATTGGCCTTCATGTAGCTCTTGTGTGACGTTTTTCAACTAACAACTATTCCAGCCCAACCAAACCTTCCCATTTAAAGAAAAAAACTCGCATTCCTATAGAGGTATATATCTGGTACCCTGCCTACTATAGGTTTAGTGCGCCTTTTATTCAACCAAACTGAAACACTCAAACACCATGCGTAAATTTTAGGGCAAGTCCAAAAGGCATGTTTTTGGTGTTGCATGCGCATTTATATTGCCTGTTGCGCATGCTCAGTATCTGAAGAAGTTTACGTCAGTTTTCAAGTGTGGAAAATATGTATATTTTTAAAAATAAAATCATCGAATGGTTCTGAACCATTTTTTCATACTATATATGAATGTGTGCAACACATAAAAATACAATTATTCAAAAAGAAAAATACTTTTTTTTCCAGTTTTTAAAAGTGCAATTCGTCCCATTTGCACAGAATGACCCGCGCACGACATTTCGGCCGGCGATATTTCGGCCGCGATATTTTGGCTCGCGATATTTCGGCCGCGATATTTTGGCTTCAAACCTATATTATTATATCCATATATGATCAGTTTATTTATCACAATTAATAATATACAATTAGCAGGTTAATATTCGTAGTTAAATATATTTATAAGGCATTAGTTTTCTTATTTTTCAATATTCCTTTATTTCAGTTAACTTAAGGGGTCACAGGAGTCTTAAAAATGTGCAAAGATGGTACTACAAAACATAGTTTGATCTTTCATATCATTTTTCAACTACTCAATGTATAAGTATAATTTTTTTATATGTAATTCTACAAGATTTATTTATTATAAAACAAGTTTTAAAATTTATGAAACTTTAGCCAAAACTAAAATAAATGATATTAAACATGAAGCCATTTGAACACATTGTGATTAGGCTTGCGCGGCAAATTGTGAGGTCAAAATTGAAAAAATGACCAAGAAAATGACTTCATATTGTACAAATATGTACAAACAAAGACTTATACCTAAATTCTCAGCTCAATTTTAATTATCAATTATTTTTAAAAAATTTAAAATTAAAATTTTAAAATTTTTATTAATTTTTTTAGAAAAAAGTTCTTAAAATAATTTCTAATTAAAATTGAGCTGAGAATTTAGGTATAAGTCTTTGTTTGTACATATTTGTACAATATGAAGTCATTTTCTTGGTCATTTTTTCAATTTTGACCTCACAATTTGCCGCGCAAGCCTAATCACAATGTGTTCAAATGGCTTCATGTTTAATATCATTTATTTTAGTTTTGGCTAAAGTTTCATAAATTTTAAAACTTGTTTTATAATAAATAAATCTTGTAGAATTACATATAAAAAAATTATACTTATACATTGAGTAGTTGAAAAATGAGATGAAAGATCAAACTATGTTTTGTAGTACCTTCTTTGCACATTTTTAAGACTCCTGTGACCCCTTAAGTTATCAGAACTGCAGTGTCATCTGGCGTAAAGCTTATGTTCTTCGCTTCAGACTTTTTTTTTAAGAGACGATCGCGAACTGTCTCACGCTGCAAAACTCGAAACTAGAACTAGAACACGTGAGAAATATTTTCAGTAGTACATAATGTCACGTGACTCCCTTTTACCAGTGAAATGTCTTGTTACAAAATCTGAGGAAAAGAACTATAGATAGGAACTATAGATATAAAACCCAGATAAGTCTCGCGGTTTGTGAATACGAATTAGAAATTACCCTCTTGTTGTCCCTTAACTGCAGGATTCATAATCTGCTGACATCCTGCTAATTGACTCGAACTTGTGAATACGGCAGTTAGTCGGCTAAGGCCTGCCTTGCCCATTTCAGCTTACGTGACCAAGGGCTCTGGGGTGCTAGGCATATGTCCCGGTTAGGTGGTCAACCTCGCGCAGAACTCCCGGTGTTTAGTTCCCAAGCATGCTAGGTTCTCATTTTATTGACACACTTAAGCGAGGAAAAGATGAGTCAACCTCGCAAATGACTCAAATCCGGGGATTCGATCCCCGGATTAGTGTCAAGTCAATGCGAAGTACTAGCACTAAGCCACTGAATTCACACCCCACACCACCCCGATTTAAGTCAAACCAAATCAGACGTCAAGATTCGCTAAAAAGTTCTATAAATTTAAAAGTTCTATGGAAGCTGGGCAGTGAGGCGCCCTGTGGTCAGAGTAGCGATCTACGGATCGGAAGGTCCCGTGATCGAAACCTGGTCGCTGAAAACTCACCGAGTATATGCGGAGTACGTGGGTCATTCTCTGTAAAAGGGACAAATTGATGTCCCGGACACTTTTCTCTTTATTTTTAAATTATATATGCATGTTTGTGATTTGTTAGTGTAAACTGGCCCGCAACCTAACTAGTCCCACTTAAAAAATTAAAAATAATTATAATTTACTTACATAAAATTTCATTTAAATACCCGATTTGTCACTCCCTCACACTGTCCCTGCATGCTTTTACAACTTTTAACGTACTAAAAAAAGCCATTTTAAATGTATGATCCTTTTTGGCGGAACTAATTATAGTTAATTAGTTTCTGTAGTTTCCGAAAATGTGTCTGATGTTTTTCTACCATCAGTAGTTTTATGTAATTTTTTGAGTATGTATGTGTCCCTGGGTTATAGAGTTACTCCTACAACACTGCTTCAAAGTGCAATTTAAAACTTACTGGAAGACTAAGAAATCGAATTTAAATTGGCATACTATTCCTTAAGGATTGAGGCTTCTAAATCAGCCATTAGTTGTTTTAATCCATGAGTAATTACGTTTTTACAGTACTTTTAGTATTAAAAATATCATGGGAGTCTTTTACTGCCGTCACTCACTCAACCTCATTTACTGATTATATATAAGTGCAAGAATCTTTTTACTAGTCTCAAATTGTAGGCATTTAAATGTAGATCAACATACAGTCTCTTTATTTCATAAAAAATTCTAAAAAATGATGTTATTTGACTTTTCCTTCGGAATCGTCACTCACTCACACGTCACTAACTCACAAATCAGCTTTGAAGGCCAATCCAAATTGGATAACTTCATCTTAGATCATTTTTTCGAAGCGCATTCAATACCGATCGGTTGTTTCGCTTCAAGTGTAAATTTTTTTAAAACGCATGCCCTTTAGATATTTTACGAGAGTGATTATTCGTTTCTTCTTCTACGTTATAATCAAGAGTTGGGGTCAAACTTGCCGACCAGGCGGCGCAATGGCTAAGGTGCTAGCCTTTGGTGCTGCTGGGTTCTTGTTCGAATTCCGGTATGGAAAGGAAGTTTGTGTTTGTCAATAAATACTGTTATTTGTCTATAGGCGTGTTTACATGAGACATCGAATCCATAGATTGAAAAGCACACTCAGCAGTTTTTCCCTCTTGGGGATTTTCTCCCAGACAGAACCGGAATTGCAGGGTTCATTAGGGTAGGGGGTTCTCAAACTCTCCAATGAAGGAGGCCGGAGGGTTTGATGTTTCACGACATGGATTCGGCCACAGACTATCATTTGGGTTAGAAATCCTGCTCGTCCTCTTTTTCCCCTAATGGAGATTTTGGCATTCCATGAATTCGATGGCTCATGTAAACGCGCCTTATGTGTTTGTGTCGTCTTTCCTTGTGTGTCTCTTGTGACTGTCTCTTCTGGCTAGCGTAGTAAGGAGCTATTAAGCCTATGTTCTTCCTTTCTATAGGTCGCACTCACTGTCATTTGTTATAGGGTCAAACTGTTAATTAATTATTTTTACACAAGAGCTACACTTAGGCTATTGATGACGGGTATCGTAATTTAGAACCACAGTCGCGTTATCATCAAGATATTTATGACGAAGAACTAAAATAAAATGCGGTGGCATTTTTTTAACCTGCTCTTCTCGATCAGGAGTCGTTTCCTCAAAACACATAATACGCATATCAAACCCTTCTTAAACACAATTTATTCCTTTGAAATTATACTTGACCAATATTCAAGTATGGTCAGCGTCGGCTCGTCACTTGATTGCTGTTCTAAATTACGACGTCCGTCGCCAAAAGCCCTCATGTAGCTGTAGCGCGACGGTAATTCAAACTAACCTAACCTAACTTCCCCATAAACAAAAAAAACTCGCATTCCTATAGAGATGTATATCGTGTAATGTCTACTGTAGGT
This sequence comes from Hylyphantes graminicola, assembly GCA_023701765.1. Lineage (NCBI taxonomy): Eukaryota > Metazoa > Arthropoda > Arachnida > Araneae > Linyphiidae > Hylyphantes > Hylyphantes graminicola. The sequence goes on along the minus strand of CM043120.1, from coordinate 67,796,171 downwards.
TATTCAACCAAGCCTAATCGACATAGACTTGAATCACACGTTTTTGAACTAAAACACAATGCTTAGCACTTGGGGCAAGTCAAAGAGGCATGCAATGTTTTCGGTGCTGCATGAGCATACATTGTCTATTGCGCATGCTTAGCATCTAAAGAAGTTAACGATAGTTTTCAAATGTGGAAAAAAATATATTTGATTAAAAAAATCATTAAAGGGATCTGAACCATTTTTTTTTTGCTGTATATGAATATGTGAAACACATATAATAAAAATTATTCAATTAGAAAAATATTTTTTTCTCCAGTTTTTAAAAGTGCAATTTGTCCCATTTACAGAGAATGACCCACGTGCTCGTTAAATCTGTTGGGTCCGAAAGTCCTGAGGGCGGTCATTGCGCAGTTTCCCACGGGTACAAGTTCCTGGAGACTATTTCCCTCCCCTTCAGGGACATGTCTAAATTGTGGAGGTGGCGCGTGATAGATGGCAGCATCTGTCACGGATATGTGTGCATGTGAGTGTGTGTGTGTTGTGACTGTCTTACTTGATGAAGGTTTATAAGCGGCTCTCTGAGCAAGCACACAAGCCTGAAAATATATGTATATCAACCAATCAAACCAATTCTATAGAAGCTACCATTTGCACATGCACATAACGTTATGACGTAATACACGGTCATTAATTTTGAAGAAGCTCTTTTAGCTCAAGCTGTGGAAGAGTTTCAAAGACACAGGCGGGCGGACCGATGTTCAGAAACCGCTTTTTAGCCTACTTTTCTTTTTTTTTTAATTCGAAAAATTAAACAAAAAATGAAAAAGTAGGTATTGGCATGCTGACGATGACAGTCCGCCCGTCCATCTGCCTGTCCGTCTGTCCGTCCGTCTGTCTGTCCATCTGTCCATCCGTACCCCCCTTCCAAAATCGGTTCTATCAATCCGATCTTAAAAATTATTTTTTATTAGAAAGGTATAACCTCAGACACCTAACTTTCTCACTTTTTGTCCATCTGTCTGTACAATCGGACGGACATAAATCTACTATTTGTCGACGAATTTCCCATTGAACTAGCATTTAAGTTCAATTTCGAGTCATTTAAATAACTGTTGCAAACTACAAATGCTACGGACAAGTGAGATAAGTCAAAAAATTCAGCGCATCGAAATGAGAATACATTGAAAATTCAGAAAAGAATTCGAATTATAAGTATTTCCATTATTTAAAAAACTGCAAAGTTTAATGCTCATTTAAAAAGCAAAGGAAGCCATTTAGATTAGAATTAAATCACCATTACCATCGCAACTATCGCGCTAGAAACTTTAAATATTTTAGACAATAAATTAAAATAAATTTATTTTTGAGACATCGATCACTTTAAGATGACGTCAAATATATTTCACTACGACATTTTTTGAATGTTGGTAAGAAATGTTTTCATTCCATTTAAAGGCGAAAAATATTGAAAATGTATTCGTTGAAATATGAATTTTTTGAAACGGTTTAAGTAATGATTATTTAAGTTTCGAAATAAAATAAATGAAACTAGCCGAATTTGACGGGAAAATTTTTAATATCGAATAAATGCTGTGTTTGGCGCCTTTTTACCTGTTAAACACAATTGTTGTTTGGAAGCGTGTTAAGGGACAGATTTTGTTACAAACCAACTTGTTAATTTACAATTCCTATTTCAAGTGCAGTTTGGAGTAGTTTTATGGTTTTTGATCAACGAATAATTAAATATTCATTTATAACTGCAAATAAATCATGCGGACGATAAGTAATATCTATTTTATTGGCGATAGGAAATTAATGAAAATAATTGATTTTGCTGTAAGAAGTTGAAATTATAGCTGTATGCTGTGTTTAGGGAAATTTATTCTAATGTGTATAAATTTAATGTAGAAACGGTTGTTGATTTCACTTACTGTAACGAACCTAGTTTTTCAATAAAAGAATTTTAGTAGGTATTTAAGTAACAGGAAAGTAGGCTATTCTAGTTCTTTTAGAACTTCTTGTTTGGAATCAGGACAATCCACAAAGTAGAAAACAACATTTTTGACATCATAGCAATACTTTTTTATGTTTCAGATTAAGTAATTGAACAAAAAAAAATTCTTTAAAAAATAGTCTTCAACAACATAGCAATACATTTTTATGTTTCAGATTAAGTAATTGAACATAAAAAAAGTACTTTTTTAAAAAAAAATAGTCTTTCTAATTTTTTCTAGCGATTTGAGGCTAACAATAACGCTGTGCTTATTTTACACAAATTTCATTTTCAGTTCCTGTACAGCCATGGCTCCTTCATTCAAATTCATTGTCCTTTATTCCATTTCTCTCCATTTTACACTAATTTCATTTTTAGATCCGTGTGCAGCCATGGCTCCTTCATTCAAATTCATTGTCCTTTATTCCATTTCTCTCCATTTTACACTAATTTCATTTTTAGATCCGTGTGCAGCCATGGCTACTTCATCCAAATTAATCGTAATTTATTCAATTTCCCTCCATTTTACATTAATTTCCCTTTCAGATCCGCGTACAGCCATGGCTCCTTCATTCAAATTCATCGTCCTTTATTCCATTTCTCTCCATTTTACACTATTTTTTTTCAGATCCGTGTACAGCCATGGCTCCTTCATTCAAATTCATCGTCCTTCATTCCCTTTCCCTCCATTTTACACTAATTTCACTTTCAGATCCGTGTACAGCCATTACTCCTTCATTCAAATTAACCGTAATTTATTCAATTCCCCTCCTTTTTGCATTAATTTCACTTTCAGATCCGTGTACAGCCATGGCTCCTTCATCCAAATTCATCGTCCTTCATTCCCTTTCCCTACATTTTACACTAATTGCATTTTCAGATCCGTGTACAGCCATGGCTCCTTCATTCAAATTCATCGTAATTTATTTCATTTCTCTCTAATTTACACTAATTTCATTTTCAGATCCGTGTACAGTCATGGCTCCTTCATTCAAATTCATCGCAATTCTCTGTCTCGTATCTTTTGCACTGGCTCTCAGCATACCTATTGACAGCAAGAAAGACGTCCTATACTACCATCCCGATCAAAATCAAGCCAAATCAGACGTCAAGATTCGCGTCAAACGTCAGCGTCAGAGTCTGAGGAGGTGTGGGGGTTTCTGTGGCGTCAATCAGCCTTTCTGCGACAAGTTCGGCTGCAGAACTACACGGCAGCCAGCGAATAGTCGCCAATGCCCACCCGGATACAGATTCGACAGCAGAACTGGAAGTTGCAGAAGACTCAGCGGATAACTTAGGGACCCATTTATATTTTATGGCAGAAAAGCAATCCATGTGTGGCGAAATGACATTCTGAATTGTAAAATTGAAGTAAAATAATATCACGAAGCTTTTTTTTTTTTGTTGAGAAAATTGGTTTTTCAGTTTTGTATTATTGTTAATGATTAAAAGATGATAAAAAAATTGAAATTTCTTTAAAATTATGTATTTATTTGATTTTAGCTAATTTCTTTTTGTGTTACGGAATGACATTTTTGCAACCACGACTGCATCCTGGTGCTTAAAAATGGAAATTTCTGTGAATTAACAATACATTGAGGTTTTAAAATAATGTGCATATCTTAAATATGATATATAAGCTATGTAAAATATAATTTAGAGCAACCTACCTGTAAATGGTTCAAGTTATTAACTGTCATTTGACTTTACGGAATGACAATTGAAGAGTACATGGGAAGAACCCCTTTATTTCGTGGAAGACTTTAATTAATAGCCCCTTTGGCAATGATAGCGAAAAATCGTCTAAACTGGTGTAAATAAACAGGTTACTCTCTTTTGTGGCGCTTACCACACACGCAACCTCAATATTCCATCAATAACTAGGTGGCGCTGATTTACCACCCATGTTCCTACCACTATTGCAGATTACAACGTTAATGTAAATACATAAAATTCGACTTCTGTTTGTTTGTTTGTTTGTTTGTATAGGACGCAAAAACTTAAGAACAACGCAACAGATCGTCATGAAATTTGGCACAAAAATTCAATTCACCTCCGAAACAAACATAGGCTAGGAATTTTTCGAATCAGACTATTCCTTCTAACTATTTCGAACGTTTTAAAGGGGAAAAATACACCAATTTCGCTCAAATCCGATCATTTTTTCCCTTTCGTGATGCCATTCAGCAGAATTTTTTTAAAAAGAAACTTCAAAAATGATTGATACGTTTCAAGTGACTTAATCCAACGAGTCTCCTTTCTAGGATTTATTGCGTTTATTTAATTTGAATTATGAATTTTTTTACTGCATTTTTTTAAATAATACTGAACTATGTTGTCTCTTGAGAGCCATCGCAATGGAGCTGCATATAAGTTTTCTTATGTCTTAATTTTTTCGCCAAATACTTTGCCAAACTCGCCAAGTTATTTAAAAAAAAACGTGCCAAATGAGCAATTTTTTTTAACTTGCTGGTTGTGCGAAGGTCATCGCACGAGAGCTGAATGGGTGTGTTGATAGCTATATCTTTTCCTCGCCAAAGTCGCAAAAAAGAGCCAAATGAGCTAAAAAAAATTATGATTTTTATGTATTTAAAATATTTATTAAATTACGACGACTTTATCGGTAAATTTTATAGCGTTTTTAAAATTTTGAGTTTTCAAGGTAATATAAGTAGCAGGATTCTGTACTTCATAATGTACAGAAACAGCAACATATTATTCTATAACTGATTAAGGGATAGATGAATTGAACTGACCTATATAAAAAATGCAAATCGTTTGCTGTTTGCTGGAGTAGCTTATTTTTAATTCTTACTTATTATTTTTTTACTTTAATATGCATTCTTTTTTTAAAATTGAGCTTCATAAACAAAGGATTTTTGAGAGAAATTAATATTAATCATTACTATATCCAAGATGGGTAATTAAATGGAAAAAATTGCTATGTAATCATCATATCTTATGTAACTCAAATGAAAGAAAAAATCGTTAAATTAACTATTAAATTATATTTTCACCTCTACCAGTGCAACGTCGGGTATAACAGCTAGTGGTAGTATATAAGCCGAGATAACTCCTCTCCTCCTTGAGGATCCTTTTGGCAGACAATGGGTTATTCCGAAAATTTATTTTATCAACAAAATTCGAACTATTTATAAAAAAATTATATTTCTCTCTCTCTCTCTTTGAACACATTTGAAATAAACAAACATGAATGAAAGTGTGGGTTGATTTTTAAGTAATGAGTATTCAACTCTGTAAGATTCCTTGTAGTACTACAATTAAAATTTGTACTTTTGGAAATAAATTTGAAAGTAAATAAATATACCCCAAACTGGACTAAACAACTTTTTTCAAACATAAATATAAACTTTTTACGGAAAAATAACAGCAGTGTATACAAAAATATGCACACAGTAATACAATTTTCATTACAATTCGAAGCACTTTTGAACTTTTTTAAACAAAACTTTTCAAATGTTTATCTTTCACATTTTCGATTATTATATTAGAGATTTCAAATCTGAAATGTTTTGTATTTTATAGCGAAAGTCGTTTTTTTGTCGAGTTACTTTTCAAAACAAACCGAGCTTTAACGCCATAACCAAATAATGCAACAACAAACTGCCCACACGAGTTTATGGTTTACGGTTAGGGGTAGCCCGTCATCTTTTTTAGCTAATAATTAGGGGTGTTTTTCGGAAAATAAACCGAATGGGAATATAATCTGTATGACATAAAACTGTGAATAAAGATGACATTTAACAACAAATGGAAGACTTCACTGCCATGTTTCAAACTTGAATGATATGTGAAAAACTTTATCAGAACTCAAACCAAAAGTTAGTTTTACAGTCCTTTAGTAATTTGTAAACTTCTAGTTAAGGGGTCATAGGAGTCTTAAAAATGTGCAAAGAAGGTACTCCAAAGCATAGTTGGATCTTTCATGTAATTTTTTAACTACTCAATATATAAGTATAATTTTTTTATATGCAATTCTATAAGATTTATTTATTATAAAACAAATTTTAAAATTTATGAAACTTTAGCCAAAAGTTAAATAAATAATAACAAACATAAAACTATTTGAACGCATTGTGATTAGGCTTGCGCGGCAAATTTTGAGGTCAAAATCGAAGACATGACCAAGAAAATGACTTTATATTGTACAAATATGTACAAAACAAAGACTTATACCTGAATTCTCAGCTCAATTTTTTTTAGAAATTATTTAAAGAACTTTTTTCTAAAAAAATTAATAAAAATTTTAAAATTTTGATTTGAATTTTTTAAAAAAATAATTTCTAATTAGAATTGAGCTGAAAATTTAGGTATAAGTCTTTTTTTGTACATATTTGTACAATATAAAGTCATTTTCTTGGTCATTTTTCCAATTTTGACCTCAAAATTTGCCGCGCAAGCCTAATCCCAACGTATTCAATTAGCTTTATGTTTAATGCCATTTATTTTAGTTTTGGCTAAAGTTTCATAAATTTTAAAAAAAAATTTGTATTAAATAAATGTTATAGAATTACATATAAAAAAATTATACTTATGTATTGAGTAGTTAAAAAATGACATGACAGATCAAACTATGCTTTGTAGTACCTTCTTTGCACATTTTTAAGACTCCTATGACCCCTTAAGATGTATTATGTTTTACTTTCGATACGCACTGAGTTAACAATTTTAAAGATAACTAAAGAATTTTCAAAAGTTCGATATATATTACACTTCGCATCACTCATGGGTGCATCACTCATTGCTGTATCACACACTGGTGTATCACTCTGTCCGAAAATTCAATCTAATTTATCATTACAATGTGATGGTAAATTTGAAGTTTTTAACAGCGCACCTCTCCTCTTCTCAGGGATATCCAACCTTTAACCCTCTAATGCATAATTTTTTTTCATCCTAAAAAAATATATATGTATCTTTAATACTCATACTTCATGGGAAAAACGTTGAAAAAAAATTAACTGCTTTGGAATTTAATGAATTTCCATTTTATTAAATTATTGCACGTGGCAAAAACCAACTTCAAAATTCCAATTTTGATAAGAATGACTAGAAAACTACTAAATACATTTTAAAATAATCCTTTTGAACTGTAATAATTTTTTTCAAAACAATTTATTTGCCTTTTTGCACTAATATAATTATACTTTGAATACTACCAAAGACGTAATTTCACAACAGTTAATAACTCCACTCTTTAATTCTGAATACACTTTTACTACTGTCATCTATAAGCTAAAACTTCAAAATGGAATGCAATAGATTAAAAAAAACCACAGATTTGTCTAGAGGGAGGTATACTCACTGAACTGAACTGAAACTCTGGAAGAATCATCCCATGATAAGCTAGTGAAGCTTTTTTTACGATTGTCTCCATCCTCCAAAACTTTTCGGGACTGGCAATCAAAAACAATTCTGCGCATGCTCACGAAATCGACCACTTTCCAGCAACCACGTCTTTTTGGCGATGTTATTGTTGGCGATTATTTTGCTACGGTATTTCGTTAATTCGTTTCGATTACACAAATGTACACACGTGGCTTACAAGTATTATTCATTTTTATGCTGATTTGATTTTAAAATTATTGTTTTCAGTTCATAAATAATCTTACTATTAATTTATATTTTATATATTTTCTTTTTAACGTGTTCCTGTTAAAAATGGTAGAACCAAGTCAGCACGTTAGTCCTCGGTCCCCTGACGTTGTTTTTCCTTAACACGAAACTTTACTTTTAAGGATTATTTTAATAAGTTTTGCCTGGTAAATGCTTAAAAGCTAAAATATTAGTCTTTATTTTGTGAGCCTTTTACTTGCATAGAGCTGTATCAAATAGATTTAAACGCCCTAGTTTTAGGATCCTAATGCGATTTTCATTTTTTGTTAGTGTAAAAAATTGTGAATAATTTATGACATCCTATACTAAATTACATTGGTTTTGCTAGTGTGTCATCAGATTTTCACTAATGTAGCTCCTTTCCTTATGTTTTAAATTCCTTCACCTGGTAATTAATAATGAGCAATGTTTTGTTTTCTCTGCATTTAGGTGTAAACTAAATATACCTTGTGTCTGCATGCTTGTTAAATTTAATATAGCATGCATTTACAAGCGTTTTTTTTTTTCTGTTATTTATTTTTTGCCGCCTGCACATCATTTGGACACTGGAATTAGGTAGAAGGACCTCACCAACATCATTTGCCTACGTTTAGGTCAAGTCAGACTGATTAAACCACAGAAATGGACATGCTTTCCTTAATAGATGTATCAAGCATATAAATGCACAACAAAATAAATGCTTTTCGATGTCATTTCTTTACTTTTATTCTTTTTGGGTTTGGTAAGTTCTTGTATGTGTTGTATCCTGCAGTTATGTAAAAATAAGATTCCCGAGGGAAGGTATTGATTATGTTTTGCTAGGAAAAGCTTTTCATAGGTCTTTAAAATTGATATTGGAGCTCTAAAGTATAAACTGAAATATACACTAATTAAAGGCAGGGTTGGAAAAAAGCATGTTTTTTTAAAAATAAAACCAAAAACATGTTTATTTTGTTTTAAACAGGGTTTTTTTTGTTTAAAACATGTTTTTTTTAACAATTAAATTTTGGTTATTGAACAAGTTGTTTAGATTTAAAAAAAACATGGTTTTTTTTTGCATTTTGGTTTCCTATCTTTACTTCCATCCCCTATAATTTTAGGCATATGCCTTGCATCTTTATTTGTCGAAGAATCATAGAATACAAGAAATCCTTCGATAATCTGGCTATTCGGTGTCTTCCTTTGATTAAATCGGATGGGCTAATAGAAGAATTTATAAACTAATAATGTAATACTAGTTTATGTTTGGTATTATTTAAATGAACTAAAATTATGTACCACCTTGAGGATTAGCATAAATCTCACAAATTAATGGCGATAATAAATTAATGAATATTAACAAATGTCAGTAGTGTCCCATTTGGGACCTAAAGTATCACATACAAGGTTTACCATTCCATCAGGGTCTCCTATTTATCACAATCTTAATCTTTAAGGTAATACAGCAAACTGTACACGAACTGTATTTGGCCAATAAATTATAAAACATATAATAATTAATAAAATTGTTTTAAACATGCTTTTTATTACTATGTTTTAAGCATAACTACCCTGATTAAAGGTTATTTATAATTTTAATCAACTGTTGAAAGTTTTTCTAGTTTATAAAGAATATTGTTACAGAAAAAAATTGATCTTTGAAAAGACGAAACCTTGAACTAAAAAATTATACCTGTTATTTTACAAATACAAAAATTGTCGACCAACAACAGGCCAGAGGCCCAGCAAGGTTGGTCCAAAATATATCTAATTCCTTACCAGTTTCCAACATTTATCGAGATTCTTCTTAAAGTCTTAATGTTTTGTTAGTTATTTTGTTTAATTCTTTTGAATTTTTAAGAATGATTGAAATATAACATCTGGCATATTCCTTTTAAAAGTTCTGAATAATATTAAGAGTACTACTGAATACATATCAAAGCTACAAATTAAAAGTTCAAAGAGAAGGATGTTTTTGAATTCAAATTTTTTACATGGGTTTCTTTATTCTATTCCTGATTAGGAGTTGAGTATAAATTAAAGAAAAGTTTAGTTAAAAGGGCACTGTCTGATAATAAATTGAAATCCATTTTACCGTTTTTTAAAATAATTCTTTTGGATTATTTTATGCATGTGCTAAAAAAAAATCCTTCTTACTTACAGAATTCATTGCATTATTGTGAGTACCACAAAATATTTATTAAAGCTATCAGTACTAGGTCTGAGAAATATAAAAAAAAAATTATTATTAGTCTTTTGGGGGATGCCACTGTTGGTGATTGATTCATTATTTAAGCTAGAATTTTTAGCATTTTGTGCACAATAGACTACATTTATTTACTTTTTTTTTAATATATGGCAAATTATGTATTAATCCTTAAATTATTTCAAAACCTACTCGTACTATTGTTGTTTAATTCCTATTGTATTTCATATGTGTTTCTATTCTGTTGACAATGCAAGAATAAGTTTTATACATTTGTTTTATGCTTTTCCTTAACTTATGTTTTTGTCTATTACATTTAAAAAGCAAGCTAATTAACCTAATTTTGTTTTTATAAGATTTGCTTAATTTTGTGAGCCATTAAGTTATTCCTCACAAGAACTGTATCAAATTGAATAGGTATCTATGGAGCCTTATAACCAAATATTGGCTAAAAAGTGTATAGTTTTCCATGCAAATTAGATTTAGAAATAAGATGTAAAAAATACATCATTTATTGAAGTAAAATTTTTAGAAAGAAATTACTTTCAATCCAGACCAACCCTACTCCTTCAGTTGTTCAATAAAAGTAACAAGTTATTTGTCAATCCATATACATTTGTATAATCATGTAACTTATTGTGAAATAAAAACGAAAATTGCTTATGAATTCCATCTTTTTTCCTTCTTAATTACTGTAAGTTACACCAAATGCACAAAACTTATTTATGTGTAAAATTCCTGCAATTTTTAAATAGTATTAAGTTTTAAATTCTTTTAGTTCGTTCCTATTGTGGGTGAAGAAAAATAATGAAAATGGAATATATTTGAAAAGGCAATATAAAATAGTATATAGAACTTATAAATTTTTAAGAGTGATAGTTAAGACAAATATATCTGCACATATTTACTTTTAGAGAGGTAAGTGCAGTATTTTAAGGGACTGTTGAGTATTTATTAGATTTATAAATTAAAAGTTCAAAGATAGAAAATTATTAAGTGAACTGTGAATTTTCATTAAATTGTCCAATTAAAAAGTTGTTCTATAAATAAACCCTTTATCAACTGACAGTATACTTATAACTTGTAAGCATCGCATTATAAAGTCCTTGTTTCACTTTTCATTGCCCCTTTGGAGAAAAGAGGGGCAAGGTGTATCTTTTCGATTGAATATTGTATTAGTTTTAGCACATGAAAAAGAGAAATAAATTCATCACGAAGTGCATTTTATGTTCCAATTACTTTTTATACGTGCTATATTATTAATTGCGCAGATAGCTTTAAAACATGCAATGACAAATAATTTGAATTAAATCTTAATTCAGTGCATGAATGATTGATATAAAAATGTTAAGTGGGTATGTGATATATTTTTAATGTATATATTGAGACAGAATAGTTGAGAATGAGAATTATTAAGTATTCAAGCTGGAAATACGTTTAGTAATAAAGTTTTAAAGTAAAATTCATGATATTTGTTTAAAGGATAGGATTGTAAGTTATAAACCTGTCTTGTTCTAGCATTATATAGTGAAACTGGAAATATGGGGTCTTATTTTTGGTTATAAAGGCTAATTAGTGTACCTTATCTCTTTTTTTTTAAGACTTATGTTCGGTGCCTACGCGACTTTTACGAATCCAGCACTGTGTGTGTGTGCAAAAATCTAAATTATATTCATAAACATTTCTAATACATTTATACTACAATGTCCTGCCGCCGCGTACGATGGAACCTTTAAAATATGAGTTGGGTGCCTGCTCAGGTGTCGTCTCGTCACTTTGACTTTGGTTTTAAATTACGTTCTTCGTCACTAAACATTTATGAAGATCTTTGACAAATGCCTTTGAATAGGTACCGTACTTAAAATAAATATTTTATTGGAATAGATCATTTTATATTTTGTTTGAAAAAGTTAAATGTATAATCTAATTTATAAGATAATAAAATTTATACATAATGTGACAGCTGTAAAAGGCAGAGATTGTTCAGCTACAAATAAATGCACATAGTTTGAACTTTAATTTGCGATTATTAAATCATTTAATTTTAAAAGAGGAATGCAATTCCCCACCTACGTAATTTCCTCTACTTAATTTCAGTGTTTTTTTTTAACTATAAGTAAACATTTTATTTATGGCCTGTGCATGCTTGACTCAATGTACCCAGTGCTGTAACACATTGTGACAAATCACTTACATCAAAAAATAAACTAATTATATAAATAAATCCTAAAAATAATATTTGAAAAAATGTCCCAATGTACCCCTTTCCCTCAAGAATTAAAATTATTACTTTTACTTTCATAGAGGTTTTTAATCATATTTTTGGCAACAATTTATAATGTAAACAAAACTAAATAAAAACTTTGAAAACCGCCATGAAAAGATACAAAGCCAAATACGACAAACTGAGCTCTTTTGCTCTTTCCCTTCAGTCATGCACTACTGAGCAGTGGAGCATGCGCAGATGCGTTTTTTGATTGCCAGTCCCCGAAAGTTTTGGAGGGTGGAGACAGTCGTCTTTTTTTGGGTCACTTGGCGACAGCTTTAGGGAGAATATGTGCCATATTTGGCATAACCTCGCCGATCAAAATGGACACTTGACTTGCAGTTTGCATTGGATGTCGCCAATCGCTCGCCAAGAATAGTACTCCAAGGAATTTAAGTTTTAAAGATTGTTGCCGCAATTCTATTTTTTAAAAAGTACATGTTTCCGAAACTTCATTATGTAAAGAACCTCTTAAAGCAATAACCTATCAATTTTCTGCTTAAAAAATTCTTGAAAAAGTTGGTTTAAAATGTCTATTTTAACAGGTAAAGTATAGGATTGGCGGCAAAAGTTGGGTTACTCTTACAGGGTTGCCGGGCTTCACCGACCCGTTTGACGAGTGTTTCGATACTCCTTCCAGAGTTTCAGTTCAGTTCAGTGGGTATACTCTAATAGAATAAAGTGGTACTACTTGTTGCCACATGGCAACAGTATGCGTAAGAGAGTTAATCATCCACCAATCTTCTACACGTCCTGGATCTTCTGTCGAACCTAAATCCTGATCCGCAAGTTTCCAAGTTCCTTCCCGGTCTCGAGGACTTGCATCCGAACTTGTCGCAGAACGATACGGCGGTGCCAGTGGCTACAGGCCTTCGTACAGGGATAGGTTGTTTGGGCTTGGGGACATTGGTCTCGAAATAGAAGTAAATTAAGTGGTGGGGCTGCTCGCGTCGGAGGACGGTGCCGCTGCTGTCTTCACGAGGCGACCACTGCAACCACAATGGAGGGGCTTGGAGTTGTATATATTGGCTGTTGGAGACGCCTTGAGTGAGGGCCAGGGATGAAAGTGCAGCCAAGCATAGGAAAAGAAAGAAGCACTTTGTTGACGCCATGGTTCGTATGAAGGCTGTTATGGGATGGAAAGTCTAGAATAAATAAGAAATTGGTTAACTTTAATACACTGTAACAAGACACTTCATACGCTGTTTTATTATTTTAATTTACTTTTATGGGTTAAAATGGGTTATAGTTAGGCTTAGGCCTTTTGAAGAAACTTTTTGAAAGTTTAAGAGCAGATGATGCTCTTAAGGTCTTTAAAGGTGCAGGGATTGTTTCCGCCTGATAGCAAGGCAGTAAAACACAGGATTGTGTTGACTGAATGAGTCTCTGATCAGCCGGATGTCTCATCATTGAGCGTAGATATACTACATGATTGAGATGATGCAGCCATTCCATCGTGTTCAACACCAGCTACATCAAACACAATTTCAACCCTGCCTTCTTGTTCACACCCCCTACACCAAATTACAAATTGAATCTCTGCCTTCCTGTTCAACTATGTATAGGATACTAGCTTACAGAGCTGTGTTCCAATTCAACAACACAATCATTTATCTTCCCCCATTTAAAAATCTCAAATGTGCGATCCTGACAATTCAAATTGTTTTTCATACGATAAAGATAACTGTAAACCGCATCAATAAGATAAACTTATGCAAATTTGTTTTTAGTTCCACCTGTATATATACGTGTTCTGATCTTATCAATAAATCTGTTCATTCTTGTCAACCCAACGCTTTCTGATTGTCCTTCTTTCATTCAGTGGCTAAATGCTGCACAATCTTGTTAAAATTTAATAAGAGGTTATGGGTCCAGCCCAGCCTCTGAATGTGTTTCCCAGTAATTTAAAATTAATAAATTTAAAATAAAAATAAGATGGACGAGTAAGAATCTGAAAGCGGTGTTGGGAGGTTTGCTGTCCCGAAATTCAATGGGAGTGACTACCGGCGGTGGTCGGCCAAGATGCGGGTAGCTCTGATGGAAATAGGAGCCTGGAGCGGATTATCACAGGTGGTGTGAAAAATCCAGGAGAGTCCGCTTCGCCGAAGAAACTTCAGTCTTTCCAGAGTGTCAACGAAAATTAGTTTTGAGCTTATCTACACCTGCCTAGAGGAGCGTTAACAGATGCTTCTGGATGACGAGACTTGTTGCAGTGTTTTTTGTTCACCAACACTACGTGATAGCAAGTGTTATAATTTCTATAATATTGCTTGAAATTAATAGTTTCTAGTCTATTTCCTAGATAACAGTATAACAAATATGCCCAAAAAATTTGAAAACATTCGGTTAAGTACTTTTTGCGAAATATGGTTTGTCTAGAAGAAAATGTTCAAAACTTTAACTTTGCAGAAAATCAATTTAAAGTTTGAAGTTACATTCAATTAGCAGGAAAGCCTTCATTTTGGTACATAAGACATTCTTCATCTTCAAGTTTCATATTTGTAATTTTTCTTGTAGATCGCAATTTTCTATTAGTGGTCTTTTCTAAAGGATTTGAATGCCGTTTTCGCATAATGGAGTATTAATGGAGTACCAACGGAGTTCTAAAATATTTGCCACACAAACAAAATAAAGAGTTTCAGAATCTTAAAGAGTGGTGCTTTATTTCAAGATTATAAAAAAAATAGCTGTTTTTTGTCGAAAAATACGATTTCAACGTAGTCGGATACCTTAAAAGACAACTTCGACATGGACAGCCGCGCGAGGTTGCTTTGACAACTGGACGAGTTCTTTTACATCAAGTTTGAACCCGGAGAAGAAACTGTAGGTATGTTTATCAATCGAGTGAAACAAGCTGCATCTCGGTTTAACGAGAGTAATCACAAAATTGATGAACTGTATATTAGTTGTCAACTAATTCGAAAAGTGCCGGATGAATTTAATGGTGTTGTGCAAAAGTTATACACTGTTGATGATAAAGATTTTACTGTTGAAAAGATTTCTGAAGCTATACTATTTGAATATAGCCGTTTAACTTTAACAGAATATGATTGAAATGAAGAATCATTTAAAACTAGTAATATGTTATTGACTAAACGCGGAAATATTTTAATAGTAATATATCTATGTATAATGCTGGAAATTCTAAAAAAGGTAAAATTAGACCTTGTTGGTCGTGTAACGAATTTGGTAATTTGAAATATGACTGCACTAAACGTGATAACAAACCTCAGACTTCTAATATGAATAGTAATAAATTAAATCCAAAGTATTTTAATTCTAGTATTACAGAAGCACATTTAGAAGTTAAAGACTCTGCTGTTAAATTTAAATATCAATCTGCTTTGACTAGTAATTCGGAATCCAAATTCATTTTTACACTTGATACGGGAGCAACGAATCATTTCACTAATGATTGTACCTCATTTTACCCCATTGTGGGTAAAACGGGTCACAACTTATAAATTCAGTCGATTAATAATTTTTTAAAAATTACTTAAACTACATAAAAAAATACTGAATTAATGCAATGTCGAGATGGAATTATTATATATTTTTTAAATTATGGTTTTATTGCCAGAGAACTTTAAAATTAAAAATAGTTTAAATTGACCCATTTTACCCCAAATGACCTAAACTAAAATTTTTTGCCTATACCTTTTGCATTTTATGCAATATGGATAGATGAAGAAACTCAATTGAACTTAAAATGCACCAATTTCGTAATTGTAGGTAATTTTTTATTTTTTATTTTTGTCCAAGAATTCAGACCAAGTACCTCACTGTGAGGACTTTGAAAAGTGCGACTGCTGACTTCAAAGGGGTTAGTGTTGCGTTGAATTGTCGTCACACTAAAGCTGCACGAGAGATATTGGTGACGGGTTTCGTCAATTAAACCCACAGTCAAGTGATGAGCCAATTCCTGTGTAGGAACCCAATGCCACTTGAAGATCTGTTAATCTCGGTACAAGCTAGATAGGGGAGAGGAGGGAGGATTGGGACGGCGGGAGGGGTGGGACAGCTGAAATTATGGCAAAATAAATTACCTAATTTTATTTTCAGTGTCACCACCAGATAGCATATGTATAGCTTCTTGTTGTTACCTATTTCCAGGTTATCCAGATTCAACTTTCAGTTTACATTCGGAAAAAGTTTATTTTCACACCTCCAGAGAAGGTTTTTAATCTATTTTAAGTTTTATTTCTTTACTCATGTAATTTCTAAAACAAACTTAATATAGTGTCACAGTACACTTATGTACGCTAATCAGCAATTTAGTTAAGTCTAAAGTCAGCAGGTTTTATGTAAGAAGTTATTTTTTAGAAGCATTATGTAGAGGGAGGAATGGGACACACTGAAAGAGGGAGGAATGGGACAGTTTCATTCCTCCTCCTTCCAGTCCATTCTTCCTTCCTCCTGTCCATACGTTAATTTCCTAAAGCCGAACCTTGGAATCCATTGAATAAAAGTAAAGGAAAGAAAAAAGGACAAAATAAATATTAACAGTTACTCGAGAAGAAGGATATTGAAGAAGCAGAAGCTGCCCGACTAGGAAAAAAAGTTGCTAACTACAATATGTATGTGCAAGCCTAAAATTAAAAAAAAAAATCAAAAAGAAAATTAAATTTCAAAGATATGAATCCAGTGATAGCGAGGGGTCATTATTTTCATTACATGACATTTCAGATGATGACATGGAAATAGCAAAAAAGATTGACTGGATGAAGGACAAGCCTAACATAGGCAAATATGATTTTGTGCTTGTCAAATTCATCACCAAACGGTCAATTGTTTTCTACCTTGCAATGGTGATAAGTATTGACAATGGTGAAAGTTGCAATGTAAAATTTTTGAGAAAGGACACAAACAGAAATTTTAATTTTTCTCAACTGGATGACTATAGTATAATAGAAAAAAAAACGATATTATCATGAAATTGCTGCCACCACAATTGATTGGTGGGACCAGTAGAGCCCAATCTTGCCTTTCTTTTGATGTTAACCTTTCTCATTATTATATTTGATATTTTTTCTTTAATTTTCAAAGGTGTCCCATCCCTCCCATACTCATGTCCCACTCCTCCCACCCAAGAGGGAGGAATGTGACAAAATTCTTGTAATTTGAATTTCTCAACAGTAATACACTAGTTCAACATTTAAATGCTGTGTATTTTTTAAAAATAATTTAAAGCTTGTAAGTTTATTATCTAACCATTTGCATCTATAAATAAGCAAGGAATAATGAATAAAAAAATATTTATGTAAAAATTTCCAAATCTTCCCTCCTCTCCCCTACAGTTTAGAGGGACTTTCAGTCCTATAGACGTAATGCTTTATTTTTCTAATCACAGTTTCTGGAAAGGTATTTTTTTAACGCAGATTTTTTTTGCACCATATATGTAAATAGGGATGAAATACAGTCTTAAAAGGTTTTGAAGGAACAATATCAGCCAGTTTTTTTAATTACTATATAAAAAAATCATTTTAAGAATCGTGACGACATCTGTAGGACAACTTGGCTTAATTGATACAATTTTTTTTTAATAAATGAAACCAATTCAGGCATGCATTATTTCGTTATAATGTACAGAATCCCGCTATTTATACTACCTAAAAAATTCTCTCGTGTGATGACCTTCGCACAACCAGCTTATAAAAAAATTGCTCATTTGGTACGTTTTTTGAAATAACTTGGCGAGTTTGGCAAAGTATTTGGCGAAAAAAGGAAAACCTAAAACCATAATATGCAGCTCTGGGGCGATGGCCTTTAAAAGCCATCATAGTTCAGCATTAGCTCATCTATGCATTTAAAAAGTTCGTAATTCAAATTAATTAAACAAAATAAATCCTAGAAAGGAGACTGCTTTGATTACGTCACTTTAAACGTATAAATTATTTTTCAAATTATGAATTTAGCAAAAGAACAAAATAAACATTTTCAAATGCAATTATTTCCGCTAAAAGTTTTATTTAGCTTTTTCTGCTGAATGACATCATGGAAGGGAAAAATGATCGGATTTTAGCTAAAGTGGTGAAATTTTTTCCCTTAAAACTTTCGAAAGCGATAAGAGGAATTGTCTGGTTCGAAAAATTCTTAGCCTATGTTTGTTCCGGAGATGAGATGAATTTGTGTGCCAAAATTTCGTAACGATCTGTTGCGTGGTTCTTAAGATTTCGCATCCTATACAAACACACAGACAAACAGAAGTCGCTCTTTTTTAGAATTTGGCGCGGGAAAGATATAGCTACGAACAACCATTCAGCTCTCGTGCGATGACCTTTGCACAACCAGCAAATAAGAAAATTTGCTCATTGGGTACGTTTTTTTAATAACTTGGCGAGTTTGGCAAAGTATTTGGCAAAGAAAGGAATACATAAGAACCCTAATGCACAGTTCCAGTGCGATGAACCTCAAAAGGCAACATAGTTAATTCCACTATTATCTTAAAAATGCATTAAAAAATTCATAATTCAAATTAAATCTATTCTAATAAAAGAAAGAGTCTGTCTGCTTGTGTGTGTGGATCGCAAAAGACCTACTTAGACTGTTCTAAAAAATTCGAATATTTTAATATAGATTCCTTTTAATACCTACGTGTGCACATGAGACTCAGTTTTTTCATATTTGATTGTGATTTTTATTAAATATAATTAGTTTAAAAAAAAAACGTCATTCACGTGGGATTGCTGGACCATAACAAGGCTTGAAAATACATGGACCGGGCCGAAACGGGGGCTTGACGCCATCCTCTATTAGTTTGCGCTCGTCCGAAGGCTGCTTCATGCTCTATTAATGTTTGCTTTTATGAGTGCGGATTTGAGCGAAAGTGGCGTATTTTTCCCCTTAAAACGTTCGAAAACGATAGAAGGAATGGTCTGATTCGTAAATTTCTTAGCCTATGTTTGTTCCGGAGATGAGATGAATTTATGTGCCAAATTTCGTGACGATCTGTTGCGTGGTTCTTAAGATTTCGCGTCCTATACAAACAAAAAGACAAACAGAAGTCGCCTTTTATGTATATTAAAAGGTATGACCTCTGAGGCCCAACTTGCATACTATTTGTCGACGAACTTCCCATTGAATTAGCATTGAAATTCAACTTCGAGTCATTTAAATCGCTGTTGCCAACTCAACAATGGCACGAGAAACTTTATTTATTAAAAAAAAATATTATTTGAAGCAAAATTTATTTTGGCTATAAATCAGTTTAGAAAGACGTCAGGAATGTTATTATTTGATTGTTTATTGTTTTTTTACTAAGCAAGAGGCAAGACATATTTCGTTGCGTATAATCCTGATAAGTTTTAATTTGCATTTCCTATTTTAAGTTTATTTTGGAGTAGTTTCATGGTTTTTGTTCTACGAACAATTAAATATTTATTTTTAACTGCAAATAAATCAGGCATAGTATGAGTAATATTTATTTTATTTGCGATAGAAAAATAATGAAAATAGTTGATTTTAGCTTTAAAAATGTTTCTTTGATTTTTCTGTTGACTGAATGTGTATATTTAAGCAATAAATGTATGGTTTTGCTTTCAATGAACTATGATAATTGATAAAGGCCATCGCCTCTGCATATTAGGGTTTTATGTCGTTAATTTTCTACAAATATGTTGCCAAACTCGCCACATTATTAACTAAAGCGCGCCAAATGGGAAAAATGTTTTTTTTATAAATAATTTATAAGCTGGTTGATTGTTCGAAGGTCATTGTGCTAGAGCTGTATAACGAGTATTTGTAGCTGCATATATTTTCTCGCCAAATTATTTCCCAAAAACGCGAGAAATGAGCTAAAAGTTATTATGTATTTATGAGGGAATTGTAATGACATTTATGAGTGCATTTTATGACGCATTTTTCCTTATGGAATTTTTAAGCTATGAAAAGGGATTTTATTTTTTAAATGCAGTTTGGTGTAGTTACATTATTTTGCTATTAATAAATGTTTAATTACTCTTCGAACTACAAACAAATCGAGCAGACAATAAATAATATTAATTTAATTTGTGAAAAATATTAAGGAAAATAGTTGATCTTGGCTTTTATAAGTTTAAATTGCAGCTGGATGCTGCGTTTAGCGATTTTTTTCTTAAGTGTATAAATCTAGAGTAGAAACGTCTTTTGATGATATTTACTTGTGGCGGCATGAACATAAGTAGTTCTTGTACGGAGGATAATTTCAACCACCAATATTTGTACATCTGTATCTGTAACCTTAAATTGTGTATTTAAACTCCGTTCATTTCTCTCCCCTTCAGGGACATGTCTAAATTGTGGAGGTGGCGACAGATGGCAACATCTGTCATACGCGTTTGTGTGTGTCTTGTGTTGTCCTACTTGACGATAGTTTATAAGCGGGTCCTTGCGACCAAGCACACAAGCCTGAAATTATATGTCAACCAATCCAATCCAATCCGTTCATTTCTACAACAGTTGCTATTCTTATCATGTAACCTTCAAGTATGTTTTTTATGAGTTCGTTATGTTTAGTTTATGTTTTATTAAAAGTTAAGTTTATTCAAACATTAGTCATGACTCATTTATAACAATACACTTGACTTCGGGTCCAGTATATACTGTTAGGAACCTAGTTGTTTCTCGAATAGAATTTCAGTAAGTATTTAAGTAACAGAAAAGTAGGCTATTTTACTTCTTTAAGAACTTCTTGTTATATTCGCCTGCCCTGAAAAAAATTACAAGTTTTGGACAAGTGTAGGATACTTGGTTACTAAACTGCACTCTCCAGCGCTTGACAAAAAAACCTCCGTTAGAACTACGACTCTACGTTAAAAAAATTACATGAGTCATTTCCCAACCAACATTTAATAGCATAAAAATAAATAAATTTGTTTTCATTACCACTTTCGTATTTTAAATTCGATATTTAAAAAAAAATTAGTGTTATAATAACTTTTAGACAAAAGAAAAAGTCCACAACGCAATGTAAAAACACAATAAAAAAATCACGTTCTTTCAATTATTTAAGTAATTCAAAGAAAATAGACAATTTGCTTTGAAAATTTGTATTTTCAAGGAAAATTTAAATTTGAAATGTTGTGGTAAAGTATTTGCAATTGACTTTCTGCTATTACAAAACAACAGAAAATGTTTAATTTTGCATGGCCTGGCCAGATTTGTTTCATTAAATTTCGAGTGATTATTTATTGTTGTTGTGATTAACTTTTGGACTACGAAATCGTCATTAATTGTTCATAATGAATATTTTTTCAGTTGCTTTTGTTTGAAAAAAAAAAAAAAACACAAATAAAAGAGACGATTTTCATATTTTTCATTGCTAGATAGTTGAATAACAAACGAAACTGCACTACAAAATGCATCAGTAAGTAGTCTGTCGTCCTAATTATACATGACATTACATGGAGAGCTTAGTGGAAGAACGTGCTAATGTGACAAAAAAAGTTAAAATGATAAAATGAAGTTTCAAATTTTTAGTTTGCATTGAAATCCGTTGACAATGGGCCTTGCAAACCGTAAAAAGTATTCTAAACTTAAAGTTAATTAAAAAGGGGAAACTTGCTATCGTTAAAGAAGTTAGTGACTTGTTCATTGGCACAAAACTCTCAATTTTTTTCTAAAATGTCACTTAACACGCTCCTTACCTTGGCACTTCAATTCTCACTTACCTACATGGAGACGCTCTGTTTAGTGGAATACGAATGAAGAGTGCAAGCGTTAACCGAATCTGCTTTCACTTATAATGCGTACTGTATAATGTATGCGAGAAACATGGAAATAGAATTATAATTTCAATGCAAGGTTAGAGGCTGTAGTACCTGTTCATTACATCAGCAAACCGAGGCTCATCGATAAGCACGTGCAAAAATTACCAAAAAATGAACGCCGCGAAAACCCCCGAAGTATTTCATGTGTTAGTCGAAAGCCATGTAAAGGATGTCACAAATAAAAGGGGTCCCGTCATGGAGTTAAGGTAGGCGAACACCCAAAATTCTAAAATTTTTACTATTAATTTAATATTTTCCAAATTTGGCATAGTGATTTCAAATATAATGAACAATACTTTTTGGGCATTTTTTTATTTAAATATAATAGATTTATTTTAAACGGTGTTTTTCAACTAAAAAAAATAGGTTTTCGCCAACACTTCTAGCATAAAAAGTTTTACATTAATTTACCTGAAATTTTTCACAGATGCTATTTCAATACATATCTGTGCCATGAACCTCTAGCATATGGTGCAAATATACAAGTTTTTTTTTTTTAAAAATGTCCAAGTGTAAGGTAATCGAAAAAAATCCTTTTTTTTTGTGGTTAATTTATAACATTTTTCTTAATAACTTTTTTTCTTGTAATTTATATGTAACTGTAGAGGGTCATTGCATGTATCAGTTCAAAACGAAAAGTTTAACACGTACATGGGATGAAAATTCAATGTGGTAGACTTGTTGGTTTAAACCTCTTTTTTTAGTAGAAAAACACCATTTGAAATAAATAAATTATATTTAAATAAAAACAAAAGCCTAAACAATATTATTCATTATATTTGAAATCAATGTACCAAATTTGAAAAAGATTAAAATAATAGTAAACATTTTAGAATTTCGGGAAATTTTGGGTATTCGCCTACCTTAAGAATGCAAAGAGATTCTTTCAAAAAAAAAAAAAACTTTTGAAGCCGCCGAAAAGCCACCAAGCACGTCCAACTTCAATAACAAGGTCAGAGCAAAGAGTTCTATAGTAGGTTAGTGACTGAACCTGGCAACAGCACCATGGACCAACACGGAGACAATAAAAGGGTAGCATGTGGGACGCCCATCCAGCGGCGTAGTGGTTAAGGCATTGGCCTCTGGAGCTGCTGGGTCCGGGTTCGAATCCCGTTCAGGCATGGATGTTTGTGTTTGTCGAGTATATGCGGAGTACGTGCTCGTAAAATCTGTTGGGTCCGAAAGTCCTGTGGGCGGTCATTGCGCAGTTTCCCACGGATACAGGTCCCTGGAGAAAATTTCCCTCCCCTTCAGGGACATGTCTAAATTGTGGAAGTGAAGACAGATGGCATCATCTGTCATTTGTGTATGTGTGTGTCTTGTGTTGTCCTACTTGACGATGGTTTATAAGCGGGTCTTTGCTGCCAAGCACACAGGCCTGAAAATATATGTCTACCAACCAACCAACCTAAAAGGGTAGCATGTGGGGCTCGATGGCCGTATGGTTTGGATCGCAGTCCATAACGCTAGCAGTTCGCGCGCTGTAAAGGGTACGGGTTCGATTCCTTCTTTTGCCCTGTGTGTTCTTCCTTCCTCAATTTCAAAATTATAAATTAACTAGCACTTTCACCACTCTATTCGGATCCGAAGTGAGCCATGGCTGCCGTTGACAGCTCAGTACGAGTCAATCCTCCACCCTACTATAGAATTCTTTGGTTCAGAGAAGTTCTCCTAAACATGAGCGTAGACGAGAATTTTGACGACACTGCTCCCAGTGCCGAAGATCGAGAAACTAGTTCGGACGCATTCGGAAACCTAAAAATGCGGTCAGCCCGGCCGTGAACGAGCGGTTCCAAACAGGTTTCGAGACAGATTGTCTTCATCTTCGAAACAACGTCACTCGGAACTATGTCGTTAAAATTTCCGTCCCCGAGCGTGCTTTGGAAAGCTTCTTTGGCATTAGTAGTTAAGTAGGCCGTGCACTGAGTCGAAATCACAAACTATTGAAGCTTTCTATACAAAGAGTTCCATAGTAGGGTTGAGACTGAAAAGCTGTCTGAAATCGCCCAAATCTCTAATAACAAATGTATTTTGACTTTCTTCCATCATTTGTAATTTGGTGAACAGAAATGCTGTACCCTAATGAAATAATTGCACAATAAAGTTCGAAAAATACTCATCCTATTTACTTATAGCTTATATACCAAAATTTAAAAGCAGTTGATTCTCGCATTATTTATTTTAATTAATTTTACTTCACGATGAATTAGAATAAAATACAAATTATTTTCACAAAGACCTTTCTAAGGTCTATAATTTCTCCCTCCTTTACGATGGTGTGAAGAGTGGGCCACAAAAAAAAGCCACGTGCTTAGGGGCGCATAAAATCTAAATACAGCCCTGTACTGGTCGTCAAAACTGGTAGCACGAGTCGCCTAGATAGTGTAAGCAAAAATTGCTCTCAAGTTCTGGGGAATGTGCCAAGTCCACGAAAGACCCACGCAGCCCCGTTGGGGAAAAAAGGTAGTTGAAAGTAAAAGGAATGAACAAGCTGGCAGCGGAGTGTTTATTGAAACATCTAGACAGAACTACTCCATTCAACAACGAAACCCAGATTTTTGTTCTCTTTTTCGAAGCGAACTTATCGCAATTGACGGAAGGCTAGAGACAATCATGAGTGAAAGGAATTATGACAATAACTGGATTCTCACAGACAGCCGCCAGTTCGATTCAACACCTAAAAAATTGGGCTCTCATTTCAGATAAAACCAGTTTTTCGATCTTGCAAAAAGTTGTACTTTTCCCAACAGCATGATGTGCACTTCCAATGGATCCTATCCCATATCGACATCCACGGTAATGAGTTGGCAGACACTCTAGCGAAGCAGGGACTAGACAACTCGGTCCCTACCACCTCAGAATTGAATTATTCACAATGTAAAAGGATAAACACAAACAAAATTGGCTACAACCTGCGACTCACTACTGGTGCAAAGCAAAGCAGCCAGAACTCTCCCTTTCTCTCCCCGGTGACAGACAGACCAACACCTGCTTGTCCAGACTAGCCAGTGGACACCTGAAAAATCCTAAGTTTTCTGCTAATCAAAAGATCTTCCCTACTTGCCCTAAGTGCCGGCAAAACCAGGCATCACCTGACCATATCCTTGATTGTTTAGGACTGGACTAGGAGGACATATTTTCTTCCCCCCTTTTGGTTTCGGACTTTCTTAATGTCAACGGATTTATTGATCTGGTCTGACGGATGGGAATTAGCAACAACAACAAGAATCTTAAAAACGTTTTTTTTTTTCAGAACTAATATGAATGTAATAAGTATTTTTGGTTGCTAAGTCAATTGCCCCCCGAAGGCATGGAAGATGGATGCATCGAAATTCCCTCTCACCGGTTGACCTTCGGACATTTTTTGATGGCAACAAAATGTTCCATTTAATTGACCTTGCTTTTCTATTAATTAAGTCATTCGCATGCGACGTGATTAAGAATGCTGTATATATATATATATACTGTTAAATAATATTTTTTAGCTCATCATTTACCTTCAAAGCTTTTGTGACGGAAAGTGCGTCTCCAGGTAAGGAAAAGATTTTTTGTCGTATTTTTAACCAAACATTTAGGAAGGCAAGTGCAGCAAAGATTGGAGAAAATATTTATATATAAAAAAAAATAATGCTATACTTGATGAAAATGATTTTTAAAAAATCGGAGCTCTTAGAAACTGCAGAATTTATGCATTAGAACCCTTAGATACTCATCTTGAGTCTTATGCAAGTTTCTACTTTGAGTTTATTTTTCTCAGAATCAAGTTTTCGTAATTTTCGTTACGTTCAAAATAATAAGGCGTTAGAAAAAAAAAACTATTATAGAAATCAACTGGTTACAATTTCTAAGTTTTGAATTCATGTTAAACTTTTATAAATGTAAGGATGTAGTTTTTTATAAACCTAAAGCGAGGTTTTTTTTTGTTAAATTGGGTATCAATGTTTTTCTGAACTAAAAAAATTAAAAAATTTAAATATTTTTATGAAAATTTAGTCGAGGAAAAGTAAACATTAACTGATAAGACGGTGAAAAATGCCCCCATTCCAATCGGGCTAATTTTTTTCCTGAAAATACCTCATAGTATGGACAATTTCTTAGCCAAGTTTCAGCTCTAAAATATGACGCATTTTTGAGTAAAAAATAAAAGTTTTTTTTCTTTTTAAATTAATTATTCCCTGAATATATTTGATAAATACAAAAAACTGCTCATGAGTTTTTTAGATATATCATTGAGTATTCTCAGAAAAATCTGCTCCTAAATCTGATCGAGTGATCATTGTTAAAAATGCGATTTTATTTTCAAAAAATTAAATTAATTATTCCCTGAATATATTTGATAAATACAAAAAACTGCTCATGAGTTTTTTAGATATATCATTGAGTATTCTCAGAAAAATCTGCTCCTAAATCTGATCGAGTGATCATTGTTAAAAATGCGATGTTATTTTCAAAAAAAAAAAAAAAAATTCATGCAAAAATCGCTCAGTACACCTTAGGTTTTTATCTTTACATGTTCCTCTATTATCAATCTATAATATACATTTTTTTTCAGATCTTTTAAAATATTAGATAATAGCTGAAAAGAATAAAACATTCTTAAAGATTGATTTTTCGCTCTAAAATCCATAGATTTAGAAAGTAGCAGATATGTCCATCGATTGCGCAATCCCGTACAACGCAATGCAGTCTGATGAATCCACATTTCGCCGTTTTCGCAATGCATCACGGGATACTGGTTTACAAAAAAATGCTTTTGCCAAAGAAACATGCAATAAAAACTGCATTTTTAATTTGCTTCTTTTATGAATATATACCTCATGCCTTACAAAAATTATCAATACGCATCCAGCTATAAAATTATGCTAGCGAAACTTGAGAAAAGTTTTAATTAGTTAATATTGAATATATATTTTTTATTAGTCGAATTATCTCATGGTGCCCACTGGTGGCGTATGGCATGCCATGTGCTAGAGATTGCGAACTGCCTTACGGGATACTGGTTAAGAAATGGCTTCACCTATCCCCAGGGGCAGATCTGCTACTTTCTAAATCTATGCTAAAATCCTTTAGTCCGAAAGAAATTCTCCCAGATTGAATTTCTCCGCCTCTGTTAGGAGTGCCATCTGCCGAGTAAGTAGTGCGAAAAGTCAGGTTTTAAGAATATTTTATTTTTTTTAAACTATCATCCAATATTTTCAAAAATATGAAAAAATTATACATTGTGTATTGATGTTAGAGGAACATGTAGAGACAGAAACTTCAGGTGTACCAAGCGATTTTGGTATTAAAAAAATGTTTTGGAAAATAAAATCACATTTTTAACAATGATCACTTGATCAGATTTATAAGCGGATTTTTATGAGAACACTACTCAATGATATCTAAAAACTTATGAGCAGTTTTTTGGATTTATCAAATATATTCAGGGAATAATCAACTTAAAAAGAAAAAAAAACTTTAATTTTTTACTCAAAAATGCGTCATATTTTTAAGCTGAAACTTGGCTGAGAAGTTGTCCATACCATGAGGTATTTTCAGAAAAAATATTAGCCCGATTGGAATGGGGGCATTTTTCACCGTCTTATCTGGCGAGGGCCTTATCGGGCACGATGAAATTTTAAGTTTTGACTTATTTTCTAAATTGATTTTTGCGCAAATCGAGCATAGTCGATAGCTGTCGTGTTTTACATCCTATTGGCAAACCCAAGTTTTCTTGTTGGCTTATAATGTTAGCAGAAAAACCCTTATTGAATTCGCACACTGAATTTGTGACTATTGTTTGTGACAAAAGTTTCCTTTAAA
This sequence comes from Hylyphantes graminicola, assembly GCA_023701765.1. NCBI lineage: Eukaryota > Metazoa > Arthropoda > Arachnida > Araneae > Linyphiidae > Hylyphantes > Hylyphantes graminicola. The sequence continues at coordinate 67,768,578 of CM043120.1, read as the reverse complement.
CACCTAGACCAAATGATACTGTGCAAACTTTCGTTTGCGTTTTGCGTGGAGCACCTCACACATCTTTCTAGAAGTTCATCTGCAGCAAGCCTTTGATATATGGGTAAAATTTTGGCTAAATGTGTGTGTGTGTGTGGGGGGGGTTCTTCATCGATAGAAGTTTTTTATGAGGTCTTATCATGCGCCACAGCAGAATTAAAAAAAAAATCCATCAAGACTTTTCCCCTGTTGGACACTTTGTGTGTTGTGGTTTATTGTCTGTGCTTATGCTGTGATGTGATACAGGGGGGCATAAATTGCAGTTTTCAATGCTTGCACGTTACCCTTGTTTTTCAAAATTGCATCCTGGTAATAATATGTGAGCCTCTTTATTGTTTTGCCATGCAAACTACCCAACGCAACCGTTAAGGGCAACATCGTACGCAGCGTTAGGACTTTGAAGGATATTTAACGTGCTCTCCCTTACACGGTGTTATTCGTCAGACATTTTTGGCAGCACGGGCCGTTTATAGGTCGGCAGTTATTTTAGCAATACCAGGACCCGAACCTGGGCACTTTCGCATGCTAGGCGAGTGCCTAATTGACTGGGCTCCCAGCCTCCACCACTGCAGAGTGAGAGCCAGTGTAAAAAAAATGGCTTTTAATGTAAAAAATATTTTTCCAATGGTCTTGATACTTTGTGACGTTATTAATAAAGGTTGTAATAGTATTTTAAGCCAATATATATATATTTTTTGATTTTTTCACCGATTTTGGGGTACTGAGTCCCCTTAAACACTGTTGTGTGGAAGCGGGTTAAGTGACATATTCTGTTTCAAACCTACTTGTTAATTTACATTTCCTATTTTAAATGTATTTTGGAGTAGTTTTATGGTTTTTGATCTACGAATAATTAAATATTTATTTATAATTGCAAATAAATCATGCGGACGGTAAGTAATATTTATTTTATTGGCGATAGAAAATTAATGAAAATAATTGATTTGGCTTGACGAAGTTGAAATTATAGCTGGATGCTGTGTTTAGTGAAATTTATTCTAATTTATATAAATTTAATGTAGAAACGGTTGTTGATGTCAGTTACTGTTACGAACCTAGTTTTTTCAAGATAAGAATTTTAGTAAGTATTTAAGTAATTAAGTAACAGGAAAGTAGGCTATTTTAGTTCTTTTAGGACTTCCTGTTAGAATATGCATGCATTAACTATTAAAATAAATGTACAGTAACTCATTTGTATTGACTAACCATCCTAAATATAACCAGACACTTCTGTTGCTATAATAATATTTTTTACTTGTGATTTAATATTTGTTCTTTTTGTTGTGTTTGTCAATTAACATCATATATTTTTTTTATGTTCGTCAATATGGTCCTTGTGACAATTGGTGTTCTGTCTACTGTATCATTACTTTTTTATTTGTTTTTCCCTCAAATTAATGTCTGTTTTTTTGTGTGCAATAAAATTATCATTATTATTGTTATTATTAAACAAATATACTAAAATGAACGAAATCAAATAAAAAATAGTTTTTAAATTACAAAATAATATTGAACAATGAAGGAAATGTGGCATTCATAAAAAAAAATTATTTACAAAAAAAAAAAAACAGACGAAATCAAACGAAAAAATAATCGTAAAAAAAAGGTATTTTAAGGAAGATTCTTTACAAAGATATGTTTTAAGAATATTAAAAAAAGTAAATAGTGTCTGAATGATTAATATATATGAATTGGAATTTTTTCCCTTACGATTACTGCGAGTCACTCTTGAGTTTTGAAGAAGGGAAAGTATGTCAAAATGCTTTTAATTAACACTTGTTGCTTTCTTCGTTTTTCGATCCAATGAAAAAATTTCCTTGTGACAAAAAACAACTTAAAAATTCCAATTTTGATAATAATGACTAGAAAACTACTAAATATATTTTAAAATAACCCTTTTTAACTATATATAATTTTTCAAAACAATTTATTTGTATTTAGTACTAAAATTATTATACTTTGAATAACGCCAAAAGCGTAATTTCACAACAGTTAATAACCTCACTCTTTAATTTTGAATACACTTTTACTACTGTCATTTATGAGGGTTATTATTAACTAAAACTTCAAAATGGAATGTAATAGATGAAAAAACACAAATTTGTCGAGAGGGAGGTCTACTTTAATAGAATAAAGTGGATTATGTAACTTGTTGCCAAACGGTAACAGTATGCATTAGAGGGTAAAAAAAAAATGTCCCTAAATGGGGACGTCAGGTCGCAGGAGATTAAAAGAAGAAGTCCCCGAATCGTCTCGTATATCTTATATGCTTTGTCAACACTGCGACAATAAAAATGACAAGAAATTGCGCGCGCAAGGAAATGTACACTGCTAAAAACAATTAGGGGAGCACTTTTTAATTCCAACTTTAACTTCACTCCCAACTTTTTAATTGTTGTCCTATAAATCTGCAATTTGTTAAATAGGTTCACTATGCATTCGAAATGAAATAGTAAAAAACAGGAGAAAAAATCTTAAGGTTTAAATACTTAAATTTAAAGGGGAGAAATGGAATAATAACTTTTTAATAAATTATAACAATAACTTTTTCATAACTTTTTTTGTTAAAAATAGTTGAAATATATTTTTAAACGTCTAAAAAATGCAAGCATGAAAAATTTAGGGTCAATTTATTTTCTAAAACTGTTTTAAAGGGAAATTTATTTTACCATATTTTTCATATTTTCATTAATATTAAAAAATATATTAAATTCTTCAAAATACGTTATTCTTCCATATAATGATGTATCTAACGATACATAAGTTGCGAATTTAACTTAGTCAGAAAAAAATCACAAGCTGATGATTCCCAATGGAATCATTGGGAGCGAAAGGGTTTAAAACATGTGCTCCCCTAATTGTTTTGAGCAGTGAATATGCAATTTGGTCAATTCGCGCGCGCGAGGTAGGTGCGCACGCATGCCTGACCAATTTGTATAGGCATTCCATGCGCGCGCAATGTCTTGTCAGTTTTATTATCGCAGTGAGGACATAGCAATATAGATACTGCTGAAACTATTAAGATTTTATATCGAAACAGAAGGTGCTCGTTCGGTTGTTGCAAATTGTCACGTAATCTTTGGGGCATTAAATTGAAATGCTAACTCAATATAACACACGAACTATTATAATTATATTTTAAAATATGTTAGTTTGTTGTACTATTCACACTGTGGGACTGCTTATCAACTCGCATATCAAAAACGCCGCATCGGTGGCGAAATCGTTAGGATGCTAGCCTTTGGAGCTGCTGGGGTCGGGTTCAAATCCAGGTCAGGAATGGATGTTTGTGACCGTCAATAAATGTTGTTATTTGTCTACGTGTTTGTGTTGTCCTTTCTTTGTGTCTCTTGTGCTTGTAAAAACTCTTTCTGTGTCCGTCCCACTTGACGAAAGCCTATAAGCGGTTCTCTGAACCAGCACACAAGCTGGAATATATATGTACCTACCATACCATACCATATCAAAAACTCAACCGAAACTATATGAGGTGCAGAATCACATTTTAGGAGCTTATTATCTTTGTACTGAAAGCATCATTTATAACAGATTTCACACAATTTGAAAACTAACGGGTCTAGAAGGTCAAAACGAGCCGATAGCTTAATTGTGTATGATGTAAATTAGAACTTGTGGCAATTTTTAATTTGAAAGAAATTGCAACTCGAGTGAAAGTGGTTACGAAATTACCCTAGAGTGCAAAATTGCAATTTCAATATTATTAATTGATTTTTAAATTTATTTTAAATCTTTATTTGATTTTTAATGTCAAGTCAAATTTACCATTATGTATATCAATGATATTTCGGAAATTTGATATAATTCCATAGAGATTGTTATTCAATTTTAATGCTTACAAATGAAAAGAAATGGAAATATTGAGGAATGCTTATATATGGTATGTACAGCTGTGGAAATAAAAAAGTACCCACTTGAGGTTATTTCATCCGTTAGTCACCCTATAGAATCGGACCTTTTTGAGATTGTGTACAATTAACATTCTGAGTTAATTGCACGATGCAAAATTTGCATAAGGGGCCGTCTTCATATTAAAAATATTACGATCTTTGAAATTTCCAATAGCAACACCCAATTTTAATAACTTAGAAATGTTAAGCACTCTTGAAAACCCTTAAATCTAAGTTTTTGTTACATTTGAATGAATATTTAACGAGTTATTCAATCGAATCACTTGTGGACCTTTTGGGGACCAACTCTAAAATGACAAGCAAGCATGCATGCAAAGACGTCTTTATTTATCAATTACACACGTAATCTTATACACAGTCCCCTAAAGGGTAATTATAAAGTATTTTGTGATTTACTCAGCAAATTATGAATAAATATTTTTAAAAATTGGGATTTCGCTTAAACTTCTTGTCTTAAATTTATTTCTTTAAAAATATTAAGGGGTTTCTATTCATATTTTTTTAAAAAATCAATATAATAATTATTTAAAAATATAGAAATTGTTTTAAATACCCCAATATTGAATGCATTTTGTTTGGGTTATTATAATTTCCTTTCAGTAAAAAATTCGTTTCATTATCTTAATTATTTATAGATCGGGATAGTTTTTTATGTGCAACTCATTTAACATTATGGGACCTCAACTTTACACGTCTCTAACTCCTCTAATAATGCTTAAAAACTAACAAAATTTGGCATTTCGTGTTAACATAGGTCAGAGATTTGAAATATGAATTCAAAAAGGGGTGTTGATATTGGAAATTTTAAAGTTAGTAACATTTTTAATATGAAGATGGCCCCTTATGCAAATTTTGTGTCATGCAATTAACTCAGAATGTTAATTGTTCACAATGTCAAAAAGGTCCGATTCTTTAGGATGAATAACGGAGGAAATAACCTCAAGTGGGTACTTTTTTATTTCCACAGCTGTACATATCTATTCCAACTTGTGTGCTTGTTCAGAGAACCGCATATAAACTTTCTCCAGTTAGGAGAGAGATCGATTGGTATAAAGGAAAAGTTTACATAATACACAAGTCATCGTTATTGAGGAAACATACGTGCAATTCCTGGTTCATTAAGATAGACATAGGTTTGTAATTGCGAATTGAACCACAAAATAACTAATTTGTAAATGTAATTTTAGATGTTGTATATATAATTTTAAATGGTTACTTTGCATTTCAATTTAGTCCTCCAACTACAATTGTAACAATTATTCAATTTAGTCCTTACGTGACAATTTGCAACATCTAAACAGCGGAATTGAATTCAGATTAGTGGTAGAGAGGCCAGAACAGAAGCAACTTTAACCTTTCTTTTTTGGGGCTCATGTGGCCTAGTGGGTTGAATTGCAGCCCATTATATTTGCTAACTGTCTGCGAACTGCACTGGGTAAGGTTTCGATTTCCGCGAGTTCCCCGTTTGTTCTTTCTCAGAAATAAACACATTAGCTTTTTTAATTTTGTTATTTTTTTAGCACACCATTTTTTTTTCTGTAAAAACAGCAGCCTTTTTGTTGCAGCGTATAAAGTTAACCAATTTCTTATTTATTCTAGGCTTTCCATCCTACATCCATCTTTAACAACCATGGCCTCGACAAGGTACTTTGTATTCCTGGCTGTACTTTCATCCATGGCCCTCACTCAGGGAGCCCCCAGCGGCGAATCTCTGCAACTTCAGGCTACTCCATTGCGGGGGATGGTGGCGCCCCGTGACGACAGCAGCGACACCGTCCTCAGACGTCAGAAGCGCAATCAACTTATTTACTTCTATTTTCATACCCCAAAACCCAATGTCCCCATGTACGCTAATGTTGTACCCTTTGGCGCTGAAAAACCGCCGTGCGACAAATTCGCATGTCTGTCGTCGAGAAGAGAGGGAAGAGATCGGAATTTGGCAACTTGCAGATCAGGATTCAGGTTCGACAGAAGATCCAGGACGTGTAGAAGATTGGTGGGATCAGGATAAAGGTCTGGTGTAAGATGCATTAGTTTTAAATCACAACTTACTCCGAAGTATTGCTTTGCCATGTCAGCCCTTTTTCCCCAGGTATGGGATAAAAAACATAACATTGAAATGAAACGAATTTGAAACAGAAATGTTATATAGTTATTTAACCCTCTAATGCATTTTTTTTTCGTCCCGAAAACATATATATGTATCTTTAATACTCATACATTATGGGGAAAATACTGAAAAAAATTTAACGGCATTAGAATTTAAATAATTTCAATTTTTTTATTTTTTTTCCGTTTGATAAAAACCAACTAAAAAATTCCAATTTTGATAATAATGACAAGAAAACTACTAAAAATTTTCAAAATAACCCTCTTAACTTTAATCAATATTTCAAAACAATTTATTTGTATTTAGTACTAATATTATTATACTTTGAATACTGCAAAAAACGTAATTTCACAGCAGTTAATAACCTCACTCTCTAATTTTGAATGCACTTTTACTACTGTCATCAATGAGGATTATTAGTAACTAAAACTTCAAAATGGAATCTAATAGATGAAAAAACACAAATTTGTCGACAGGAAGCTCTGCTTTGATAGAACAAAGTGGATCATGTTACTTGTTGCCAAACTGCAACAGTATGCATTAGAGGGTTAATTGTATATTTTTAAAGTTTTAAAATGCCCCAAATGCCCAGCAGATGGTGACGCTATTTTAAAACTTTATCAATTAATAATTTCATCACCGGTTGTTATTTTCTTTTAAATTTTGCTTTAAATTGATGCTATATTAATTCCCATACCTAGTGAAAATGGAATAATACGGCAAATGAATTCTTTTGCAATAGATGTGATTTCCAAACTAATGCATTATCCGTATGGGACTTGACGGTCCCTCTTAAAACGTATCGAACTTACTTTCACATTGCGATGATAATTTAGATTGAATTTTTGGACAGAGTGATACACCAGCATGAAACTTTAACATGCCGACAACGAGAGTAAAATATACTTCAAACTTTTCGAAATTGCTTACTTATTATATGTGTCCAATAAAAAATATAATACAACTTAAATAACAAAAAGTTTAATTATTATTAAAAAAACTGTTTAACTAATTAAAATCGTAAATTAGTGGCACAAAGCGCCATCGAGAAATTAAAAAAAAATGCGAAGAAAATTTTCTGCAATAAAGTTAACCCAGGTGAATTTTTTAAAATAATTTTTGATAGAGGATTCAAACACATTTTTGATGAACACAAACATAAGACTTCAATTCAATGATAATAAAAATAAAATCAATCGGAACTTTTTAAATTGTTCGACTTTAATAATACATTATTTTATTGAAGTAGGAGCTTTCTTTTTAATTTTTGAACATGTTTTATCTCTATGAAGATTGAAAATTTTACATACTCATAATCCCCACACTCTGTAAAATGTAAATCTCCATCTAAAAGTATCCTTCTAATTTACCATCACAGTATGATGGTGAAGTTTTATTTTTATATAATCCTACGCTGTGACTTTATATATATATGGTGTAAAATGTATTGTGTGCTACCGACAAAAACGCTTGCTTCACTGGAAGTGATTGGATTCATTATTCTTCTCTCTTTTTTTTAACTGCTTTGTCGAGAGCAGTTCAAGTGATTCTGTAAGACGACAAAACAACAATTTTCAGTAAAACAAACAATACAAGCAGTATGATGTAAAAAGAAAACGCAAAATGTGAATTCCAATAGTTGTTTGATATCTTGTAAAGTTTTTCACACATCATTAAAGTTTCAAACAAAGCATTGAATGTTTTTCATTCGTTTTATATAGATTAATAATAATTATTTTATACATATAATCTATAATAATAAAAGAAAGAGTCAGTCTGTGTGTATGTCTGGGGATCGTAAAAAACTTAGACTGCTCTAAAAAATTCGAAATTTTTAATATAGATTTCTTTTTAATACCTACGTGTGCTCCTGAGGCTTAGTTTTTTCATATTTGTTCTATTTTTAAAGAAAATTTGAATTTTCTGAAATAAGTACACCACTTTCCCTCAAATTTGAAATTTTTTTTCCTTTCATGATGCCATCGGCTGAAAAAATTAAAATAAATGAATTTTTACGAAAATATATAAAAATGATTTTTTTTTTCATTTTATTTTGCTGCTATTACCTTCAGAAACTAAATTCACAATTTCAAAAATAATTGACACGTTTCATGTGACTTAATACCGAAAAGTTTTCATTCTAGGGTTTTACTATTTGTTTATTTGATAGTTTCTTCATCTATTGTTCTATTGACTTAAGGTAGGCGAATACCCAAAATTCCACAAAATTCTAAAAATTTTACTATTACTTTAATCTTTTCCAAATTTGCCACAGTGATTTCAAATATAATGAATAATACTATTTAGGCATTTTTCTTAATTTAAATATAATTTATTTATTTTAAACGGTGTTTTTCTACTAAAAAAAGAGGTTTACGCTTACAAGTCTATCACATTGAATTTTCATCCTATAAACATTAATTACAGTCCTGCACAAAAGTTTAGACACAGAAGCAATTCTTGAAAAAAGCGTCAATGTTACTATTTTTCAGTAGATTTTTTTTAAATATATATTCCTTAGACAGCATGAAAAATTATAGGGTAAAAAATTTTGACAAAAAATATAAATAAATTTGACTTCCATCAACAAATTAAAAATGTCCATACTTTCCTTGCCACAAAAGTATAGACACAAGTTTCCGTTTTATGCAAATTCTATACAGGAAGTGATTGAGGGAGGGGTTTTAAGTTGCTTTAAAAGGTTGAAGGTAATTTTCAATGCTTAGAACCATTCTGAAGTCAACTGAATTTTAGTATGAAGAGATTTTAAGGATATGGACATTCAAATTCAGAGGTAAATCTGTTTCGGATATTTCTACTAAATTTAAGCGTTCGAAACGAGGTATTTATAGAGTGTCAGCACGTGGCGATCAACATCCACCAAAATCGCGGTCTGGAAGACCTCCAATCACCAGAAAACGAGAGGACGGACAAATAAGAAAATTAGCAATGGTTGCGTTGCGTGCCTATTCAGGTGTCAGCTCGTCACTTGACTGTGGTTCTAAAACACGACGCCCGTCACCAATAGCCCTCGTGTAGCTCTAGTGCAACGATAATTCAATCCTAACCTAACCAAGACTGCAATGGATAGCTGTAAGACATGTGTTGTTGAGTCCATTGCAGTCTTGCATCTTTATGATGAGATAGCAAGCTAGGATGCGTTATAAGTTTGGATTTTATCAAGTAATCAGATTCATTGATTCACCTCCTGATAGTGTTTGGTAAAAATTAAGCCACAATTGGGATTTTAATTTGATTTGAAGAGCAATGTTTGTCTGAAGCCAATTTTCTTATTTGTCCGTCCTCTCGTTTTCTGGTGATTGGAGGTCTTCCAGACCGCGATTTTGGTGGATGTTGATCGCCACGTGCTGACACTCTATAAATACCTCGTTTCGAACGCTTAAATTTAGTAGAAATATCCGAAACAGATTTACCTCTGAATTTGAATGTCCATATCCTGAAAATCTCTTCATACTAAAATTCAGTTGACTTCAGAATGGTTCTAAGCATTGAAAATTACCTTCAACCTTTTAAAGCAACTTAAAACCCCTCCCTCAATCACTTCCTGTATAGAATTTGCATAAAACGGAAACTTGTGTCTATACTTTTGTGGCAAGGAAAGTATGGACATTTTTAATTTGTTGATGGAAGTCAAATTTATTTATATTTTTTGTCAAAATTTTTTACCCTATTATTTTTCATGCTGTCTAAGGAATATATATTAAAAATCTACTGAAAAATAGTAACATTGACGCTTTTTTCAAGAATTGCTTCTGTGTCTAAACTTTTGTGCAGGACTGAATGTGTTAAATTCTTCGTTTTGAACTGATGCATGCAATGATCCTCTAGAGTTACATACAAATTACAAGAAAAGAAGTTATTAAGAAAAATGTTATAAATTAACCACACAAAAAAGGATTTTTAAGATTAACTTACACTTTAGCATTTTTAAAAAAACAAAAAAAAAAAACTTGTATGTTTACACAGGATGTCAGAGGTTCATGGCACAGATATATATTGAAATTTATAAATTTTTTACAGATGCTATATTGAAATAGCATCTGTAAAAAATTTCAGGTAAACAAATGTAAAACTTTTTATGCTAGAAGTATTATCGCAAACCACTTTTTTTAGTTGAAAAACACCGTTTAAAATAAATTAATTATATTTAAATAAAAAAAATTGCCCACAAAAGCATTGTTTATTATATTTGAAATCACTATGTCAAATTTGAAAAAGATTAAAGTAATAATAAAATTTTCATAATTTTGGGTACTCGCCTACCTTAATGTATAAGTATGAGTATTTAAGCAATAAATGCATAGTTAATCTATTACTAAACTATGACGATTGTTCGAAGTCATCACGCTAGAGCTGCATATTAAGGTTTTATGTCTTCATTTTTTGAAGATACCTTGCCAAATTCGCCAAGTTATTACAAAAAAAGAGCCAAATAAGAAATAAAAATTAAAAATAATTTATAAACTGGTTGGTTGAGCGATGGTCATCCCACTAATGCTGAATGTTTGTGTTTGTAACTGTATCTTTTCCTCGCCAAATTAGCAAAAACACGCCGATTCAGCTAAAAGGATTTTATGTTTTATGCGTGAAATTACGGTGGTATTTATCCGTGAATTGTATACAGCGTATTTTAATTTTGAATTCCAAGGTCATATAATTAACGGGATTCTACACTCGAGCTGAAACAATAAATATAAGCTTATTGTCCAATAACGGATTAAATGGTACATATACTAGGATCGAATTGCATTTTTTTTAGTCAGTGAGACGGAACGGTTTTTTATTTGCTAGTTAGCAATAAACAAAACCCTATTGTCCTATAACGGCTAAAGTTGCCGGATGAATTAAAAAAAATTCGAAAATAAGTTATGCCAAGAATATTTAAAAGTAATTAACAGTAAATATTCAGTCAACTATAAAAAATAAAAATTTTGTCATCCCTGCTATAAACTTCTAAGCTACTGTTTATGTGGCAATGATTGCATGGCAAAAGTCACACATGATGGTGCCGTCAATTGGAAATTAAAGATGAAAAACTCAAGCAATTAATTGACGAGTCATCTACCAACAATGAGTGATGGTCCCTCATAGAGTTCCCAAATTTTCATATCATATCCAAGCTGTTGAGAAAACAGTAAAGCTTATCACGGAAGTAGTAATTTGGTGCGAAGATGCTAGGGATGGTGTCATCGACTCCAAAAAAAACCCCAGCAAATAATCATTGCTTCTTTTTATAGTATTTGAAAGTATGACTTATGACTTTCTTGGTGGAGGGCAAGATCGCCAAGCACTGCGACTTTAAGTCTATTGTACTAAGCCCCAGAAATGACACAAGTACAAGAGACACACAAAGAAAGAGACGACACAAACACATAGACAAATAACAACATTTATTGACAGTCACAAACATCCATGCCTAACCGGGATTCAAACCCGACCCCAGCAGCTCCAAAGGCCAGAATCCTAAAGAGTGTGCCACCGGGGCGGCTATTTGGAAGTAAAAGATTTTAAAATTGAAAAAATATGAGTAAAAATGAATCGAAATGTTTTTATCGTGAATATTTGCATTTTGAGTATTTATAGTGACTATTTCATAAAAATGTATAACTTACTGATTACATAGAAGAATATTTCTATTATATTAAATCTAATGATGATTTGTTTTCAAATGTAGTATCTGATTTTACTTTCATATATTTTCCGTCAAAGATTTATATAAATTGCCTTTTCTTAGGGGAAAAATTCTTAAAAAAGCCTTTGTTGTTGAAAAAAAAACCCAAATTAATAGTGGCCTTAACCCCATGAAGGCATTGTTTTATTGCTTCTAAGTCTTAGGGAATTTTATTTGAAGGGAAAATATAACTTTTCCGCTCTATCACTTAGCGAAAAAAAAAGAATTGTATTTTTGACCCCTGGGTCTTATGACCCCCGATTTTCTGGTCGCGGGCGCCCCATGAAATAATTTTTTGATCGCTTTTAAATTTTGGGATCTTGAATTTGGAAGAAAAAGACAACTTTTCCGCATCATCGCTAAGTGAAAACAAAATATTGTGTTTTTGACCCCCTGTTTCGGCCCAGCCTACTGTATAGCCCTTTTTCCATGCTTGTTTATTTGTTTTCCTATGGATGTTATATCTAATGAATCATAGATAATCTATAACTAAATTGTTTTTATCAATTACCAATGTAAATGAGTTTGGAATATATTTTTTACTGGACATAATATTTTATCCGTTAATATCATAAATTTACTATAGTTACGTCCTAAAATAATTAAAAACACAAGTCTCACCCCCCCCCCCATATATTTATTTTATAACTCATTTTAAACACAATGGTAAATAGTTAAACAATGGTAGATCCAAGCAGTGCTTCAGGTTAAATACATGCATTGTTTAAACCTCTTTTTAAATTATTTTAAATGAACCTTTGTTATAACAATACGTTGTAACAATGAAAATGAGCAAAATTTTCTCATTCCAACGGCAGATGTCACCCACGAAGCTTCTTTTAACTTAGTCTTCTAAAGTAAATTAATTTGTCGTCAAATTCCTTTGCTGAAGAACAGATTGAGCAGATCTAGTCTCTTTACACATAGGTATGTTGTACAGTTTTACTTAATGCTACATTTAATTCTTAAAATGTAAAAACTATTTATTAAAGATATTTTTTTTTACCTCGTAACTATCTTCCTTGAAAGAAATCTTCATTTAAATACTCATTCAATAAATTCATAGAATAATTTAATTTCAAAAATATTATGAAATTTGTTAGAATAAAATATATAATTTTTTTGTAACATTGTGTTAAAACTGAAATACTTTATTGAAGTACTTGTAAGTAAATGTGTGTTAAGATATTAAGTACTTGAAGATAACACTTTAACATCACACTACAAAATATATTTGACGCTTGACGTTATTCGTCTAATCAAATATTAGCTTCGATTTTTTTTTATTTGATGTCAAAAAGAAGCTTTTAAATTTTGTTTATGTGCAGAATTTAACGCAATTTTTTTTAAATATAAATAACTATTTTGAACTTATTTCCAAACAAATAGCAGAGGAAATAGTAACTCAGGGTGTTACTTTATATACTTTTTAACTATAAATTTTGAAATAAATTATCTAGAACTGTTACTAGTTAAGAAGTTAAGTAAGGTAGGTCTTGAGAAATTTAAAATGGATTCGAAAATATTCTTGGCGTAAAAATACCATTGACTGCCGCTGTAGTTCTTCAACTGATGGCTTCAGTTTTACTGTTTTTTAGCTGCAGTGTGACTCTCAGTGGAAGATTAGGTTAGCTTTGAATTATCGTCGCACTAGAGCTACACGAGGGCTATTGGCGACAGGCGTCGAATTTTAGAACCACAGTCAGGTGACGAGCCAACACCTGAATAGGCACCCAACGCAACCGTTAAGGGCGACATCGTACGCAGCCTCAGTGGAGGAAGAGCCTGCATTTTATCCTCATTAAGGCTGGTTGGAGGAGGGTTGCGCCCAGTAGCTGCGGCGCGACTCTCTGTGGAGGAAGTGCCTGCATTTTATCCTCATTAAGGCCGGTTGGAGGAGGGTTGCGCCCAGAAGCTGCGGCGCGACTCTCTGTGGAGGAAGTGCCTACATTTTATCCTCATTAAGGCCGGTTGGAGGAGGGTTGCGTCCAGTAGCTGCGGCGCGACTCTCTGTGGAGGAAGTGCCTACATTTTATCCTCATTAAGGCCGGTTGGAGGAGGGTTGCGTCCAGTAGCTGCGGCGCGACTCTCTTTGGAGGAAGGGCCTGCATTATATCCTCATTAAGGCCGGTTGGAGGAGGGTTGCGCCCAGAAGCTGCGACGCGACTCTCTTTGGAGGAAGGGCCTGCATTTTATCCTCATTAAGGCCGGTTGGAGGAGGGTTGCGCCCAGAAGCTGCGGCGCGACTCTCTGTGGAGGAAGTGCCTACATTTTATCCTCATTAAGGCCGGTTGGAGGAGGGTTGCACCCAGAAGCTGCGGCGCGACTCTCTGTGGAGGAAGTGCCTGCATTTTATCCTCATTAAGGCCGGTTGGAGGAGGGTTGCGCCCAGAAGCTGCGGCGCGACTCTCTGTGGAGGAAGTGCCTACATTTTATCCTCATTAAGGCCGGTTGGAGGAGGGTTGCGTCCAGTAGCTGCGGCGCGACTCTCTGTGGAGGAAGTGCCTACATTTTATCCTCATTAAGGCCGGTTGGAGGAGGGTTGCGTCCAGTAGCTGCGGCGCGACTCTCTTTGGAGGAAGGGCCTGCATTATATCCTCATTAAGGCCGGTTGGAGGAGGGTTGCGCCCAGAAGCTGCGACGCGACTCTCTTTGGAGGAAGGGCCTGCATTTTATCCTCATTAAGGCCGGTTGGAAGAGGATTGCGCCCAGTAGCTGCGGCGCGACTCTCTTTGGAGGAAGGGCCTGCATTTTATCCTCATTAAGGCCGGTTGGAGGAGGGTTGCGCCCAAAAGCTGCGGCGCGACTCTCTTTGGAGGAAGGGCCTGCATTTTATCCTCATTAAGGCCGGTTGGAGGAGGGTTGCGCCCAGTAGCTGCGGCGCGACTCTCTTTGGAGGAAGGGCCTGCATTTTATCCTCATTAAGGCCGGTTGGAGGAGGGTTGCGCCCAAAAGCTGCGGCGCGACTCTCTGTGGAGGAAGTGCCTACATTTTATCCTCATTAAGGCCGGTTGGAGGAGGGTTGCGTCCAGTAGCTGCGGCGCGACTCTCTGTGGAGGAAGAGCCTGCATTTTATCCTTTTTAAGGCCGGTTGGAGGAGGGTTGCGCCCAGTAGCTGCGGCGCGACTCTCTGTGGAGGAAGTGCCTACATTTTATCCTCATTACGGCAGGTTGGAGGAGGGTCGCGCCCAGTAGCTGCGGCGCGACTCTCTGTGGAGGAAGTGCCTACATTTAATCCTCATTAAGTCCGGTTGGAGGAGGGTTGCGCCCAGAAGCTGCGGCGCGACTCTCTGTGGAGGAAGTGCCTACATTTTATCCTCATTAAGGCCGGTTGGAGGAGGGTTGCGTCCAGTAGCTGCGGCGCGACTCTCTGTGGAGGAAGTGCCTACATTTTATCCTCATTAAGGCCGGTTGGAGGAGGGTTGCGTCCAGTAGCTGCGGCGCGACTCTCTTTGGGGGAAGGGCCTGCATTATATCCTCGTTAAGGCCGGTTGGAGGAGGGTTGCGCCCAAAAGCTGCGGCGCGACTCTCTTTGGAGGAAGGGCCTGCATTTTATCCTCATTAAGGCCGGTTGGAAGAGGATTGCGCCCAGTAGCTGCGGCGCGACTCCCTTTGGAGGAAGTGCCTACATTTTATCCTCATTAAGGCCGGTTGGAGGAGGGTTGCGCCCAGTAGCTGCGGCGCGAATCTCTTTGGAGGAAGGGCCTGCATTTTATCCTCATTAAGGCTGGTTGGGGGAGGGTTGCGCCCAGAAGCTGCGGCGCGACTCTCTGTGGAGGAAGTGCCTACATTTTATCCTCATTAAGGCCGGTTGGAGGAGGGTTGCGCCCAGAAGCTGCGGCGCGACTCTCTTTGGAGGAAGGGCCTGCATTTTATCCTCATTAAGGCTGGTTGGGGGAGGGTTGCGCCCAGAAGCTGCGGCGCGACTCTCTGTGGAGGAAGTGCCTACATTTTATCCTCATTAAGGCCGGTTGGAGGAGGGTTGCGCCCAGAAGCTGCGGCGCGACTCCCTTTGGAGGAAGGGCCTGCATTTTATCCTCATTAAGGCTGGTTGGGGGAGGGTTGCGCCCAGAAGCTGCGGCGCGACTCTCTGTGGAGGAAGTGCCTACATTTTATCCTCATTAAGGCCGGTTGGAGGAGGGTTGCGCCCAGTAGCTGCGGTGCGACTCTCTGTGGGGGAAGAGCCTGTATTCTATCCTCATTAAGGCCGGTTGGAGGAGGGTTGCGCCCAGTAGCTGCGGCGCGACTCTCTGTGGAGGAAGTGCCTACATTTTATCCTCATTACGGCCGGTTGGAGGAGGGTTGCGCCCAGTAGCTGCGGCGCGACTCTCTGTTTAGGAATAGCCTGCATTTTATCACCATTAATAAATGTCCCAAAGAAAAAAAATTGCAATAAAGTTAAACCGGGTAAAAAAATTTTAAAATTTTGATGGGGGATATTTAGATGGACGCTAACATAAAATATTAATTCACTGATAATGAAAATAGAATCTACCGAACTTTTGAAATTGTTCGACGGATTAATACATTATATCTCTATATAATATAAAATTGTAATTGTCGGACGCTTGAAAGCCACGTGACTTACGCGGCTTCAGCCAATCAGAAACTTCATAAACGCTGAAAGTAAGTGTGCGGTGTGCTTGTTTTTTTTCCAGGGCTGCTTCAGGTTGCGTCTTGTGGCTTTGGTAGAGATTGTTGCTTAACGTTAAAGCTACATGATGCCCAGGAGAAGTCCCACGGAAACTAGATTATTTTTAGACTGTTGGCATCGGTCTTGAGTTTCTTACCACGCATCGTAAGAACAGTCGAAGCCGATGTATCATCCCTTTTTCGACTTGTGCGTTCTCCCCGCTGTTGTGTAACATTCATGTGATGTCACGCGGTTTGTTATCCTACATCTCTCGAAAAACGCGCTAATGTTATCCTATACAGCTCTCGCAAAGCGTGCTAATGTTTTCTTACTGCTCTAACCTGTCTAACCGCTTTTTTTTACCACAGCTATTTGGAATTGAAGCTCAGGTGGATATGTCCGTGAATGCCTCCCATTTTCACAAGTAAGCATGCCTCTAAAAGGAAGCAATGCGAAGTTAAAGGGTTCTCAGTAAGGCGGGACCATACTGCTAGTTATTGATATAAAAGCTTTCTTTTCCGTTTGGGAAGGGGCTGGGGAGCCCAGTCGGTTAAGCATTCGCTTAGCATGCGGAAGGTCCCAGGTTCGGGTCCGGGCATCGCCAAAATTGCTGCCGACCTATAAACGGCCCGTGCAGCCAAAAATGTCCGACGAATAATACCCCGTGTAAGGGAGTGCACGTTAAATATCCTTCAAAGTCCTAACGCTGCGTACGATGTCGCCCTTAACGGTTGCGTTGGGTGCCTATTCAGGTGTGGCTCGTCACTTGACTGTGGTTCTAAAATACGACGCCCGTCGCCAATAGCCCTCGTGTAGCTCTAGTGCGACGATAATTCAAACCAAACCAAACCGTTTGGGAACCTGTTTTATCTCGACGAAGATTGAAAATGTTATCTATTCACCATCTCCACAATGTAAAAGTATCCTTCGAATTTACCATCCGCAGTGATGATGAAAGTTTTTTTTTAACCCTATATGCTGTGAATTTACACAGCTCAAAACAATTAGGGGAGCACTTTGCGTACTTTTGTTAACCCTTTCAGTTTAGCTATTTGTTTATCATTCTAAAAATCTAAAATTTGTGAAATAGATTCATTACGCATCCAGAATGAAATGGTAAAAAAAGAAGGCGGAAAAATATTAATTTTTTAACTCAAATTTAAGGGGCGGAAATTGGAAGCTCAACTTAGTGAGAAAAGAAATCGCAAGCTCATGATTCCAAATGGAAACTTTGAGGGTTGAAAGAGTTTAAACCATGCGCTCCCCTAATTGAATCGGTGAGTGCAGAAACCACTTCAGTCAAAAAAATCCGAAAACTCGTTTTCAATGAAAATAAGCGTAGAAAGGCAAGATGGTGTTGGTTGCTAAAACTACGTTAGTCTGTTGAATACACTCTTAAAAACGAACGAGCGATTTTAACTCAGTCTGTGTAATTTTCACTCCTATAGTCTGGAAAATGCACTTCTCCTCTTGGAGTGGATCCTTTGTGTGTTAAACCTCCGACAGGATCACTCCAAACGAGTGATTTTAACTCCGTCTGATTTAATATTCACTCCTTTCCAGTGTCGAAAATGCACTTATCCTACAGGAGTGGATTTCACTCGTTTGTTTTAAGAGTGTAGTTCCGTAAATAGATAACGTTTGTTTCGAGTGTTTAGTGCAGATATAGAGGAGGAGTTACTACGTTTCTTCTCCCTCCTGAAAAATTTGAAATTTGTGACTGACGTTGTTTCTGCAATCACCGATTCAATTGCTGTGAGCAGTGTATATATGGTGTAAAATTGTGTGGTACCGGCGGAAACGTTTGCTTCACTGGAAGTGATTTGATTCCTAATTCTTCTCGAATTTTTAAATGCTATTGTGTGTTTAAGTTGTGTTAAGTAAGTACTTAAAGTGATTCTGTAAGTCGTACAAACATCAATTTTCTGCAAAACAAACGTTACAAGCATCTTGATGTAAAAAGTAACCGCAAAATGTGTACGCCAATAGTTGGTTAATTGTAAAATTTGGCTTGTAAATTTTACAATTAACCAACATTAAATATTACAATTAACTTTGGGTTGTAAATCTTGGCTTGTAAAATTTTTCACAGATCATTAAAGTTTGAAACAAAACATTGAAGTCTTTCATTCGTTCGTTTCTAAATATATATTAATAATAATTACTGATATAATTATATTTATTAGAACATTTATTCACAATTGTATATCAAACTGTTTTTTTTTAGTATATTCCTATTAGATTTTTTCTCCGAATAAAAAACGCAATCATTTGCTTTAAAAAAAAATGTCGGGCAAGTGCCGTTATTGAGAGTGAACATGAAACAGTGAAAGTGATTGATGTGGAGACCTACCGAACTACGGCGCAAATAAAAGTGGCCCCGTCATGAAATTAGGAATAAGGTGGAATTGCTGACAAGTTAAAAACCAATTCAAAAACAGGTTTGCTAAGCGAAAATATTTATCACTTCAATATTAAGCCGAAATAAACGTTTGGCGAAATATTTGCCGACAATTACTCTATGGTTTGACAAACTAGTTTGAATGCAATATAAACTGACAGTTTGTACAGCTGTGAACAAAAATTCCCACTCGTGATAATTTATCCAAGAGAATCGGTTAGGTTAGGTTAGGTTTGAATTATCTTCGCACTAGAGCTACACGAGGGCTATTGGCGACGGGCGTCGTATTTTAGAACCACAGTCAAGTGACGAGCCAACACCTGAATAGGCATCCAACGCAACCGTTAAGGGCGACATCGTACGCAGCGTTAGGACTTTGAAGGATATTTAACATGCACTCCCTTACACGGGGTATTATTCGTCCGACATTTTTGGCGGCACGGGCCGTTTGTAGGTTGGCAGCTATTTTGGCGATGCACAGACCCGAACCTGGGACCTTCCGCATGCTAAGCGAGTGCTTAACCAACTGGGCTCCCCAGCCCCCAAGAGAATCGGAGATTACTGTCTTTGTTAATACGAATTCTAAACTGATGGCAACAGACATAAATTTACATAATTATTTGAAAAAATTGCATTCTTCACCTAATCATTGATCAACTCACACTTATGCACTTAAAGATCTAAACTCGCCAATACTCCATGAGTAGCTCTAATTTGTGCTATCTACTCCAACCAATGCAAAAACTGGTTTGTCAACGAACACCATTGCACGCTTGAATATTCTTTTATTTCGACTTGAGGTCTTTCAGACGGATTCAAACAAGAAAACTTGCATATTAGAAGATTGTAATCAGGAAATGCTTTAATAAATGAAATAGAATTTGTATTTATTTATGATTTATCAAACTTTTGGTTATGTATTTTTTTTGTTAAATAATTGATTTTTAGTAACATTTTATAACGCATCTTCTATTACATATTCGTATAACTTAAGTTAAATACAAGCAAATTTCACACCGAGGTATTATCAATATTTATTTCTAGAATAAGCGACTTCAATTAAAGGACTTCATGTTTAGCTTGATTTATACCACATAATGAGTTCTTGGTTTGGCTCAATCTTTACATCCACTGGACCTAAAAAAATTGAAAAAAATGTATAGTAAAACACTTAATTCTACAGTTCCAAATGTATATATGCACTGAGAAACATTTGGACAAGTCGATATAAAAGTTGTTTAAGGGGTGATCATAGTTAGCGACAACAAAAATGACCAATTCTTAGTATTGATTTCGAAAGGCTCTAAATCATTTAAAAATTATGGTACAATAAAAAAAATAGTACCAAACTATAAATTGTACTTTGATTATTATATTTACACCTAAGAATCTTATTTTTAAAAATTATTATTTTTGAAAAAAGACATCTTTTGAAACATACAATTACGATATTTCAAAAATACAAGTATTTTTTCGGTAAACTTTTCTCCAAATCTATTAAATGTTTATAAAACCATTTTAGATCTATTTAAATCACCTATTTTTTCCTAAAATAATTTATAAATTTAATTTTAAAAACAATATATTCTATATTCATAAAAATTCTGATTTTCAACGAAGAAAAGTGTAAAATAATTAAATATTTTTTTTTAATTTGTAAGACTAAATTAGTTGTCTTAAATAGATCTAAAATGGTTTTATAACACACAAAAAAAATATTAAAAAATATTCAATAGATTTGGAGAAAAGTGTACCTAACTGTTGAAAATTATTGTTTTGCGAAAAACGGGAAAAACAAATACAGTCGATCCCGTTAACATGAACTCGAAATGACCACCGAAACATTTCTTGTTAACCTAATTTCATGTAAATCGTCAGGAATTTTTTTACATTGAGCCATTGAACAGTTTTCGAATATCACCACAAGAAAATTCAAATTTTATAATGTAATACATAAATAATACATGCATACAATTAGTAATTCAAAGGAGGCGTGGCACATTTGTTTATTTTTATAATTTCAATTTTTTTTAATTGAAATAATTAACCGATCGATACAAAATTGGTCTTATTTGATAGATTGGGCTTCCATCTATCAGAAAATACTGGTTTAAAAAATTCGAATTTTTTGTGTTTGTTAACTATGATCTCCCCTTAAAAGAGTTTTTCGGTTGCAAAGAAGAATTTAAAAAAATAGTAAATGAACTTAATTTAACCAAATATGTTTAACACTGGCTAAAGCCCGTCTAGACAACTCAAAAAAACAATTATATATTTAAAATAACACACAAAATGTAGTAGGGAAAGCAATGCTATAAAGATATTATAATCGATAATTTGCATAATCGACTAAAAAGAATTAATTTTATCTAAAAATCGTGATCGTCATTTTTTGTAGTCTTTCCTTTATTCTCTTTTTTAGATTTCCTTTATTCTGTTATTTAGATTTCCTTTATTATCTTTTTTGGATTTCCTTTATTCTCTTGTTTAGATTTCCTTTATTCTATTTCTTAGATTTCCTTTATTATCTTTTTTAGATTTCATTTATTCTATTTCTTAGATTTCCTTTATTCCGTTATTTAGATTTCCTTTATTCTCATTTTTAGATTTCCTTTATTCTCCTTTTTAGATTTTCTTTTTTTCCTTTTTTAGATTTCCTTTATTATCTTTTTTAGATTTCCTTTATTCTAGAAATAAATTATATATCTTAACAATGGGGATGTTTCAAGGAGGATCTGACAACAGCTCCGCGGTCCTGTTTTCATTTTTGTCGGATTATTTTTCTTTTATTATTCGGGAGGGAATTTTCGAAGAATATGTTTGTTCTTGCAGTGCTATTGGCTATAATAATAATTTATTAAAGAAAAATTGCATAGAAAGGAAAGTTTTATTTCATCTTTTTCCCCATTCTGATCCTGAATTGATGAATGAGTGGCAATCTCGAATTAGAAGAGAAAACTTCGTTTTTGTTAGCGGCACCAAGATATGAAAAGTAATTCGAGAAAAATGAAAACAAGGCCGCTCAGCCGTTCCCAGAACCACTGGAAACATCCGCATAAAAAATTGTATATCCATCTTATAAAAGCAAATTGTAATATGGAATAAACACCTATCGGTAACGTTTATCTAGAAACGTACGCAATCAAATTTAGCCTTTATGGATACAGACTTGTAAAGTAAAAAATTTGTTTCAACCTTTATCTGTCTGTCAGACTGCCTGCATTAGCTCTCCATAAGACCAAACATATTTTTTTTAAAAAAAAGCACAAAAAAAAGGGCATGTTTCATGTCATGAGTAACAACAGTTCCAGCGGTCTTGTTTCATTATTGGTCCTTCTAGAACATTACCCCTAACATTTGCTTGAAACTTAGAATAGTTTCTTACCCTATTGAAACGAATGCAGGGTAAAAAAAAATTTTTTCATTTGAACTAAATACTGTCGAAACCGAATTTTACCAACAACATTGGCGCTTTTGTAATGCTTTGCATACTTGAATTTAAATCCCCGAATTAAACATATAAATTTCATTAAATAGTAGGAATAAAAACAAGTTATATGCAAAAAATTCATAACAAAAACACAACAGACGATAGATATGCGCATGTTGAGAGTGAAATTAAAACAAACCAATAAAATATCATGTTGAGCACAAATGAAAACAAAAAATGACATCACCTGAAACAACCTCATTGTTTACAATAATTTCTTTGGGAAAATAAGAGAAAAAATAACATCAGTTTCTTTGCTTACTTTTGTCAATGAGTTTCGGATCTTCCCCAGAATTCAGCTCTCTGACGTACACGAACCAATAATTCCCCATCTCAATGTCATCTTGGAGGCCAATCAGAGACGAGACATAGGGTTTACCGTTGATGACGTTGTATGCTATTCTGAAATTAATAAAATTTAATAAATTGGAATTAATTGGGGTACATTCTATTCCCCCAAAAAACTTCGTAAAAGTAAACAAACGCCAATCTCAAAATAAAAAAAGAAACTATTTTATCAAAAAACAAGTCATTATGAAAGCTGTTGCCAAAAAAGCCGTGATATAAAATGAATGCCAATCTCGTGTGTAAAACTTCCTGGTTATTATAAATAGTATAATTTAAGAGTATAATTTAAGTTTTAATGAAATAAAAAAATTGCACTGTTTGAGGTTGGTGCCCGTCTGATGCACTTATAAATTAACGTGGGGGAAGATTATGAATTAAATAGTTAGTAATTGATTTTTCTTAAAAACGTCTAACTAAATAGCGCATACTGACGCTCTTTTTCCCATGGGGTAAAAGGCTTTGGACCAGGCTTTGTATTGAAAATGAGCCGTTGGGGGCATCAGTTGTCTGCTTGGTTTATGAACCAATACTTCCTACACTCTCAGAAATAACACTTTCATTTTTGACGATTCATGAATCCTCAAGCCTCATTTCATTAATTTTGAGGATTGTTTCGTCAAACTATCACGTGACTTTTGAGTAAAAGCGAATCCTCACTTTTACGATCGTGATTTGGCGATTCTGTATCTTGATTTTGAGGAAACTGAATCTCATTGTTGTACTCACATGCTCAAAAATGACGAAATATTTCTTTAGATTAGACGACATTCAAATCCTCATAAAAATGACGATTCAAATTTCCTCACTTTGAGGAAACGAAAACTCGGAGCACTTGCCAGTAACGAAATCGTCAAAATTAAAGAAAATTTCGTCGTTTTTGAGCATTCATTTTTTAGAGTGAATGTCACTCACAAGAATCTTTGTTCAGTTGGTGTTGCAATATTTTCGTTACATCTGTTTTTATGATTTTTGAAAGTTGGGTAAATTTTTATGCTTGACAAATGACAGTGATTGCGCCTTCTAGAAGGGAAGGGCGTAGGCTATATAGCCCATTACCCCGCTCGCCAGAAGAGACAGTCACAAGAGACACACAAAGAAAGGCGCCACAAACACATGGACAAATAACAACATTTATTGACAAACACAAACATCCATGATTTACCGGGATTCGAACCCGAGCCCAGCAGCTCCAAAGGCTAGTACACTATTCGTCAAATTACTATTAAAGTCAAAATACGGCGACGGGTGTCAGGTTTTCTAACATTTCAATGGGCAAGAACAGACTTAAATGGCCACTGCGACATTTTTCCAACCTACAACAAGTGTCATCTAACGCAAACCTCTCCTTAGCATATCCTAGACTACCGGGGTCCAGGTTTAGAAGACCTCAAATCATCTCCACTTCTCATTATTGACTCTGCTAGAATATATTGTGTATTTGTGGACTAGATCGAGCTGTTGCTAGGTCAGGAAGGTTTAGTTACAGCAACTACAAGTTTCAGACACTTTTTTTACTGCTCTTAGTTTAGTATGAATTATCGTCTCACAAGAGCTACACGAGGGCTATTGATGACGGGAGTTGTAATTTAGAACCACAGTCAAGTGACGAGCCAACACCTGCATAGGCATCCAACGCAACCTGTAAGGGGTACATCGTATGCAGCGTCGGGACTTTGGCACATATTTAGCCAGCACTCTCTGCATAAGGGATATTATTCGTTAAATACTACCTAATTCAACACTTGTAACAAAAATTTATTAAACAAAACATTAACAAGAAAAAAGGTTATTATTAAATGTAAATAATTAAAGTTGGTTTGATTACTGGCACCGCACGCAGGCAGTAAACTTGGTATAAGTTACTGAAAAGAGAGAGATAGTCCAGCGGGGCGGGGGGGGGGTGCAGTTCTTTTATAGACTAGCTTGAAGTGTGGGGCATGCGTATTAGCATTTCCAGTACTTGAGCGCCACCACTGGTGAACACAGGAGAAAAGCGCCGCCACTGCCGATCCTACGAACCTCGTCTTAGCGCGTCGCCACAGCCCTGAAGGCGCTTTCACACGGTGCGAACTTCCATAGAAATAACATGGAGAACCGCTGTGGGGAATTTTTATGGATTTTTTTCGTGAAGATATGAAAAGCGGTAAACCGGTTTTCCACACGTATATGTGCGTGTGAGTGTGTTGTGTCTGCAGGGCCGGATTAAGCAGTGTAGGGGCCTGTTAGCAGTTAATTTTGATGGGGCCCCCTTGGCTTCTCCCCCCCCCCCTTTTTATTTTCTTCGTAATGCTAAGCAATTTTTTCAGTGGACAACATCAAAACTCGCACACGTGAAATCAATAGCATTCAAATATTTAATTTTAAAATACTTTTTGTATACTATCAAGGTCGTAAAATAGGAATGAATTTATAAATACCAATGAATCTAAATTCGAACAGAAATTCGCAATTGACAGTAAATTTAAACAATTGCTCACAGAACACTTAAGGTATCCTCCTACGTTAAAATACCGATGGTCTGCACAAGAGCTACCACACGACCCACGCTTCACTCCACCAGTCTTGGAAAAATACTGATGCAAATCACCACCACGTGAAGTGAACTGAGATGACTCCGGAGCTTTTCCTTTAAAGGAATTGAACGTGTTTTCTCTTCCAGTGACAGTGACTCTCACTCGCTCTCTCGAGAAGAGACAGCTCTCGTACTGTTCGAATTAACGAAATTTTGTAATCAGCAAGTTGCTACCTCACTATATGTTCGAGTTCTTTTTGTTCAACCATTCTGTATTGTTTTATAAATTAATTAAAGTAATAGTGAACGTAGCACTTTGTTTCTTTGCCATAACTTCTACTGAAGCACATCTTACACTTCGCCCCCAACCAGTTGGTCCGTCGAGCCGGATCACAAGCTAAGTATAAAAGAACCAGTGGTAAGAATATCTCTGCTTTTGAACTATGGCAGCCTTACTTAAAGAACAGTCGAATATTTACGAGCGCATGAAAAAATCTATTCGTAACTACAAGAAAGATTCCGTCTCGCGCAAGACTAAATCTTATTTTGAAACGCGAATACAACTTTTTACTGATTTATGGTACAAATTTACCGCAAATCACGATCAAATCCTTTCGGAGGAAAGTTTGACTGACGAAGAACCTTACTTCAAAGGTGACCTTTATGACGAAGTTGAAGAATACTATATAGAAAATTTGGCAGAAATTAAAGAGTCATTTTCTCTAACTTACCCCGAAAACCCCGTAACGCAGTCTAGAAGCACCCAGCAATCTAGCTCTCAGTCAGAGCGTATCCGACGAAAAGCTACCCACTATCAAACTTCCTATTTTTTCGGGTAAATATGAAGATTGGGCATCATTTCGAGATTTATTCACATGTCTAATTAATAATAATGAGTCTCTAAGTAACGTACAACGACTTTACTACTTAAGAGAATTTATCAGCCAAATTTATTTTGATTCGGACTCGCCAGGTGGCATTACAAACATTCGCCAAATGATACGTCTGGCGATTTAAAAAAGGGGATACGTTTCTCTTTCTGGGGTGTGGTGCACGCGGCAAGATTTCATCATAAGATAAAGAGGATTCGATTGTAATCAAGGGTTGACTAACGAATACTGGTTCCGGTACACGTACACTTTTGATAGCCGGAACGATTTTCTGGAAATGTATAATTTGTGTTGCTTGGTTATTTCTCTTTCATTTAATTTTTTTTATTTGTTTAATAAATTATATTTATTTTGTAAATCTTACGATCTTTCAGGAAACAATTTCTTTTCTGGTTTGCACCGTACTAATATATTATCTTTCTATTTAAAATTATCGAGATGTGATACCGCTACGAATACTCTAAAGTCATTCCTGTAAACTTCGGAATACTAACTTAGCTTCGGCACATAAACAGTTTTGTTTTTAAGGGATCATAGGAGTCTTAAAAATGTGCAAAGAGGGTACTACAAAGCATAGTTTGATCATTTATGTAACTTTTTATCTACTCAACATATAAGTTAATTTTTTATATGAAATTCTATAAAATTTACTTATTATAAAACAAATTTTAAAATTTATGAAACTTTAGCCAAATCTAAAATAAATGATAACAAACATAAAACTATTTGAACGCATTGGGATTAGGCTTGCGCGCCAAATTTTGAGGTCAAAATTGAAGAAATGACCAAGAAAATGCCTTTATATTGTACAGATATGTACAATCAAAGACTTATACCTAAATTCTGAGCTCAATTTTAATTAGAAATTATTTTAAGAGCTTTTTTTCTAAAATAAATTATAAACGATTTAGAAAAAAAGCTCTTAAAATAATTTCTAATGAAAATTGAGCTTACAATTAGGTGTAAGTCTTTGTACATATTTGTACAATATAAAGTCATTTTCTTGGTCATTTCTTCAAACTTGACCTCAAAATCTCGCGTGCAAGCCTAATCCCAATGTGTTCCAATAGTTTTATGTTTGTTATCATTTATTTTAGTTTTGGCTGAAGTTTCTTAAATTTTTTAATTTGTTTTATAATAAGTAAATCTTATAGAATTGCATATAAAAAAATTATACTTTTATATTGAGTAGTTAAAAAATTACATGAAAGATCAAACTATGCTTTGTAGTACCTTCTTTCCACATTTTTAAGACTCTTATGAACCCTTAAATCTAGTTCCGTACTTTAATTGTTGGCGTAGCAATCTTTATGTTTGTTAAAACTAATGGCATACTAATGCAAAAGTAGAAACCCCAATGTATAATGAATCTGTCGTATTAGCAGTTTTAAAGGCAATAATAAGGTCAGCAAGATACAAACAAACGCGGGTTTATGGTCTCCAAAAACATGTGCAGGAACCTTTTGTATTGCTAGTGACAGTTTGTCAATTTGTTCATTCGGTTGCTCTTGTAAATTAGACACTGAGTCTCTTTATTACAAGCCTTACTCCCGCCACTAATCTGTACATTCGTTCTGAAAGAAGCTTTCTACATTGCACACCTTTGGAGCCGGGAAATCTTGACGTGTTTTTTGCAAACTTTTCAGTTCCTCTAAAATAGCGTCGGACTGCGTCATTGGCACATTAAACTTTCAGTACTCTGCCACCAAACGACACATGTTCTTGAATATTGCTCGAGAAGTTCTAAAAGAATTAAAAAGCCTACATGTGCAGTTACTTAAATACTAGAATGAAATTCTCGTCGAAAGGCAAGGGTATTATAATAACATTGACTGCCACTTATAACCACTTCCGCATAAGATTTATAACTTTAGAACAAATATAGACTAACCCAGCATTCAGTTACAATTTGAATCTTCAACTCTAAAAATTGGCTACTATAACTACTATTTTCCTTTAGCAAATTAAATAAATAATCTTTATAGTTTGCTAAATTTATTTGCAGTTTGAAGAATAATTAAGTAAAATTGAATGAGTCAAATCCTGTAGCATCCTTTCCGTGATCTTTGGCAATGCTTTGAAAATCTCACCTTAAATTACACGAGATTCTTATAAATAAGTAACAATCAATAACTATAATATTTGAAAAAAAAACCTGATATTTCCAGAACATTTAGCGATGATAATCATGAAAAAACTCCAAATTGCACTGATAATTAAAGGAATGTAATTGTAAATTAATACCAATTAGCTCTTTAAGCAAAAAAAAAGTAACACTCTGAATCACTTTCTTAGTAAACAAATATAATAAACATTAAAAAAAATCACATTGCGGTATATTTTAATAACGCCATTCCAAATCGATTTGCAAAGAAAAAATTAATAATCCTTAACATTTAAATTATGGTTTTTCGTGATATTGCTGATGAGGCAATAGTTATTTAAATGACTAAAAATTAAATTCCAATGCTACTTTAATGGGTCGTTCGTCGACATGACACGATGACAGATGTCCGTATGGACGTACAAACAGAAGAACAAAAAGTATGAAAGTTAGGTCCCTGCTGTCCTACCTTTCGATGACAAAAATGATTCTTAAGATCTGATCGATAGAACAGATTTCGTCACCGAAGTAAGGACAGGACGGGACACTTTGGGAAGACAACCATGTCAATACCTTCTTTTCTATTAAAAAAATGTTTCGAATTTAAAAAAAGATTATAAAATATTCTAAAAATAACTTCAGGGCTTCATCCTCATTGACTATACATCCCAGGACCCCTCCCTAAAGATCTTTAAATAAACGTTTATTTTTCTCCCTTCAATAAACCCACAGACTACGGCCGTCATTTTAGAAATGGTAAACCAAAGGTCACCAAGTGATTCGATTGAATAACTCGTCAAATAATCAGCCAAATGTAACAAAAACTAAGATTTAAGGGTTTATGAGAATTCTTAATAGTTCTAAATTATTAAAATTGGGTGTTGCCATTGGAAATTTGAAAGTTAATAGCATTTTTAATATGAAGACGGCCCTTTATGCATTTTTTTTTTGTCCTGCAATTAACTCATGATGTTATATAAACACAAGGTCAAAAAGGTCCGATTCTATAGGATGACTAGCGTTCGAAATAATCACTAGTGGGTACTTTTTCCACAGCTGTACCTATCAAAATCGCTAATAGTATCCAACCTACACTACAACTAAAGTAATCTAGTTTAAGGGGTCACAGGAGTCTTAAAAATGTGCAAAGAAGATACTACATAGCATAGTTTAATCTCATTTGTAATTTTTTTAACTACTCAATAAATGAGTATAATTTTTTTTATATGCAATTCTAATAGATTTATTTATTATAAAACAAGTTTTAAAGTTTATGAAACTTTAGCCAAAACTAAAATAAATGATATTAAACATGAAGCTATTTGAACACATTGTGATTAGGCTTGCGCGGCAAATTGTGAGGTCAAAATTGAAAAAATGACCAAGAAAATGACTTTATATTGTACAAATATGTACAAACAAAGACTTATACCTAAATGATCAGCTCAATTTTAATTAGAAATTATTTTTTAAAAAATTGAAAATCAAAATTTTTAAATTTTTATTAATTTTTTTAGAAAAAAAGTTTTTAAAAATAATTTCTAATTAAATTGAGCTGAGAATTTAGGTATAAGTCCTAGTTTGTACATATTTGTACAATATAAAGTCATTTTCTTGGTCATTTTTTCAGTTTTGACCTCACAATTTGCCGCGCAAGCCTAATCACAATGTGTTCAAATAGCTTCATGTTTAATATCATTTATTTTAGTTTTGGGTAAAGTTTCATAAATTTTAAAACTTGTTTTATAATAAATAAATCCTGTAGAATTACATATAAAAAAATTATACTCATTTATTGAGTAGTTAAAAAATGACATGAAAGATCAAACTATGCTTTGTAGTATCTTCTTTGCACATTTTTAAGACTCCTGTGACCCCTTAAAAGTCGCGCGCGAAATTCTTTGACTGGATTTATAACGAGCTCCGCCCACTTTTCCATGTGGTTTAGGTTTACAGTTTGAACTATTTAGATATTGGCGTTTTTTTTTCATTCTATGATTTGGCGACATTTATTTTTGTGTGTCATCAAATTTTAAAATCATAGATTATCGTTTGTTATGAACGTTTTTGTCATAAAAAGTACTTGAAATGTAAAAGCATCATTTAAATTATGTGTTAACATACAAAGATAATGCATGAGTGAATTATTTACATTAATAAAAAATCTTTTTAATCAATTAAGCCGAGTTGTCCTACAGATGTCGCCACGATTCTCAAAATGAAGCTTTTAAAAAAAATTAATAATTAAAAACTGATTGATATGGTTCCTTCAAATCTTTTTTAAATTGTCTTTCATCCCTATTTGCGTATCTGGTGCAAACACATCATACGTTTAAAAAATACTTTGCAAGAAACTGTGATTTGAAAAATAAAGCATTACGTGTATAGGACTGACAGTCCCTCTTAAAGGCTCACGTAGCTGGAGAGGCAGAGTATTTGATCAAGCATTATCAAGTTACTGATTCCAACTACGCGTCGGCTTGGGACGTGTTACAACAGAGATTCGAAAATAAGCGGATTCAGATTAATTCGGAGTTGAGAATCTTGTTATCCCAACCCAAAATTACTAACGACAACACGCAAAACGTTAAAAGTTTAGTAGATACATCCGATCGCTGTGTACAATCACTCTCAAATTTAGGTGTACCAGTTGACAAATGGGATGCTATTTTGGTGTACATCTTGTCCCAAAAACTTGCACACGAAACCCTGCAGCTTTGGGAACAAAGTTTAGTTTCAAAGACTGACATTCCAACCTTTGACGAACTAAAGAAATTCCTAGTTGGTCGTTTCCGCACTCTTGAAGCGATTTCGACTAAAGGGCCTACAAGCGTTAAAGCTGACCACAACCCTTACAACAAACTAACTCGCACAAGTTCTCATCATACTTTTAAGAACGAAAACTGTCCGTTGTGTGACGGTGAGCACAGAATTGCACATTGTCAAAAGTTTACCAATTTGCCTAGGCAAGACAAGTTATCCTTCATAACTAACAAAAGGCTTTGTTACAACTGTTTTTCTTCTAGACACAACGTCCGGCAGTGTCCTAGTAAGTTTTCGTGTTCCATTTGCAAGAAGCGGCACCACACCCAGATACATGACCCTGCAATCCAGAACAGCAAAGAACCTCATGTCCAAAACCTTCCACCTGAAGCGTCAACAGAAACAGCTAACATCTCTGCTCATTTTTTAAAGGAAAACCATCAAGGTAAACAGGTTCTTTTAAGTACTGCTCTAGTCAAGATCTTCAATTCGGAAGGATCCGAAATCGTAATACGTGCATTACTAGACCAAGGTTCCCAATCTACCTTTCTAACTGAACGCCTATCCCAAATCTTACAGTTAAGGAACAGACCAATTTCTGCTCGCATATCAGGTGTAGGAAAATCCAGTTCTGAAAAATGTAACAAGATTGTCAATTTCGGCATCAAATCTATGTCTGACAAGCTTATTACTTCCAAAGGTGAAGCCTTGGTACTAAAAGCTCTTACTAACTACGGTCAAAACTTGAGGGTGAACAAGGGAGACTGGGATCATCTTAAAGGTTTAACTTTAGCCCACCCTTATTACGCTCACCCCGGTAGAGTTGACTTGATCATCGGTGCTGACCTTTACCCAGAAATTCTATCGGATGGACTAGTTAAAGGCCCACAACTTTCACCCCTAGCTCAGAACACTAAATTAGGATGGGTACTAACATGGCCGATTAGCGCATCTGAGAACAATACTATCGAAGTAACCAACTTGCATATGAACTTGAATCTACACAAACAACTTCAGGCTTTCTGGGAATTAGAGGAGGTTTCTATTGAAAAACCATTTTCTAAAGAAGACCTAAAATGTGAAGAGATATTTAAATCTAGTTGCGTAAAAGTAAATAATCACTATAAAGTTGATCTCCCCTTTAGGGAAAATTCAGGCCCCTTAGGAGAATCTAAACGTCTCGCAACTTCTAGACTTTTAAATTTGGAACGTAAATTTGACACAAATTTGTCCCTTCGAACGGAATATTTTAAGTGCTTGGGGCAGTATACATTGGAACTTTTTTTTTTTAATTATCAAGCTAACCCAATAAAATTTTACACTCATTAGTAGCTCATAAAAACTAACATATTGGAAGTAAAAAAAAATTTAATTAAATAAAATTTAATTAATTAATTAATATTTAATTAAATTAATTGTGTTTCAGGCCACCGATGATAACTCAAATTCTAATTTAGGTAGAACATTAATTCTGGTTGGAAATTAAAGACAAGATTGCAATACATAAAACAAACTAGAATTATATTTGTAACTTATATACTTTAAAAGTTGTAGAATATGTTTTGAAAGTAAACTCAAATTACAAAAATTTGTATATGAAAATCAAGTTTGCAGTTCAACTACAAATTAAATATCTTACCCAAACACAAAATTCTAGTTCAGTTTTGTCCCTGTATTATACTCTTTAATTTAAATCCAAAATATTTGAAATCGGTTAATTTAAACTACAGCTATCACCGGCAACGTTAAGTCTCACATGGGAAAAAATCGGTTCTTCACAAATCCTGTTCAAAGTTTAAAATGACATTTTTGAAAACAAAGTGTTACTTACCAGCTACAAAAGTGTCTACATTTTTATTAGGCATTAAACCCATTGCCAGGTTCATAGGTAGGACCTTCAGCTTTGGTATTTTTGTCCTCTTGAGTTTTTTTCTGTCCCCTATGGTACTTTCGTTGAGTTTTGGCTGCAGGTGTTGATTTTCACGCACTACCTTCAATGAGCACTACCTTCAATGAGCACAACCTTCAATGACTGAGTATTGCTACGTAGGGCGATTCTGAAATAGTTCTGCTTTTTGTTGATAAGCCGATTGGTTAGTTGCCCTTGACCACCGATGCCTTTGTTTGCTTTCTTTAATTTGCGCAGGGCTGTGCCGAGTCTTTTCTGATAATGTCCGATGCACTCCTTCTTTATGATGTCGATATCAGGGTACGGATTTAGTTTTTTAACTGCTGCGTAGCTCTTGCTATCACCGTCACCATAGAACTCGGCATATACCAGGCCACGTTTTTTCTGAGACCTGAGGAAGATCCTCCCGGCACCGACTGCCTCCATAGCTGTTGAAGAACCGGTATAGTTAATGAAGCAATTGTGATTGGCAATCATGGAGGCGTATATAAGGTCTGCATTCTCAATGGTCCCCCATTTGCGGCAACCAACACATTCCTTGGAAAGTACCTCCACGTCCAATGCTTCTCCCGTGTCCATTGAAAGCGTTGTGACGACTCCATTCAATGACGAATATCCTCGTCGCTGCCAAGTCCCATGCACAGAGACGCCACATTCTGAACTGTCGATCTTCTTGTGGACCCTGAGAGCTGCTCCCATTATTATTTCTTCCCCTAATGGCTCAACAACTTGGAGAAGAGATTTGCTGTGGGCATTGTAGGCCAATTTATTAGGCGGCGGAGGCAAGTTCATGGCGGATAGGAAAGTAGACGCAGTCTCATAACTGCATCCAATTTGCCTCATAGCATAAACCAGGCGGCGATTTACTTCAAAAACTTTATCAATCCTCTTGGGTGTGTGTTGCCCTTCACTGGTGTATCCACATGCAGCACAGGTGACAGACGATTCTAGTGAACAGCCCATCCTTCTTGTTGGGTCACTGTTTACACTCAGGCTAGACATGCAGCATAATGGGCAGTGTAGATTCGAAATTAAGGCACTTCCACAATTTATGTCCATAATAAAACAAAATTCAGTAGCATCTGTTGGCTTGATGGTATTGGGAATATTATTTACTTTCACGAATGAAGCAGTATCACTTTTTCTGATGAAACTGAAACTTCTACAGCAATATCTTCGTCGCCAACAGCAATCTTTTCTTCCACTGTAATTTCTCAATAGCAGATGCTTCATTCTTTGTGTACCGGTTTCCGTGGAATTGTCGTTTTTTATTTAACTCTGATCTTCAAACACGATCTTCAAACACGACCCTTTTTTGTAGTTCAAATACTAATATCTTGCAAAAAAAACTTGCGGAATAAATTTAGCACATGTGTTTTGAAAATTTAAAAGCTAAACAAAACAAATTCAGTCAGTGAAAGTCACAGTTATTCCTTGCTGCTGTTCAGTTGTATAATATAATTGGCAGTTAAAATATTATTAAACAATATAAAACTTAATAAGATTCTTATAAATACCTAACAAGTTTCAAAATGTTTTGAAACCAAAACTAATTTTTTTCGCCTCAACTCGTACAAAAACTGCTCTATCTTAAAAAGTATTGCGAATTTCATTAGAAAGTGGGTACCATTTTAAAGCTAATAAATTGAGGAATATTTTGAACTAATAAAAAAAATTCGTATTTTTGAAGAAATTCTTGATTTCCAATGTGTACTGCTACCTTAACGAGTACTTGTAACTTAACTACGTGGTTGAAGTGGAACCTTCCAAGATCGATCTCAAAGTAGACGACTCTGGGTTTCAAGGTTACTACCTTCCTTATCATTCTGTCCATAAGGAAGACAGCTCATCGACAAAGTTTCGTATTGTGTACAACGCCTCCCAAAAAACTACAAGTGGCATCTCTCTTAACGACAAGCTTATGTCCGGTCCCAATATTCAGGAAAATATGTCTGCAATTTTACTACGATGGCGACTTTTCAGAATTGTTTTTACAGCCGACATCGAGAAGATGTACTTGCAAGTCCTAGTTTCTGAAAATCACACGGATTTCCAAAGACTGATCTGGAGACCCCATCCGTCTGAACCACCAAAAGACTTCAAACTGCTGAGAGTAACATTTGGAATGGACTGTTCTGCGTATCTCGCAATCAACGTTTCCAAGAAGCTAGCAGAAGATCAAAAAGTAAGCTTTCCTATTGGCTCAAATGTTTTAGCTAACGATTTTTACGTTGATAATTTGATGTCGGGGGCAGATAACCTTCACGATGCCACAAAGAAAAGGTCGGAAATCATAGACGTTTTAAAGGAAGGCGGTTTTGTCTTGAAAAAGTGGGCAAGTAATCAAAACGACGTCCTTAACGACGTCCCCCTAAGTGAACGAGAAATAAGCAAAAGCAAATCAATGCAGTTTGGCACCATAATCAAAACTTTAGGTTTGCATTGGCACCCTATAGAAGATTCTTTCCATTTTAAATTTAAGTTTACACCCAAGATTGACTCTCCAACCAAACGTTCCATACTTTCCGATGTTAGCAAGTTATACAGGGTGTTCCATAATTGACCGGAATAGTATAGGACGCAATTCCTAAATATTTACCCGGCCCCCGCCAATGAAAAACGGCTAACTAATTGGCCGCCCTTTCGGTCGTGCATGAAATCTTGCACTGGAGCTACACAAGAATGTAGTACTTTTAGTTTGGTTTGTTTGAATTTACATCTGATAAAAATTACAGGTTCAACTAGTTTTCAAAAAAAAAAAATTAGGATGCTGTTCATTTTGATAGGTTGTTGCATTATTGTTAAAAAAAACTTGATGTTGACCATCAGTTTAAACATAACAATTATTGTATTTTTCATATTTATGCTGGGTAGGTATGTACATATATATTCCGGCTTGTGTGCATGATCAGAGACCCGCTTATTGGTTGGTTGGTTGGTGGACATATATTTTCAGGCTTGTGTGCTTGGTCGCAAGGACCCGCTTATAAACCATCGTCAAGTAGGACAGCACAAGACACACACAAACACTTATGACAGATGTTGCCATCTGTCGCCACCTCCGCAATTTAGACATGTCCCTGAAGGGTAGGGAAATTTTCTCCATTGACCTGTACCCATGGTGAACTGCGCAATGACCGCCCACAGGACTTTCGGACCCAACAGATTTTACGAGCACGTACTCCGCATATACTCGACAAACACAAACATCCATGCCTGAACGGGATTCGAACCCGGACCCAGCAGCTCCAGAGGCACCCGCTTATAAGATTTCGTCAAGTAAGACAACCACAGAAGGACTTATTACTGACAGAGAAAGGAAGTACACCCAGGGCGAAGGCGGGAATCGCACCCGTTACAGCGCGCAGACTGCTAGCGTAATTGTCTGCGATCCAAACCATTACAACATCCGGGCACCTGCTTATTTATATTAATAAAAGGAAAAAAATAGTAAACAGCACAAAGAAGGAGGGTTTGTATGGCTTAACGGTGCATGTATGTGTAGTGGTTCTGCTATTGTTTTTTATGGGTCGATCCTAAAAAAGAATCGACCCTTCAAAAATTTGTTCATGTGTTTGCAAATAAAGTTGAAAACAAACGAAAATATAGGGTGGGTGAAATTATGTGTTTACTCATACTACGATATTTTCTACATATCCGCCATTAGCAGCAATAACGTGACGCAGTCTTATAGCAAAATTACCGGCCGCCTGTTTGAAAATTTCTGGTGGGATGGCGTCACATGCAGCAGAGATGTATTGCTTTAGTTCCTCAATTGTTTCGGGATTGCGACGGTACACTTGATCTTTTAAATATCCCCACAGAAAGAAATCACAGGGGGTCAAGTCTGGTGAAAGAGGAGGCCAATCCATACCACTTCCTGTATGTGTGGGATAGTCCAATGCAATCACACGGTTATTGAAATGTTCGCTCAAGAAATTAAACACGTCGGCCGTGCGATGGGGTCGGGCACCGTCTTGCATGAACCACGAAGTGCTTTCAGCGTCATCTAAGGCATTTTGAATCGCCACAAATTCACGAAGAATCTCTAGGTAGCGGAGGGCAGTAATAGTTCCGGTTCTGAAAAAGGGGCCAATGAGTCCTTTGGACGAAATGGCGGCCCAAACCATTACTTTTGGTGGATGCAGAGATGATGGAACTGCAACATGGGGGTTTTCTGTTCCCCATATGCGCCAGTTCTGTTTATTAACGTAGCCATCCAGCTGAAAGTAGGCTTCATCCGAAAACCAAATGTTGTCTACATTTATATCACCAACATCAATCATTTGCACCATATCGTTAGCGAATGTCTCCCGTGAATTAATTGAAGCAGCGGTGAGAGGTTGCCGAGTTTGAATTCTGTATGGAAACATGTGCAAGCCCTGCCGCATGAGACGATACGTCGACGTTGGCTTGATTTGAACCGTAGTTGCAACACGGCGGACGGATACACAAGGCTGCTTTCGTATTACTGTTTCCACCAGCTGAGCATTAGCAGTGGTTGTTTGCGAAAATCTTCTCCCGACAAATCCAGCTCTCTCATCATTCACGTTCCCAGTTCGTTGAAATTTTTCAAACAGCATCCTTATTGTGTCGAATTTTGGTCCTTTGGTAACATTAAACTTCTTTTTGAAACTCCGTTTTGTTGCATTAACATTGTGTTCTAGGCGGTGAAATTCCAACACCAAAAAAATCCTCTCCTCTAAAGAATAAACCATATCTTCACAGCAAGCTGGAGATTAATGAAAAGCACACGCTTTCAGCAGAAAGGCGATTTAAATATTCCCCGACTCCTCGCGACACTTTTCCCATCAGCCAATCAGGTGAATCTGGTGACTGTTCGCTACACTGACGTCATGGTTCTGTTTTGTTGAAGCCAAATGTTCATGTCATATTGAGCCAAGTTGCCAAGCTGTAGTTTATTTATTTTACAAGCACGACATTTTGATTTTCAATCAGAAGTATAATTAGTATTTGACAAAAAGTGGAAATAGAAATATTTTTTTGACATTTGTTCTTATTTTTTC
This sequence comes from Hylyphantes graminicola, assembly GCA_023701765.1. NCBI lineage: Eukaryota > Metazoa > Arthropoda > Arachnida > Araneae > Linyphiidae > Hylyphantes > Hylyphantes graminicola. The sequence continues at coordinate 67,730,731 of CM043120.1, read as the reverse complement.
GATAAAAAATGTGGAAAAGTCGTTTTTTTACAAAAAATTGTTACTTAGAGCCCATTTTCCACACAAGATTTATTTATATATCTTAGACAAAAATCATTTAGCACAGCTTTTAGTTCAATTTTAAGTGTTATAAATAAGCAATTTTTATGGATTTTCTTTCTTAAATTCAATTTATATACATAAAAGGCAAAGTCCTAACTCACTGATTGACTCACTCAACGCCTAGCCAAAATTACTGAAGGTACAGCTACCAAATTTTATTAAAATATTCTTTTTATGTCGTAGGTGTCACTTGAATAGCGATTATAATTTACCGATGGAGTACTGGCCAGTGGGGAAGGGATCAATTGGTATAAAATAATTGTTTACATAAAAAAAATATCCGTTATTAAGGGTACACCCGTGCAACGCCGGGTTTATAAAGCTAGTACTTTTATATATCATTTGCAATAAGTAAAGTAGATGGGTAAAATTGCCTCTTTTGTTCTAAATGTGAAAGCTAAACTTTATATCACCCTTTAATTTAATTTTGAAAAAAAAATTGGGTAGTACCCTTTACAGCGCGCGGACTGCTAGCGATATGGCCTGCGATCCAAACCCCTCGGCCATCGATCCCCACATGACACCCTAAATTGTCTCCGTGTTGGTAGATGGTGCGATTGGTAGGTTCAGTCTCTACCCTACTATGGAACTAATTGGTCCCAACACATGCACATTTCGACAAACTGTACACTTCTATCGCAAAACGTTTAGCTCCTTCCAATTTTCAAACATCCAGCTCGAATTTGAAACACACCAAATTATTTAAATCGAAATCCAAACACAAAAATTCCATTTTCGTAGTTATTAATCATTTTTAGCTGTTTTAGGAACTGTGATGTAACAGAATCTGCAAATTGTAAAATTACTAGGCAATATGTCGATTCAACCAAACCGAACTCAAAACAAATGCATCCCTTCGTCAACACATTCTCGTGCTGCCCTAGTTCAAGTATGCAACCACGACCAAAACCAGTGATCAATTGGCTTTTTACTATTTTTCGGAGGGGCCGGCTCAATATTTCGGAATTGCATCAATTCCTATTCCGGTCAATTATGAAACACCCTGTACGATACTTTAGGCTGGATCACGCCAGTTACCATCATCGGAAAAATATTGATGCAATCAATTTGGCTAACCGGCCATGATTGGGACGCAGAAGTTTCGGAAGAGATCAAAGGTCGCTGGACTTATTTTGCGCTAACCTTACATGAACTAGAGGCTCTAAAAATCCCACGTTGGGTAGGATATATTACAGACCAAAATTCCCCTATTGAATTTCATGTATTTTGTGACAGTTCTACTCAAGCTTACGCCGCTACTGTCTACATAAGTGTACAGAATAGTAACACCCGTTCTAAGCATCTCTTGATTTCAAAGACAAGGATTGCTCCTTTGAAACCAGTTTCGATTGCGCGCCTCGAACTTTGTGCTGCAGTTTTAGGTGCTAAACTAACTTGTCAAGTTCTTACAGATTTAAGAATATCACCCAACAGCATCTACGCCTGGACAGACTCTACAATAGTACTGGCCTGGCTCAGAGCTCCACCGAGTCGCTGGAAGCCTTTCGTGGCCAACAGAGCTGCTGATATCCACGACAAGTTGCCAAGTGCCCATTGGAGGTATGTTCCTTCTAGTTCCAATCCCAGTGATTTAGGCACTCGTGGACTCTCACCAAATGACCTTATCCACAACAAGATGTGGTGGCACGGCCCGAAGTTTATCGCCGAGCCAAAGGAAGATTGGCCAATTGAACCACAAACTACTCCAACAGAGTTGGAAATTCGTACAACAAGTCTCAGTGCTTCAATTTTCACTCAATCTCAATTTCCCTCTGACTCTCTAATCTCTAGGTATTCCATTTTCAGAAAGCTCATCAGAATTACTGCATGGTGCCTAAGATTTATCTTCAATTGCAAAATCAAATCTTCAGAGCGTTTAAAAGACCAATTAAGTGCTTCTGAACTCCAAGCTTCTACCTCGCGTTTGATCAAATTGGTCAAGGAAGACAGTTTTCAAACGGAACAGAAACACTTGAGGTCTAAACAACTTCCTGCATCTAACCCTTACATTTCTCTAAGTATCTTTTTAGATGGTGATGGTTTAATTAAAGTAGGTGGTCGTCTTGAACACTCAAAGCTATCAGAAGAACAAAAGCACCAGATTTTGCTGCCCAACAATCATCACTTCACCCATCTCCTTATCAAGTACTATCATGAGAAGGCTCTTCATGCAGGAACTCAAGCAACTTTATCCCTTATTCGACAAAGGTATTGGTTTAAATCGGGAAGAGATAAGGTAAGAAAAATCATTTTTTCTTGCATGGTGTGCTTTCGTACCAAAGCTCGAAACCCTTCTCAAATCATGGGAAATTTACTTAAAGAACGAGTTACCCCATCGAGACCATTTCAAAATGTAGGTCTAGATTTTGCCGGACCTTTACACACCAAACCTAACATGAAACGCTCTACCCAGGTTAAAATTCCTGCTGGAAAATGTTTGCTTTTTAGCTTCGCATGCTGGAATCCAGCAAAATAAAAAAGCATAAACTAGCAAGAATACTTGCTGGTTCCAGCATGGAATTCCAGCTTGCCATGTGCCGAATTCGAACGCCTACACTTGCTGGTCCAGCAGGAATTACCACCATACCATGTGCCGAATTCGAACGCTATTTTTGCTTGTCCAGCATAGTTTTCCAGCATACTATGGTGGTTTTTTATGCTTGTCCAGCTTACAAAACTAGCATGGGTTGCTAGAAAATTTTGCTGGGCCCAGCATACAAAAAATAGCATGGTATGCTTTTCCGCTTTGCTTTTCTAGCATAAATATAAAAGTTTCGGAAACTGGAAACTAGAGGGCGACACTAAAGAAAGTAACAATTTCAAAAATGCATTTATGTGTACGGAGAAGTAAAAACCCTCAAGGCTGACTTCTTATTCTTCTCCTTGATTCCCCGTTGGGGTAGTTGGGGAATCGAACTGGGGATCTTCTGCTCTGCAGTCCGCTGTCTTGCCAACTGAGCCAATCAGTCATACTTGATTATAGCCCAGTACAGTTGTTAAACATTGGCCCGCAGTACTCGTGTTCAGTTTAAGTTACTGTATTGCAGGCGCACTGTCATGCTTGGATAATTAATTTTATCAATAAGGGCTCTATTAGAGAAATTAGCAAGCAGTTTTTTTTTTAATTTTTAACTGCCAGATTTTTAAGATTTCAATCAATGTCATTTTTTTCCTTTAAATGAAAAAAAAAGGTCTGTAAAGTGTCATTAAAATTAACCATATTTATCGATTTTTGTTATAATCCAGAGTGGTTTCATGTAACTTCTCATTATTAATTTCATCGTGTTTCGTTTATCATTATTTTTTTAATTTTAAAAATAATTAATTAAAAAATAATAATAATAAAAGAAACGCGATTAAATAATGAGAAGTTAAAATGAAACCATCCTAAATTATTTAATAGTCAGTACTAATTAAATTAAAAAGGAATTTGAATTTAAAATATGGTTGTTTAATATTTAAAAGATTACGTTCTGCTATCTATGTTTGTAAATAATTTTTTTTATCTATCAGTTATTATCTTTAAAATGATAGTTATTAATTATCGATAAATCTTATCGATGTGCTTCTGCATCTTTAAAATTTTCTTGGTTATACTGTTGTATTACTTTTTAAGATAAAAGTTCACCAATTTAAATTAGAAATTTAAATGCAAACAGTGAAACTATAAATACTATTGGATACATAATAAAAGGCGGTAATTCTCTTTTTGAGACCGTTGATAGTCTCAAAAATTAATTTTCTATAAATTGATTCTTTTAGGTTCTATTGCAGAATATAAAATATGTAATGTACAATAATAAATCTTTCCAATTTTTGTTAGGGTACAACTGAAATAGTATTTAGGAGACATAGAAAATGTTTACTTTATTGTTTTTCAGAAGCTTTTCCCTCATCGTACAGTTATTAAAAGCGTTCGTATATTTAAAAAGAATTAACGATAAATAATAATAATAATAATTATAATAAGTAACTATGAACAGGAAAAAATTAATTCAGTAATTATTACTATTAAGTTGTCGTATTAAAAAATGGCAATGGGAAAAAATATAATTAATAATAAACATTGTAATTGTTACATGAAAAATGAAATTTACCTTTAATAAAATTAATAGCTCTGGTATATTAAAAAAACTAAACGTTTAATAATAATAATAATAATATAAAATGTAATATAATAATAATATAATAATATAATAATTATATAATAATATAATAATAATATAATAATGACAATATATAATATAATAATAAATAAAAATAAAAACAATTCTGAACAAAAAAAATTATTTAATTATTATTAAATGATAGTATTAAAAAGGATTGGCAATGGAAAAACCGAACTTGACACGAAAATTTAGTTTATACTTGAAACAGTAAAATCGCTTCTGTTTTATATACTAAATTGACCTTATTTAGCTTTAATAGATGCATGATGTTGCTGGAAATTTATTTAATAAAAATTAATAATAAATTATTAAATGAAAAATAAAATTTACCTCTGCCCCCAATCCTCGAATAAAGGTACGAAATGCTAGAAGCGTATTATACTAGGAAGCTGGATATTTAGCATATTATGCTGGAAAGCATAAGAAAGCCAAAACTAGCTTATTTTGCTACCTACCATATCATACTGCTAACAAGCTAGGTATGCTATTAAGCATAGCATGCTTGTGCATAGCTTCCCATGCTATGAACTAGTATGCTGGGTACCAGGATACCTACCATATTATGCTGGCAAGCATAAAAAAGCATAAAATAGCTTAGCAAGCTATCTACCTTGTCAAGCTGGTAACAAGCTTGAATTGCTAAAAAGCATGACATGCTTGTGCATAGCTTCCCATGCTAGGACCTTGTATGCTTGCAACCTAGCATATAATGCTGGCAAGCATAAAAAAGCATATTCCAGCACAACCACCAAGCAAACAAAGCAAAACCCAGCAGAAACTAGCAAATTTTTGTTGCTGGTACAAGCATAAATTTTGACCTGGGTAAAGTAATCTTAAAATCTTACCTCGCAATCTTCATATGCTTCTCCACAAAGGCAGTTCACTTGGAAGTCGTTTCCGACTTAAGTACTCAAGCTTTTTTGGCATGCTTAAGGAGATTTATTGCGCGTAGGTCAAGACCCAGTAATATTTTTTGCGATAACGCCGCTAACTTCAAGGGCTGTAAAACTCTTCTTGACGAACAACTTTCGATCTACAAATCGGACCCTATCCAAAACTATTCTGCAGAAGAAGGTATCAAGTGGCATTTTATTCCCCCACGTGGACCTCACCATGGAGGACTATGGGAGTCCAACATAAAATCAGCCAAAACCCATCTGCTCAAGATTACCAAAGCAGCCATTTTAACTTTTGAAGAGCTCTACACTTTGATCACGCAAATCGAGGCCTGTCTAAACTCAAGACCCTTGACACCACTTTCTTCTGATCCAACAGATCTAGAACCTTCGACACCAGGACACTTTCTAGTCGGTGAACCACTCCTTTCCTTTCCCAACCCTAATTCTCAAACTCTTATGTCTCTCGTTACTAGGTGGCAGCTAATCCAAGCTCTTAATCTACAGTTTTGGCAGCACTGGAGCGCTAACTACCTCAACGAACTTCAGACCAAAGCCAAGTGGAGAACTGCTCAGCCTAACCTCAAGGTTGACCAGCTGGTTCTTCTCAAGGAGCCCAACCAGCCACCGATAAGATGGAACCTGGCCCGGATACAAAAGACCTTCCCTGGCCAAGACGGTCACGTGCGGGTTGTTGAAGTCCGCACGACCTCCGGACTGTACAGAAGACCCATCACTCAGATCTGTCCCCTTCCCGAAGAAGATTCGAGTTGGACGAGCCGTCCAACGGAGGCGGAGGATGGTCTGCACAAGAGCTACCACACGACCCACGCTTCACTCCACCAGTCTTGGAAAAATACTGATGCAAATCACCACCACGTGAAGTGAACTGAGATGACTCCGGAACTTTTCCTTTAAAGGAATTGAACGTGTTTTCTCTTCCAGTGACAGTGACTCTCACTCGCTCTCTCGAGAAGAGACAGCTCTCGTACTGTTCGAATTAACGAAATTTTGTAATCAGCAAGTTGCTACCTCACTATATGTTCGAGTTCTTTTTGTTCAACCATTCTGTATTGTTTTATAAATTAATTAAAGTAATAGTGAACGTAGCACTTTGTTTCTTTGCCATAACTCCTACTGAAGCACATCTTACACTTCGCCCCCAACCAACCTATTTTAATGGATTTCAAGATTTATTTATTTTTATTAATTAGCTTAATAGCCCAAATATTCTAGTTTCCTAAAGTGCCAGAAGCAAGAAGTTTAATTTTATGTCATCCAGAAATGAAGTTTTGACTATTTTAATAACCAACAAAAGTAGTCGAATTCAACCGGAAGTCTTATTTCAGAACCGAAACTAAGTTTATAAACGCTTATATTTAATTAGTAATTATTTTTTCCTAGTTTTTTAATTAATTTTTAATATACAAGGTGTTATTAAAAAGCTACATTATTTAAGTTTGTTATCAAGTTTGCTTTGGTAATCTGGAAATAAAATTTATTAATTCTTTACCTTTTCAATACAAACTTTTTTGAACATTAGATGTTTCAGAACGCATTTATGAGAAATGTAAATTTTGCTTTACAAACTTTCACTCAAAACATGATTAAACAAAATGTTTTATTTTTATAGGTATCTTCACCAATTTTTTTCCAGCACATTCATAAAACTGTTTTACAAGCAACGAACTAGAATCTTAGGGTCTTTATGTAATTTAATTTTTTTATAGCTGGTTTTTTAACGGAGCAATATTTTGCGAAAGCCTTGAGTATTGAGCTTCGAAAAACAATAACTTTTTTCCCCTTTTCAATATATCTTAGATTTTAGCTTATTGTCTTTAACAGAGTTGGGTTAGCACAGTAGTATACTTAAAGAAAATTTAGTTATCGTAAGTAGTTTTTATGAAATCAGGTTTTGAATAATGTTGTTTTACTCCCTATTTTAACTACAAAATAGCCAAAAACTTATTAAAAAGGAGTTTGTATTTTCATTTTTCTTTGCTTTTTCTGTATATACGTGTTAAAAAAATCTTTAGATACTTAATAAATACCGTTTTTAAATAAAATTGCCTCGAACATAGTCGTAGGCGGATACCTTAATGTCCATACAATTATAAAAATAGTGCATATTTAGGCAATATATATATTTTTTGAAAGCTCAATTATATTAAGTTTTGACATTAAATTAAATTTGCATTTATATCTTACCTTTATACAGGGTTTTAGCCACTTATGACTGACACAAATAGAGTCGATCCAAACAGAGAGAAAAGTCCAAGATTCCTCACAGTCAAATACTAAACTGCCCAACAGGCCAACACCAAAGATTCTGAGGCTAAGCATTGAATTGAACTTACAAACATAGTGATACCTCAGCAATAAATTTAGTTCCATTTAAGTTTTTCTGTGATTTTTGCCCATTGGCCTTGGTCCTGGTCTTTTGCCACTAGTGGGGACGGGAGACCAAGAGATAGAGGACTGTGAGACCCAGACAACCAGACGTCCCCCCCCCCCAGACCCCCAAGACAGGAAATGAAGGAAATAAAATCTCCCTTCTCCGTCTCACAGGTCAAAAAACAGCTTGTCCAGCTATTATTTCGAGCCAACTGACAATCAGTCATCTTTTTAATAAAATATATTGCATTAAAAATAATTTTAAAAATTTGCTATTTTATACGTACTAATATTGGTGTGTAATATTTATATTTCATTAATAAAAAAAACATATTTCGGAAAACTAATTTAGAATCATTCAGTTTTATTCCTATTTCATTCAAATTTAAAAAAAAATCAGAGCTATAATTTTGATATCAAATGACTTTTCGCATTTAAAGCTGTTTTTAAAATTAAAAATCATGAACATTGCAATAATTGTAACGAATTTAACGAAAATAATAATTTTTTGCATTTTTTAAAACAATGGAATAGAATTAGCCTCTTTCAACTAAGAGCAATAATCCTGAGCATTTCAGGACCAATTTTAATTTCAAACAACAAATATTTTAGTAATTTTCAAATAAAAAATATTTTCTTCATAAATTTAAGTTATTAAATTTTTAAGAAAAAAATATGCCATTTAAATTTCTACGGGCCCCTGCGCAATGCATATTTTGCCTACTGTCTCTATCCACCCAGACATTGATTCGAAGACCCTCTGGACGTACGACAGAAAAAAATGGTACACATTGTCACGCGCCTTTCAAATGAAAAAAATACATAATATATTTTTAATTGTAAATTAGAACAGAATTTGAAAGAAGGGTAAAGACAGATATTCGGAAATCTCCATGATGTTGATAACAAAATTCTTTTTTTAATTATTTCAAATTAAAAAAAAAAAGAAAAGTCGGCGTTTTCCTTCTTTTTTTTTGGCTTTGAGAATTTTAAAAATACCTGTTTTTAACTGAATTCTAAAGTATAAATAAATTCTGCTCCAAAACATTCTTATAAATTAAGCGTATCTAGGGATATTTTTTAAAAATCCGAATAAGCTTTTTTTAATTTGACAAGCATAAATGTTATAGTAATCAATTACTTCCTCCTGATGGAACTTGTTTTTCATTCAAAATTACAAAATGTCTTTTTAAAACCAAAACTTAGCAACAAAATAAACATCAAAAATATCTTTTTGGGGCCCCTTTAGAGCGAAGTAGCCAAATAAGATGCTATTTATCAATAGCTTATTACAACCCTGATCAAAAAGGGCCCCTAACTAACGTCTTTCGCGGAATTCAGTGGAAATTGTATCCCCGAAATAGATAACGAAAACTTATCTTGGGCCTGTACTACGTGTTGTGCGTGTGTGTGTGTGGGGGGGGGGGGTCTTTTACCCCTTTTAAGCTCGTGTGTTGACGTGTCGTGTTTGTTTTTCAGCTGGAGCGATAAAAATTCCTGACTTCAAAAAGAAAAAAATATCTTTCCGGGAGTAAAAACGTAAATTCTAAGGGGGCCTATTCTATTGTGAAGTGGAAACTGCGGCAGTGGCGGATCTAGGATTTTTCTGAGGGAGGGGCGCACCCAAAAACTTGTCTGAAAACCCAACTATACTATCCCAAAAGCTGGGACGCAACTAAAAAAAATTTCTGGGGGAAGGGAGAGGGTTAAATTTTATCATTTTGTTTTTAAATATTTTTTTTATCAATTATTTTTAATTAACATTATTTTATTTTTTTATTTACATTAATTATTTTTGATTTACATTATTTTTTAATTAAATTCTCCATGGTAAATACATATTTTTACAAGTATTTTTTTTAATAATTACTCTAACATTAGTTTTTACTTTACCTAACTAACGTTTATATTGTTAAATATATTATTGATGGATACTTTAAAAAATAAGTGCATTAAATAGGGAAAAATCAATGAATGGGAATGCTCTTGTTTTCACTTTTCTGTGTACTTCGATTGCATTGGCTGATTTGGTTTCACTCTAAAAATGAACGAAATAGATGAAGTAGATAATTGCAAGCTTTCTTTAACAAATGTTTTTAACAAGAATCGCCAGAATATCGGCAAAACTTAGCGAATATTGGAGGAAATCGATGATTTTCTTCCGATTTTAACCAGCTTTCCCGGTTCTTTGAGGTTTCATACGGTAAATTACGAAAAGTGCAATACTTAATTTTGCAGCAATCTTATAGTATTTTGCAAGTGTAAAAGATGAATATTATGTTTCGCAAATATTTTTCAATCAAGCATTTTAAATTTTTTTCAAATAATTTTCACACCAATATTGCACCGCATCGGTAAAACGTAGTTTATAATGCATTGGGTGATGGGTATGAGCCGAGATTGGCCAATACTGCTGTGCTACTTTGGAAGGTGTTTAAGTTCCTTTTAATATCCCAAAAATGACTACCAAACTATTAACGTATGTCGAATGGGTGTGGTGATTTAATTTTGTCTAAGTTTTTCTTTTAATTTTATTTTCAATAATAACAAAAAAATGGTCAACAGGTCTTGAGGAGGGGGCGCGCGCCCCCCGCGCCCCCTGGCTAGATCCGCCACTGAACTGCGGGGCCCCTAAAATGTGCGGGGCCTGTAGGCAATTGCCTACCTTGCCTAATTGGTAATCCGGCCCTGTGTGTCTGTCTTACTTGATGAAAGTTTATAAGTGGGTCTCTGACCAAGCACACAAGCTTGAAAATATATGTGTACCAACCAATCCCTTACACGTGATAAACGTGTAGGAACGTGTGACGTCAGAATCTGGGCAGGTGGACAACCCTGTCCGAGCAGTTCCCTGCACAAGAAATACCGTGTGAAAAGGCCTTTATACACCCAAAAAATCCCAAGCTTACCTCTGCCTGGTGTCCAGCCTGTTGGCCATCTCCATGATGTGGTAGAGGGAGCTGTTGACGGGGACGCGCAGGGTCCAGCTCCGCTTGATGTCGGTCCCGCTCCCGACCCACACGGACAGCTGGGTGCTCATCTTCTCGCCCCGGGTCCGCTGGAACTCGCTCAGGGCTTCCTCTTCTGGAAAAGAGAAAAAAAAGTAGGGTTGAAACAGAAAATGCCGCAGTGGATTCTTTAACATAGTGACTGGGCGACACTAATGTCGCCCAGTAAAAGAAAAATGTCGCCTAGTAACATGAAAATAAATTCACTGGGCGACAGTGAAAGAAAACTTAAATTCTCACAACACAAACCCCATATCTATTCTATGAGAAATTGAAATTCTATTTTGAAGAAAAAAATTTGCAAGTTGTAGCCAATTGTTGTTTATCAGATTTTGCTCGTTTATTACAACCCTGTGTGACCAAAACCAAAACCTTTCCAGTAAAGTGGTTCGTTCTTCTCTCCCCTGCATGAGTAAATTTTTCCCAACCTCTTCAGTCTGTGACAATTACACATATAATTAACAAAGGTTAGAAACATATATATTTTAATTTATAGACTTTGAACCTAGGTACGCAAATCTCGCCAATGTTTTTATATCAAAGTTCATGTCCTACAGCTGTTTAAATACATCAAAATTTTACTAAATGGATATTTTTTTAAAAAATTGAAAGCCAATAACTTAATAAATGGGACTGAAATCATTTAAATTGATATATTTAGTTACTAATTATTGATGAGAAATCGTTCCGCCCTCTTTCCCTCCCCCCCCCCAAAAAAAGAAAAAATGTAAGCCATGTCGCCCAGTGAAAAATCCTTAAAAAATTCACAATAAAATGGCACCGCCTCCACACAGCATGTGTGTTCAACCAATACCACCTAGATTAGAAGGCCGGCGAACTAAATGCTTGACGTCATATAAGTGGACCGATTCTGTGGTTTTGACCGATGATCATTCGTGACTAGATCTTGCATTTGAATAAGTTTTTAAGATAAGATGGTTCAAGATGCGACGTCATCTTAAAATACGATGTTATCGGTCAACAAATCGAAATTGGTCTACTAGTCTGATGTTGTGTTGCTTAGTTTTTCGGCCTTATAATCTAGGTGGTATTGGTTCAACGCGAAAAAAGGCACCAAACATAGTATTAATTCTATATATTAGCCATTTGCACGATTAGTTTGGATAGTTTCATTTCTTGTTGTTGAAAATTGAATGATTATTTCTTGTCGTTTCCTAAATTACTTACTCATAGCTTTTAAATAGATGCAAATCATTTCATATCAACATGCAAAGAATCTCTTCATTAATGAAAAAAAGTCAAAACCTAAAATTAAAGTCTTCAGAACAAAATCATCTTAGAGCGTGACTCCAGGGTCAAAGTACAGTTGGACGTCGTTAACGCGAACTCGCTTTAACACGAAGTTTTGCTTAAGATAAACAGAAAGTATTTCCTCAACCAACAAATCTATGAGCTAATGTTTAAAAAAAACTTTTTACGCGAAACTTCTTTGAATTAAAGAATCTCTTTGTGAAATATACATGACGTCATATCAAACTGATTTATCTTGCAAAAGTAAATTTCTTTTAATTTGCTATTTAAAAGAAATAAGTTTCTCAAGTTTTGAACAGCAATGGAGCTTGTCCTCTGGAACTCTCTCAGAGCATCCTCTTCTAGAATGAATCCAATGAATCATTCTTTTTCAGAAACCACTATACAGTGGAATTTCAATTAGCTGAATTCAGATTATCCGAATCGGAACTCGCTCAGGGCTTCCTCTTCTAGAATGAATCAGTGAATCATTCTTTTTCAGAAACCGCTATACTGTGGAACTTCAATTAGCTGAATTCAGATTATCCTAATCGGAACTCTCTCAGGGCTTCCTCTTCTAGAATGAATCAGTGAATCATTCTTTTTCAGAAACCACTATACAGTGGAACTTCAATTAGCTCAATTCAGATTATCCTAATCGGAACTCGCTCAGGGCTTCCTCTTCTAGAATGAATCAGTTAATCCTTATTTTTCAGAAACCACTATACAGTGGAATTTCAATTAGCTGAATTCAGATTATCCGAATCGGAACTCTCTCAGGGCTTCCTCTTCTAGAATGAATTAAATGAATCATTCTTTTTCAGAAACCACTATACGGTGGAACATCAATTAAACGAATTCAGATTATCAAAATCGGATAATGATAATCTTTTGCGGTAAAAGCATAACTTTGATACACAGCAAAACTGGAAAATTCACGCCCCAAATGTAGTGGTGGCAGTTAAAACGTTCCAGGATCCCGGTGCTATCTTGCACTTACATTTTAAAGAGTGTAAAATATCGTATATATGGATATCCACAATGCCTTTTCAAAGAGGGTTAATAAAGGGTTGAGTAAGCAAACAGCTTACCACTGGTTGTTGGTCGCTCACAGTGTTTCGAGTTTATGTCCAGAAGACTCGAGTTGCTGAGAGTCGGCAGAATATAGTAGGATTCTAAGAATGAACCGATGGATCCGTCTTTATGCTGACTTTGGACGATGGAATGGATGGCTGCCTCCAAGTCGAACTCTCGCATGTGGCTCTGGGTGGCTATCAAAGCCTGGAAACACCAGAAATATGTTAAGGAAATGTTTATGTGCTACAACTTAAGTGTGTCCGGCTCAAACAGCCATCTTATTAATATTAAGTTAAGGTTTTTAAAATATTAGACATTGAAAGCAATGTGTGATAATAACTAAATACATAAAAGCTATATTTTCAAAAGTTATGTAACAAAAGTAATGCATAAATTAATTTATTATCCTCTGAATTTAAGATTGTTTGGAAACAAATATTTTTCACTTCGAGTTATATAAAAAGTATTTTCTAAATTGAAATATTGTTTAAATTTTGATGTGTATGTTGGTTTTATCCCTTCATCTACTGACGGTACTTATAAGTACCATATACAAGGTCAGTTTTGCTTTTCATTGTTCGTTTGAGGGAAATAGATGGTATTTTTGCATTATGAATTAATGCAATATGCAGTTTCAACACCTCGATGGATATCGGTTAAAAATTTGAGACAGTTATATTAATTGATATTATATTACATGAAAATATTTACATTATATTACAAGATTTAAATTACGTTTTACCTGAACTACCAGAGCAGTTGTTTTAACGTTTTCGACGGTTCCGTTCCTGAACTGTCGCTTCTTCAAATCCTTCTCCATGTCTATCAACGTCCTTTCGTCAAGGGTTAAGTCAGAAGAATTATATATGCAAGCAAGAGCAATTGTGGCCATTGCTTGGTTGTCTGAAAAATTTCAACCTTGCAAATTTATTGCATTACATATTGTTTGGTTTTATGTAGTCCCGCTCATGTTATGGAAACTGGAAAGCTACTTGGGCTACACCATTTTTAAAACAAGTAGTACATAAGGCTGTGGTGAGCCTAGTGGTTATTGTCTTGGTCTAGGAATAGGACGGACCCGTGATCGAGACGCAACACAGACACAACACAAACAGTTGTGTCTTTCTTACATGACGAAGGTTTATAAGCGGGTCTCTGATCAAGCACATAAGCCTAAACATATATGTTTCCCAACCAACCAAGTAATACATAAACTTTCAGCACATCCTCTTCACTCCTGAAACAAATCCTACGCAGATTTTTCATGTAAACACATTTTTTAAAACTTTTATATCTTTTAAACTATGGTTTTTTTTATGAATTTTGAAACATTAGCGTTTAACATTTAATGAGAGGCCGATAATTTAAAATATTCGAGGTTTGAAGTATTAAAAATACACTGTTTGCTGTCCATATGAATGAACAAACTACACTGCTCAAAACAATTAGGGGAGCACTTCTAATTCCAACTTTAACTTCACTCCCAACTTTTTAATTTTTATCCAATAAATCTAAAATTTGTTAAATAGGTTCACTATGCATTCGAAATGAAATAGTAAAAAACAGGAGAAAAAACCTTAAGTTTTTAATACTTAAATTTAAAGGGGGGAAATAGAATAATAACTTTTTAATAAATTATAACAATAATTTTTTCAAAACTTTTTTTGTTAAAAATAGTTGAAATACATTTTTAAACATCTAAAAAATGCAAGCATGAAAAATTTAGGGTCAATTTATTTTCTAAAACTGTTTTAAAGTGAAATTTATTTTTCCATATTTTTCATATTTTCATTAATATTTTAAAAAATATTAAATTCTTCAAAATACGTTATTCTTCCATATAATGATGTATCTAACGATACATAAGTTGCGAATTTAACTTAGTCAGAAAAAAATCACAAGCTGATGATTCCCAATGGAATCATCGGGAGCGAAAGGGTTTAAAACATGTGCTCCCCTAATTGTTTTGAGCAGTGTAGCTCTAACAGTTTCTTGCAATTAATAGCCCATTCTGACATCGGTTTTTATGCAAAAATATGCGTATATTTACTAGAAAAAAAATTTAGAAGTTTTGGAAAAAACGTTTGTCATTTGACCTACGATATGTGGTCAACTTTCAAAAGCAATCTCGGTATATGTTAGAAA
Organism: Hylyphantes graminicola; assembly: GCA_023701765.1. Taxonomy (NCBI): domain Eukaryota; kingdom Metazoa; phylum Arthropoda; class Arachnida; order Araneae; family Linyphiidae; genus Hylyphantes; species Hylyphantes graminicola. The sequence continues at coordinate 67,715,689 of CM043120.1, read as the reverse complement.
TTCTGCTCTAAAAAGTGTAATCTTCCACTACCCATGTTTTTCAGCTACTGCAATACGATATCGGAACAACAGAAAAAAATAATAAGCGCGTTTACATGAGCCATCGAATCCATGGAATGCCAAAATCCTCAATAGGAAAGAAGAGGTCGAGCAGGATTTCAAACCCAAATAATAGTCTGTGGTTTAATCCATGGTATGAAACATCAAACCATCCTTCATTGGAGGGTTTGCGAAACCCCCCAATGAACCCTGCAATTCCGGTTCTGACTGGGAGAAAATCCGCAAGAGGGAAAAATGGCTGAGTTTGCTCTTCAATTCAATGATTCGATATATCATGTAAACGCGACTAATGATATTTTGACCGAATGAACAGATTTATAGTTACTAATATATTCAGTTGCTCACCTATCCAAAAAGGTCTGCTTCGATTATTGTAAGCAGCAGCAATCCTCTCGACGTCTTTTTCCGTCATTTTGTCCCCGGCATTGCACAGTGCCAGGATGTCAAAGGGGTTAGGGGCAGTAGTGCTGTCCTCTACTTTCCGCCGAAGTTCCGAGACAAGGTCTTTTCCATGGAAGTCTCGAGGATCAATACACGTGACCAACAATGCATGAATGAAGGTGGCTAAGTCTTTCTTTCTTACCTGTCCATCTCTGAAAGTATTATTAGTGTAAGGCATTATTAGAATTAGTTATTTGTATATGTATTAGACCAGTGGTTCCCAACCTGGGAGCGATCGCCCCCAAGTGGGCGATTTGTGTTATCAAGGGGGCAATAAATAGTTTGGGGGCGATAGGGGGGCGATGAGTATTCAAAGGGGGGAAATTAAAATAATATACTATACTGTAGTACAATAAAACCATTCTAACTTTTTATTGATTACCTTGACAAGTTAAAATGACATGCTTACAAGATTTGAAGTTTCACCAAGTAAGAAATTCCTGATTCTATAGTAGATCCATTCCCGTTTGAAGCTGTGGGTTGTGGTTTAAATTGATAACTTTTTGCAGACGGAGTTAGTAGGTCTGAAGTATGACTGAGAGGCGAAAATCATTTTCAAGCAGAGAGGTTATGAGTTAGTCTGCGTTGAACTTATTTTACAATTATTCACAAACTGTGGTAAAAAAAACCACTTCTCATCTCGTCTCCATCATCATATTCAGTTGAAAAAGGATTTGGTTCTGTTATCATCCAGCCCCTTACTAAACAAAGAAATAAGTTGGATATTTGCCTCAAAGACTTGCACATGAACTTGACAAAAGATAAAATAATAAAAAAGTTTTCAAACATTCAATTTTTTCGTTATTTTTTTTTCAACTCTTAAATTTTGCAGAATCCAGTTTAAAGATCTTGTTAATTATTTAACTTTTGTTCTTTTAAAAAATTTGCTAAATATAAACATTTTATTTTATTCTATTTTATTTAAGAGTGACCGGAAAAAGTGGCTTTGGTTGTTTTTATATAAGGTAGTTAGTGTTTAAAATGATAAAATTGCTTTGTTAGTTATATTTTACTCAAATTATAATTGGAGAAAACATGATAATTAAAAGGGGGCGATATCTGGTAGTCAACCTAACAAAAGGGGCGATGGTCCAGAAAAGGTTGGAAACCGCTGTATTAGACGAATTAACAAAAAAATTAAGAAGTTTAACTTTATGGAGACCATGTATTCTGAATGCTACATTAGCAATATATTTAGGACGGAAATTTTGTTTGCCTCATTACTAAGAAATTATTTTTTAAACGTGAAACCCACAATCAATTTACTATAATTTTCATCTTCTTTGGATAAGCCCCCCCCCCCCCCCCCCCATTCAGTTTTTTTAATACAGTATTTTAACAGAAAACTTTCCATTATATCGATTAGTCATAAATCATGTCCGCTCGGTCAAAAATCTATCGATGAATATTTTAATCATGTTATTATGATTAAAAAGCAGACTATGAATATGGATCAAAACCCACTAGATGGTGGAAATCCTTACATTTTTAAATGAAAACAAACTTTTGCATTGTTGACAACTTTGCCTGCCTTACACATTCAATGGCTACTATAGTCCGACCGCGATAACTTGGCAAACAAAATATTTTGATTGTGGAAGATTCCACTTTGAATTAAGGTTTTAAGCCGCAGGAGGAAGGGTTGCCGGCTCAAGGCGTTTGGCGAGAATAGGGTTTGTTGGTGTAGTGCGATTGTAAATAATGTCTCACTAGAACTGCACATCAGTTATCGGCTACAGAACAGAGGATTGTAGTTGATTGCTGGTAGCGGTTAACGATTACACGTGTATTTCTTTGATATTTTGAATGTGAAATAACTAAGGCTATTATTATTTTAAAGAAATTTAATTAACCATTGTTAAAAAAAGTTCAAAATTCATAAACAAACTCGTAGTTAAGTTATAAGTTCCACTGAGTATATTTCCCAGTATACTTCTATGATTTTTTTTTTTTTCGTTTTGATGAAGGGTTTTAAAACTTAAAAATATGACTGTGACTAGGAATTACACCGAGGGACGCTATAGCTTAAATATTAATGGGAAATATAAGAGTAATCCCGATGCAAGTTCGATCTACCCTTCGATTGATAGTATGTGTCTAAACCTTAAAGAAATATGCGCCCAAAAGCAATGAATCGCCAAACATAGTAACTCCTGCTCAAAACCAAAACCTTCCTTACCTTTTTTTCGAAGTGGACTGGTCCACAATCAAAATATTTTGGTTGCCAAGTGGTCGTGGTCGGACTATACACGTACTATAGTTTATCTAAGGATTGAAGAGCAGTAAAAGCAATAAACAATTATAAAAATGAAAATATAGTCTGGCTGCCACAACTTGACATCCCAAATATTTGGATTGTGGAAGATTCTACTTTGAATTAAGGTTTTAAGCTGAAGGGAAAAGGGTTGCCAGCCCAAGGCATTTGGCGAGAAGAGGAGATTGTTGTTCTAGCTCGATTGTAAACAATGCATCACACTAGAACTACACATCAGTTATAGTCCGACCACGATAACTTGGCAACCAAAATATTTTGATTGCGGATCAGTCCACTTCGAAAAAAGGTAATGAAGGTTTTGGTTTTGGGCAAGAGTTACTATGTTTGGCGATTCATTGCTTTTGGGTGCATATTTCTTTAAGGTTTAGACACAGACTATCAATCGAAGGGTAGATCGAACCTGCATCGGGATTACTCTTATATTTCCCATTAATATTTAAGTTATAGCGTCCCTCGGTGTAATTCCTAGTCACAGTCATATTTTTAGGTTTTAAAACCCTTCATCAAAATGAAAAAAAATCATAGAAGAATACTGGGAAATATACTCAGTGGAACTTATAACTTAACTACGAGTTTGTTTATTAATTTTGAACTTTTTTTTAGCAATGGTTAATTAAATTTCTGTAAAGTAATCATAGATTTAGTTATTCCACGATTCAAAATATCAAAGAAATACACGCGTAATCGTTAACCGCTACCAGCAATCAACAACAATCCTCTGTAGCCGATAACTGATGTGTAGTTCTAGTGAGATACATTATTTACAATCGCACTACACCAACAAACCCTATTCTCGCCAAACGCCTTGAGCCGGCAACCCTTCCTCCTTCGGCTTAAAACCTCAATTCAAAGTGGAATCTTCCACAATCAAAATATTTTAATTGCCAAGTTATCGTGGTCGGACTATAACCTGTTTCTAAACCTTAAAAAAACCAAAGATAGTAACTCTTGCCTAAAACCAAAACCTTCCTTAACTCTTTTCTAAGTGGACTGTTCCACAATCAAAATATACTTTGGATGATAAGTTGTGGCAGTCAGACTATATCAATAACAGCTAAACGTAATTATCAAACTAAAAATCGATTCCCACCTAGATATGTCGGATAGAAGTTGGATGCTCAGCTCGTAGCTCATTTCTTCCATGGTCTTGTTCTTGTTTTGGACGAAGAAATCTCGGTCTCCGAGGAACAGGGCGACCGCTGTTCTCGGAAGTTCGTGTCCCCACTTGTTGGTAGTTGAGCCCGATTTCCTCCTTCTCAGAAACCACTTGATTAGATTTTTCTTAGACAAACTTTCATCCAACGGTTCGCGTGATAAGTCTGCAGATGCTAGTTGGTATGAATATATATTAATTATAATTACTCAGATTGTGCAAAATATACATGCTATACAGTACTATTAACCCTTTCAGAGTCCCAATGACAGTTGGGCATCATCATTTTAGAAATTTGTTTCTGATCGTCTATAGCCATTTATGATATCAAAAAGAACATCATTCGATTCCTCAAACTTTTTTCCCCTATAAGAAAATATTTTTTATTAAACCCAATATATGTCACCCCTATTATTCTTTTTAAATTTTGATCAGAAACATGATGATGCCAAATGGCATCACTGGGATTAAAAGGGTTAAATGTACCGAGATCATTTCAGAAATTAACTTTTGTCCCATTTATTACTTGTTTGTGAAAGGGTGTGAGCGCGTCGGTTGCACTATACCTGTAATTGTCCATTGACTTAACTGCAACTGATGTTTGTAAGATATTTTCAATTTGTAACACAGCCAAATTTTAATTTCCTTATTTCTGCAAATATAAGCGTTTGTGGTATAATAAGTCATTGGAGGATTTATATTTATTTTTCGGTGTTTCGAATTACTTAGTTGGGCAGAATGGCTGTGTTGCTCATTATAGTGAATTGTACATACTAATTTAGAGTCCATTAAAAACTTACGCATAAGAAATGTAATAAAAATTCTAAACTTAAGAGTATTGCGAAACTATTTGTAATATAAATTTAAATTCAATTAGCTACACGAAATTTTCTACGACTAAATTATATATTGAGGAATGCGCATCAAAAACTAATTAAAGAAAGTGATACATATGGCCAGAGGGCAGAGGGTGATCAGCAACATCGTTGCGGATTTTAGCGCAACCAAATCTAAGAGATCAGTGTTTTGGAAAACACAGGGTCACAACTCTTTATTCTACTTCACGTTTTAAGCGGTTAAACTGTCAATAAAATCCTGTTCTAAATAACACCAGCTCTGGAGTTTATATTTTGTTTTTTATATTTTATGGACAGTTTTATTTTTTACTGAAATGCCCTCGCCAGATAAGACGGTGAAAAATGTCCCCATTCATAGTATAAACAACTTATCAGCCAAGCTTCAGCTCTAAAATATCACTCGTTTTTGAGTAAAATATAAGTTTTTTATTTCGAAATTGAATATTCTCTGAATATGTTTGATAATATCCAAAAAACCTGCTTATGAGTTTTTAGATATCATTGCGTAGTATTCTTAGAAAAATCAGTTAATAAATCTGATCGAGTGATCATTGTTAAAAATGCAATTTCATTTTTAAAAAAAATGTACCAAAATCGTTTGGTACACCTAAGGCTTCTATCTCTACATGGTTCCTATAACGGTTTAAGAATATTTTATTTTTGTTAACTATCATCTAATATTTAAAAAATTCTGAACAAATTAAACTCGAAGCTGTACTTACAACATGAAGTTTCATCGTTATTATAACTGCAATCTTTAAAACCGTTGCATATCCAATTTTCAGGTATGCATCTGCTTTGGCTTGAGCATTTCAACCAGTTGGACGGGCATTGCGATTGATAAGAAGCACCTTTAAACAAAGTTTGTAATGACATTAAACTATATTTGAAGAAAGGAATAGCATAAGTTAAATTCTATTTCCAATTTTTACCTGGACTATTGACTTATAGACGGTACTTATAATTATAACTTACAGTTGCACAAAAGTAAGGGCAACAGCACAAAGTATTTGTTTTATACAAACGTATTGGGACACAAAATAAAATATTTATATGTGTTCAACAAAACATTATTAAAATAATAATATGCATTAAATACTAAAAATAAAAATGCTTGACTAGTTTTGCACTAAAATGATAGGAATTACCAAAATCTGCTGCTCATAAGTTTAGGCACACTTAATAAAAATAATGATTTTGTTAATCATTAAAACATTTTAGTATTTTGTGTACTACCACGTTATTTTATTTGTTCAAAAACCTTTGTTTTCATTGAAAGTACCAGCCTCAAGGTATCCGGCGCTTGGATTTCAATATCCAGACTCTCGTAATCTTTTCATACGTAAATTCTGTTGAGTTTAAGGGGTCATAGGAGTCTTAAAAATGTGCAAAGAACGTACTACAAAGAATAGTTTGATCTTTCATGTAATTTTATAACTACTCAATATATAAGTATCATTTTTGAAAATGTAATTCTACAAGATTTATTTATCATAAAACAAATTTTAAAATTTATGAAACTTTAGCCAAAACTAAAATAAATGGTATTGAACATAAAGCTATTTGAACACATTGGGATTAGGCTTGCGCGGCAAATTTTGAGGTCAAAATTGAAAAAATGACCAAGAAAATGACTTTATATTGTACAAATATGTACAAACAATGACTTATACCTAAATTCTCAGCTCAATTTTAATTAGAAATTTTTTTAAGAACTTTTTTCTAAAACAATTTATAAATGTACTAAAAAGATATCTGTACATATTTGTACAATATAAAGTCATTTTCTTAGTGATTTTTTTCAAATTTGACCTAAAAATTTGCCGCGCAAGCCTAATCCCAATGTGTTCAAAAAGCTTTATGTTTAATATCATTTATTTTAGTTTTGGCTAAAGTTTCATAAATTTTAAAATTTGTTTTATATTAAATAAATCTTGTAGAATTACATATAAAAAAATTATACTTCTATATTGAGTAGTTAAAAAATTACATGAAAGATCAAACTATATTTTGTAGTACCTTCTTTGCTCATTTTTAGGACTCCTATGACCCCTTAAGACTAAAATGGTAAATCATATTCATTGAACAAAATTTGCTGTTGGTCGATGTTATTTAGTTATAATATATAGAAAGGGGAAAAGCCATGGAGGAATGACTAAAGGGGAGTCGACATCGTTGAAGCCGTCACTGCAACCGCGACGCCATCTTAGGATGTCCAAATAACCTATGGGAGTGCGTAGTCGAATACGACTTTGTGCAAATATAATAACGCTTTAATTAAATATTTTATGAAAGATTCTGAAACAATTTTAATTTATCAAAGGAATTGCTCATTCTCATTCCTTCTTTGTGAATAATATTTTAGTTTGTGTTTATTTTTAACTAAAATAGCACGAAGTTAGATTGCAATGTGGTGCATCACTTTAAAATGTAATTCTGTTTTCGAAATTGAATAAATTTTATTTTACTATTTCAGACGACTTTTATGTGAGTTTTAAGTAAAATTTTAACATCTTTTTTTTTTATTCTTACGAATATTATGATAAAAAATTATTTTCATTTATTAGTAAATCTTAAATAAAGCGTAAAAAACGAGAAAATAAATTCTTCATAAAAAATCTTTTTATGTTCCAACTGTTTTTTACCGTAAGATATTATTGTTAGGCCCAGGTAGCTTTTTATTCAATGCATAAATGGGTGAACTTACTACTGCAATATTTTTCATCGGTTTGATCTTCACAATCGAAAATATTGTTGCAAAACAGTGATCTTGGTAAACATCGCTCATCACACTGGAATTCAAGGGCTCCACATGTTACTGTTTCATCGTCGTCAAAGTAACCTAATTGAAACGATATAACATTGTTAAAATAATCTATAATAATAAAAGAAAGAGTCTGTCTGTGTGTCTGTCTGTCTGTGTGTATGTCTGTGGATCGCAAAAGACCTACTTAAACTGCTCTAAGAAATTCGAAATTTTTAATATAGGTTCCTTTTAATAGCTACGTGTGCACCTGAGGCTTAGTTTTTTCATATTTGATTGTGATTTTTAATTAATATAATTAGCAAAAAAACGTCATCCACGTGGAATTGCGGGACCATAACAGGGCTTGAAAATACATGGACCGGGCCGAAACGGGGACTTGACGCTCTATTGGTTTGATTGATTGAGTTTGGTTGAGATATGCGCTCGCCCTAAGGCTGTTTCATCCTCTATTAGTGTTTGCTTTTTTAGGTGCGCATGCGACAACACGAATTTAATTTTGTTTTGATTTTGAGTGTATTTTCACAAGTAAGCATGCCTCTAAAAGGAAGCAATGCGAAGTTAACGGGTTCCCAGTAAGGCGGGACCATACTGCTAGTAATTATATTTAGATAAAACTATAAATTAATAACTATTAAACGGTAATTATACGAAAAATGTGTTTTGTTGAAACAGTTAAGAAGTTTTTTTAAACCCTTTATATAAAGTAATATCTATAGAGACAATAAACTTCTAGCAGGATAAGTATCGAAATTTAAAATTTCACTCATTGCAATTAATTAATACATGAATATGTTTGAAATGACTGATGCGTTTTGTCATCTAATTGTGAAATAAAAAAAATAAAATCTATTACATCTCTATTCTATACTTTAAAATGTTTTTTTTATAACGTAGTGTTATATTAAATTATATCAAAAATTATATTGATTTATAAATATAAATTCATTCAGATTCGTAACAAAATTTTATTCGATTTTTTAAAATATTTTTTTATTTGTAAGAGGTATGTTTCCAACTGTACACTGGCAGCCATTAAAAGGTATGAAGTTGATTGGAAGTACATTGTACAATTCACAACACCTTTTAAGGGGTCATAGGAGTCTTAAAAATGTGCAAAAGGTACTACAAAGTACAAAGCATAGTTTGATCTTTCATGAAATGTTTTAACTACTCAATGTATAATATATGTATAATTTTTTTATATGTAATTCAACAAGATTTATTTAAAATAAAACAGATTTTTAAATTTATGCAACTTTACATAAAACTAAAATAAATGATATTAAACATAAAGTAATTTAAACACATTGTGATTAGGCTTGCGCGGCAAATTATGAGGTCAAAATTTAAAAAACGACCAAGAAAATGACTTTTTATTCTACAAATAAGTACAAACAAAGACCTACACCTAAATTCTCGGCTCAATTTTAATTAGAAATTATTTTACGAACTTTTTTTTTTAAAAATTAATAAAAAATTTAAAATTTTGATTTAAATTTTAAAAAAATTCTAATTAAAATTGAGCTGAGAATTTAGGTATAAGTCTTTTTTTGTACATATTTGTACAATATAAAGTCTTTTCTTGGTCATTTTTTCAATTTTGACCTCAAAATTTGCCACGCAAGCCTGATCCCAATGTGTTCAAATAGCTATTATATTATGTTTAATATCATTTATTTCAGTTTTGGCTAAAGTTTCATGAATTTTTAAATTTGTTTTACATTGAATAAATGTTATAGAATTGCATATAAAAAATTATACTTATAGATTGAGTATTTTAAAAAATTACATGAAAGATCAAACTATACTTTGTAGTACCTTCTTTGCACATTTTTAAGACTCCCATGACCCCTTAAAGATTTAGGTAAGCTGATCTACTAAATTGTCAACTTAATATATACGGGTCAAATTATGGGACTTTAATAATCGTTCTATCTCTTGTTTTGTATTACCTAAGTATAGCATTAAATTGCAGGTACTTAATGCTATTAGAACATTATAATAAATTTTATTAACATTATGTGTGTATAAAAATTAATGTATTTATATAAACATCATGAAAAAAACATATATAAATTTAAGAATGCGTCAAAGATGTGATACATAAGTAAGAATTCCAATCGAATGTTAGGATATGTTAGAAAAAGTATCACTTCTAAATCTAAAGAGATTATTTTGCCATTAGGGGATTGGTAAGGCCACATCTGGAGTATGCTGTTCAGCTTTGGTCCCCTTTCTCAGAAAAGATATTGAAATGCTTGAAAAAGTTCAACATAGGGCTACAAAAATGATTAAGGGTTTTATCGGGTATTGGGCTATGGTAATATATTAAGATCGTTAAACATGTATTAACTGGAAAATAGGAGAACAAGGGGTGATTTAATTCAGTTGTTCAAGTTCATTAAACAGGGAGACATGGAGAGCTTAGGTTTTACCTTAAATAGCCAAACCAGAGGGCATGGTCAGAAATTGAATATATCATGCTTTCGAAGGGAGGTTAGAAAACATTATTTTCACAATAGAGTCGTCAATGAGTGGAATGCTTTACCAGAATATGTTGTGTATTCGAAGAGAGTGGAAGATTTTAAGAAGAATCTTGATAGTTACTGGAAACTGGTAAGGAATTAGATTTATTTTGGACCAACCTTGCTGGGCCTCTGTCCTGTTGTTGGTCGACAATTTTTGTATTTGTATTTGTATAAGCAAATTATTTGATATTTGGACAGTAATTAATTATTTAGTTTCTGGACAGCAATTAATTATTTACTATTTGGACAGTAATTTATTCTTTGGTATTTTGAACAGGACATTTTTTTAACGCAGAGTAATTAGGAATCAAAATGTCAACTGTCACTTTATATTATGTTTATGAACGACACCATTATAATAAGAAAAGTATAAGAAAAACTATTATATAAAAACTGAGTAATCTTTAGCTCAGATCTTCCCTAATTTACAGTACCGCAACTTGTTTCTTAATATGTACTGAGAGGTTTATGCGGGGAATAAATCATCATATAAAACCTTTTAATCTCAGTGATGCCATTTGGCATCCTCATGTTTCTTATCATAATTTAAAAAAATAATAGGGGTGACATCTATTGTGATTAATACAAAATATTTTCTAATCGAAAAAGTTTGAAGAATCGAATGATGTGCTTTTTGATACCATAAATGGCTTTAAACGATCAGAAAATTTCTTAAATGATGATGCCAAATTGACATTGGGACTGAAAGGTTTACAAGCAGTTCAATCTTACGAATTTGGATTGACTACAAATTTCTAGTAAAATCAGTGGTAATAAATACTGTAAAATTAACCAATTTTAACAATTTTTAAAAAATTTACAAAGCTAGGAGAAAACAAAAGATGAAAGTCACTTTTGCATCGACAACCATTAAAAAACGAAAAAAAATCCAAGCAGTAAAACATTGAAATATAAGAATAACTTAAGGGAAGTCGGATGGTTGTATCTTGCCATGTTAATTTTCTAACTTTGGGAACAGTTTTCTCAGGAATTATATAAAATACCATCATATGAGAATATTTCAAAGTATAAGAAAATACCAGATCAGTAATATCTTTAAAAATATGTATCGAAAACACTCGCACAAAAAAATCAGATTTAAAATTATATAATTTTTTTTAACAGAGATATTTAGAATTCCTCAGTGTAAATTAAAGAGCTGTATGTGAAGAACAAAGTATAAAAAAGTTCATAATGAAATCTCATATAGTTCCTTATAAAAATGTTACTAAAGTTAGGAAAATTGACGTGGGCAATAAACAACTATCTTACCTCCCTTAATAGAAATACGAGAAAATTTTACAGTAAGCATGTGTATGAGAAATACAAACTGCATAGAAGACCAAAGTAGCGAAACACAACCTGAGGCACATGTTTCTGAAAGTTCGAAAGCCGACAGTATAATGCTAATTTCCTGACACTTCTACTATATATGATTTATCTGAAATCTTCCGGATGTTTTCGCTAGACTTGCAACAAATAGGATGTCTTCAATAATTGAAGAGTTTAGTGGAAGAACGTGCTAAGCGACAAAACGGTTAAAACGAGAAAATGAGCACTTAAGTTTTTCGTTTGCACTTAGATACGTTAAAGACGACACTTAAAAAAGGTAAAAAATGTACTTAACCTTAAGTTCATAAAAAAGGGGAAAAAATTTAATTTTTAAAGGGATGGAATAACATGTTCATTGCCTCAAAATCTCAATTTTTTTTCAAAAATGTCACTTAGCACATTCTTCCCCTAAGATCTTCAATTGGCAGTGATTCAACTTTACTATTGCTTATTCGCAGCTATGAGTTTGTAACCATAACAGTTCAATATATTTTAATTTATCAACTCGAGATTTTATCACTTTGAAACGGAGTGTATACCAACTTTGACACACGCCATGTTTCATGTCGAAAGGCATGCATACATAAGTATTCCATGCAATAATTTTGTGAACAGTTCTCGTGTATTTTTGTTAATTAAGGGGTCGTAGGAGTCTTAAAAGGTGTGCAAAGAAGGTACTACAAAGCATAGTTTGATCTTTCATGTAATTTTTTAACTACTCAATATATAAGCATAATTTTTTTATATGTAATTCTACAAGATTTATTTAATATAAAACAAATTTTAAAATTTATGAAACTTTAGCCAAAGCTAAAATAAATTATATTAAACATAAAGCTATTTGAGCACATTGTGATTAGGCTTGCGCGGCAAATTGTGAGGTCAAAATTGAAAAAATGACCAGGAAAATGACTTTATATTGTACAAATATGTACAAACAAAGACTAATACCTAAATTCTCAGCTCAATTTTAATTAGAAATTATTTTTAAAAAAAATTAAATCAAAATTTTAAAACTTTCATTAATTTTTTTAGAAAAAAGTTCTTGATATAATTTCTAATTAAAATTGAGCTGGGAATTTATATATAAGTCTTTGTTTGTACATATTTGTACAATATAAAGTCATTTTCTTGGTCATTTTTTCAATTTTGATCTCAAAATTTGCCGCACAAGCCTAATCCCAATGTGTTCAAATAGCTTTATGTTTATTATCATTTATTTTAGTTTTGGCTAAAGTTTCATAAATTTTAAAATTTGCTTTATAATAAATAAATCTTGTAGAATTACATATAAAAAAAATTATACTTATATATTGAGTAGTTAAAAAATTACATGAAGGATCAAACTATGTTTTGTAGTACATTCTTTGCACATTTTTAAGACTCCTATGACCCCTTAAGAACTGAATTAGTTGCTATGAATTTGGACACTCATTGCCAATGACCGTCGTTTAGCTCTAGTGCGACTATAATTAAAACTAACAATGTCTTCAGTTTAGACGGTTTAAATGTTTATCCAAACCGTTTCTTCACAGTTTTAACTGGTTCAGTTAAAAAAAAAACTGTTCTTCCCCTTCAACCAAATCCGAAAAATGGTTTGACTGTTTCCAGTTATGGTTGTACAAATATATTCCAGCTTGTGCGATTGTTCAGAGAACCGCTTATAAGCTTTCGTCAAGTGGGACAGTCACAGAAATAATTTTTATAGTCACAAAGAAAGAAATAACACATAGACAAATAACAACATTTATTGACGGTCACAAACATCCATGCCTGACCGGGATTCGAACCCGACCCCAGCAGCTCCAAAGGCTTGCGTCCTAACGATTGCGCCACCGGGGCGGCGATGTTTTCAGTTTTCCATCCCTATGTTTTGCACATTCGTGATTTTGTTATTTTAACGATGATATGATACAGCAAATTTAATAGCAAACAAAAACTACACCTCGTAATTATCACATTAGACGTGTTTACATAAGCCATAGAATCCATGGAATGCCGAACCTTCCATTTGGGAAAAAAGTGGTCGAGCAGGATTTCTAACCCAAATGATAGTCTGTGGCCGAATCCATATAATAAAACATCAAACCCTCCTTCATTGGAAGGTTTCCGAAACCCCCTAATGAACCCTGCAATTCTGGTTCTGCCTGGGCAAAAATCCTCAAGAGGGAAAAAGTGCGGAGTTTGCTCTTTATTCCATTGATTCCGTGGTTCATGTAAACGCGCCTATTGTCAGTAACAAATGACGCAGAATTTATGGTATGATGTTTGTAATTCCTGAAAAGGAACAAATCTCCAGAGATGGTTCTGGGGGATAGGTTAGAGTAAGATTGAATTATCGTTATGCTAGAGAAACAAAAGGGCCATTGGTATATTTAAAACTATAGTCAAGTGACGAGCCCAGCCAAGTGACACTGAGTAGGCACCCAACGCAATTCTAAAAACCGACTTCTTACGCCTCGTCAGGACTTTGAAATATGTTATAACGTGCACTTCCTCTGCACGGAGTTCATTTTTGGCTGCACATCTGTCAATCGGTAGGCAGTTTTGTTTCGGTAATGCCCGGGCTCGATCCTGCTGCATTTAGCATTCAAGGCTCCTTTACCGAATGGGCTCCCCAACCCTTCTACAGGATAGACAGGATTGGTAATAGGGTAGGTTGGTACATGTATTTTCCAGTTTGTATGCTTGATCAGAGACCCTCTTATAAATCTTCGTTAAGTAAGACAGAATTTTTTACACTCACAGAGAAATAAAGTACACCCAAGACCCAGGGTGAAGGCGGAAATCAAGCCCGCACCCGGTAAAGTGCAATGACCGCTATGAGCTCAATTAGATGCGATCAAACCCAATAGGCCACCCAGACCTCAACAAGATTGGTGTAAGACAATCTCGAAACGTGTAGCATACCACATCAGACGTAGAATTAACCCTTTCAGTCCCAGTGGTACGCCATTTTTCAGCATCATGTTTCTGATCATAATTTTAAAAAAATAATAGGGTTTACATCTGAAGAGTACACGGTAAGAACCGATTGATTTCGTACAAGGCTTTCCTTAACACATTCGCTGCCACTATATCATCGATAGAGGCCTTCATCGATAGAAGCTGATAAAGTAGAAGAACTTCCTGTTTTTTAAACCTGTTCGTTACAATGGAAATAAAGTAACCACTCTTCATTTTCGAACAAGTACAAGGTTAGGTTGAATTAAAGTCGCTAACCAAAGCTACACGACAGCTAGTCGTAAAAATACGAGGAAACGTTCCTCTCCTTTTCCAACCGGATAACTCATCATTTGTCGATAATTATTGAATTGAAAGCCAATTACCAGATTTGCTTCAGAGATTAACTTTTCGACTATAAAATCATCATTAAATTTTCATAATTCATATTTTTTTCGGTAGTTTTTGCTTGAAAAAAAATACAAAAACATAAAACAGACTATTCACATTTTTATAGTTAGATTGTTGAATAACAAACTGAATCACACTGCGAAATGCAGTATGTCTGGTGTCTGGTCGCCCTTCACTTGAGACGAAGGATTTAATTTCCTCGTAATTTGTGAAATAGAATGCCTTCAACTCTTCAATTATTATTCCAAGCACATCAGGTTCGTTTTCAAAAGTTACAAACGAACTAGAACTCATAAGAACGGTTGGCTAAATGGTACTATGAATTTCACCAGAATGTGCTTTATCAATGAATCGGAACCACGCGACTCCCTAAGGAGTCAGTGGCATCCAACGTGTTAATAGCCTCTTTGGGGATGATAGCGAGAAATCGCCTAAACAGGTGTAAAGAAGCCAGTTACTCGCTTTGTTTATCTTTCGCGGCAACCCTAATTCCCGCCAGAGTTGAGTGGAACGAGTCACACGTTTGTCCCGCAAATGAAGAACCATAAGAAAAACCGGTTTCTGGTCGCCAATGTCCGCCAAGCAGACACAATTACGGAAAGACTCTAAAGAAATCAATCGGTTCTTCCCGTACTCTTCATCTATTGGGATTAATAAAAAAATATTTTCGAATAGGAATTTTTTTGGAGAATCTAATGATGTGCTTTTTTGCTATCATAAATGGCTATAGACGATCAAAAAAATTCTAAAATGATGTCAAATTGTCCTTAATACCTGAAAGGGTTAACTGGTAATATATTTTAAAAAAAAAACTAATTTAAAAGCAATTTTTTCACTAGTCACTGCTTGTGGGGTTTAGGACAACTGTTTACGTAATTGTGACGTCAGTGTAGGCATGGCCGTACTGTATACAGTAGTCCATTAATCTCGAGACTGATACGCATAGTTTGATCTTTCCTGTAATTTTTTAACTACTCAATACATAAGTATAATTTTTTTATATGTAATTCTACAAGATTTATTTATTATAAAACAAATTTTACAATTTATGAAATTTTAGCCAAAACTAAAATAAATGATATTAAACATAAAGTTATTTGAACACATTGGGCTTGCGCGGCAAATTTTGAGGTCAAAATTGAAACATTACCAAGAGAATGACTTTATATTGTACAAATATGTACAAAGTAGGACTTATACCTAAATTCTCAGCTCAATTTTAATTAGAAAATATTTTAAGAACTTTTTTTCTAAAAAAAATTTTAAAATTTTTTTAAATTTTGATTTCAAGTTTTTTTTAAAAATAATTTCTAATTAAAATGGAGCGGAGAATTTAGGTATAAGTCTTTGTTTGTACTTATTTGTACAATATAAAATCATTTTTTTGGTCATTTTTTCAATTTTGACCTCAAAATTTGCCGCGCAAGCCTAATCCCAATGTGTTCAAATAGCTTTATGCTTAATATCATTTATTTTAGTTTTGGGTAAAGTTTCATAAATTTTTAAATTTGTTTAATATTAAATAAATCTTGTAGAATTGCATATAAAAAAATTATACTTATATATTGAGTAGTTAAAAAATTTTGTGACCCAAATGTTTTGAATAAGTAATTTTCTAGACATGTTTATATTTTCATCTTATTTGCCGCCTATTTCGTCGCGTCGTACGCGCATTAGATAAACTCCATCCTCATGGAGCCCTAGGCAAAGTGAAATAACAGAGATATAATGGTATAAAGGCGATATGAGCTCGAAAGACCAAGGTCATCTAACTAAAGTGCCTCTTAATTAATATAAAGGGAAAATATTTTCTACGTCACATTTCTCGGCTGTGTGGAGTATTTTTAGAAACTGTTTTGCTTATATGCTAAATGAGCTCACTTATTGGTCTTTATCTTTCCTTTTTTTGAAAAGGGTGTGAACATTTTTTTTTATTTTAGATTTTTAATTTTAAAAAAATGTTCGAACTATACAAAAAAAAACTGAATATAGAGACGTGTAAGTCAGCTACATTTATCATGAAAACCCCGTTTGTAAAAATATGCAATACAGACGGAGAAATATGGATTAGATTTTTTTTTTTTTTCGAATTTTGGATTTGAAACCGAGGCACTTTGGCTTAGATACCCTTTGTTGACTTGGGTCTTTCGCTCTCAACTATATTCTGTCAACATTACACTTTTACGTTTCAACCTAACAATAATCAATTTAATTATTCTCCTAATTGATACATTGCCTATTTTATTTCCTTTGTGATTCTACTCTTTGAATTCCTGCTTAAATAAATTGAAGAATTTTACAATAATTTTACAACTTGTTACTTTTGATCAGAAAAAAAATATATTTCGCATACAAAAATGAAATAAAATCTGAAAACTTATAGTTAGTGCGACGTTAATTAAATTCAACCAATGTTTTATTTTAAAAAAATACTACTTTACTAGAAGTATGGTCCCGCCTTACTGGGAACCCGTTAACTTCGCTCCCGTAAAACTCACTTGTTCCTTTTATTATTATTTTTTTTAATTTAATTATTTAAAATTTAAAAAAAATGTTCAAATTTTTTTTTTCAAGTAATTAGAAATTAATTCGTATATTTCAAAGCTAGCCATTTAAAACTATCATAGTTAAATAGCTATTTTGCGTTTAATTATAAGCTTAAATTGGCCGTTTGATTTTTTTGTTTAATTGACGGATTAAAACTTTATATAAGCGACTGCAATTCTATAAACTGACAACGGCCACACCATGTTGAAAATACCGGTTCTCGTCCGATCACCGAAGTCAAGCAACACCGGGCGTGGTTAGTACTTGCGAGGGTGACCACCTGGGAACACCGCGTGCCGTTGGCATTATATTTTAATTGTTATTATTTTTTTGAAATTATAATGAATGAGTTAATTATTAGTCTTACAACTTCCTATTAGTTCTTAACATTGTTACATTTTATTTCAGAATACCCCTTTTACTCTGAATTGCAAAACTATCTTAAACCATATTCCGAAATTATGTCCTGTTCGGGAAGGAAATTGTTTGCTGGCGGCAGCGAAAACGAAACCGAATATTTCCGGTCTAGACGAAGGGCAACTGATAAGAGTGAGCTGCATAGGCTGTATTTCACAAACCGGAAAATACAAGTACCAACCTACTTACCTACCTACCTTGGCTGTGTTCAAGCTCCTAGAGGGGGGGGGGGATAATTTGATCATGGGATAACTTGGAGCAGGGGCCCGGGACGGCCGACTGGTTTGGACCATTATGCTATCAGTCTGTGAGCTGTAACGAGTGTGGGTTCGAGTAACGATTTCGCCCTTTGTGTACTTTCCTTTCTCCGTGACAAATAAAATTCTTTCTGTGTCTGTCTTACTTGACGAATTCTTATACGGGGTGAGGCAAACAAAAGTAGCCCCGGTCTAGAGATAGAAATACGTTGAAATGCTTGGCGAGAAAAACTCTTGAAGCCACCTGAAACCTATTTTTGAATTAGTTGGATCAGATTACCTTCATATTAGAACTACTCATAGACTAGTGGCGAGTTCAGGTCTTAGTTCTTATTGTATGAAGACGTCCCATAATGCACATTTTGTGTCTTGCAATCAATTTAGAATGTTTTGTATTACCAAAAACAAAAGGTAGTATTCTCTAAAATAAATAACGACCGAAACAATCAAATAATCACTAGTGGGAACTATTCTTGATCAGCTCTACAAACCTTGTTTATATTTCATTTCAACTAGCTTCTGAAACAGTGGCGTAGTTGCCGGCAAATAAGTCGCCGAGCGTTTGTTTCGGCTTAATATTGAAGCGATCAATAGCTTCAGTTAGCAAACCTGTTTGCGAATTGGTTTAAGACTTGGCAGCATTTCTGTCGTATTCTTATATCTAGGTCAGGGCCACTTTTGCTTGCCTCACCCTGTATAAGCGGGTCTCTGATCAAGCACACAAGCCGGAATATATACATTATACAGGGTATTTATAAAATAACGCTCTCTATTTGGAGTGGTGCGTAGCTTTAATGAATCATAAAAGACGAACTCGTCTCTTGACCAGGGTTCTAAATTACGAGGCCGTAATTGGCCATAATTGGCTACGCTTCGTAAGTTTGAATCTTGGTCAAATGACGAGTTTCTGTTTTATGATTCCATTCTTTTTCGAAAAAAGACTCTCGTCTCTTGACCAGGGTTCTGAATTACGAGGTGTAATTAGCTGTGTTGGCTGTAATTGGCCATAATTGGCTACGCCTCGTAATTTAGAACCCTGGTCAAGAGACGAGTTTGTTTTTTTATGATTATTCTTTTTTTTTTTATTATATGTTTTTTATGATTCCATTATTTTCCCCCTTTTTGATTAGTAAAGTGTCTCAAATTTTTGTTGCATTCGGATTATTCATTAAAGCTATAGACCGCTCCGAGTAGTGAGCGTTATTTTATAACCACCCTTTATATTATAGCTATATCATCCCATCCCAACTTGGAGCAGGATGACATGAGAACCAGTCCAATGAGCTTGAGTTTAGTTGAATTATGGTCTCACAAGGGCTGCACAATTTCTATCGGCGACGGGCGTCTTAATTTCAAACCACAGTGCATTGACGAGCTGACGCCTGTGTGAGTTGGTATAAAACTCATATTTTTAGGACATCGTTCGAGGGAGCTGACTTTGAATCATATTTTAACGCGCACTCCCTATGCACGGAGTGCTTTTTTTTTTTTTTTTTTGCTGTACAGACTGCTTATAGGCCGGCAGTTATTTTGGACAATGCCCGGGCAAGAACTTACGCATGTTGGGCAAGAGCCTCACTGACTACACTCTAAAAACAAAAGATTGAAATTCACTCCAGTTGGAGAAGTGCATTTTCGACACTGGAAATGAGTGAATATTAACTCAGGCTGAGTTAAAATCACTCGTTTGGAGTGATCCTGTTGGAGGTTGAACACACAAAGGATCCACTCCTTTCGTAGAAGTGCATTTTCAAGACTGGAGGAGTGAAAATTACTCAGACTGAGTTAAATTCACTCGTTTGTTTTAAGAGTGTAGGCTCCCCAGCTCATCTGAAAAAAAAAGCACATTTTGCATTCGCTCATTCAGAGCAATGAAAATATCAACTAAACAGAGTTTTAAAAAATATTTAGGTAATGCGAATGAACAATTCTAATAAAATTGAAATTGAAATTTAACTGAATTTTAAAATATGTGATTGATAAATGTATTAGAAAAAGTGCCGTCAATGAATTGTTTTACCCTATATGGTGGCTTAAAAAAGGTACAGCTTTAATTACTCAATTTTTTTTTAATTAATTTGAACATTGTTTAGAAAGCATATCAAGTGACACTACCCTGAGGATCAGTCATGGGTCAGGAAGGACTTTTTCAATTCGAGTAGCATCTAAATCAAAAACATCATCTCTTTAAGAGAAAAGGAAATAGGAACTTTCTTTTTCTCTAATATCGCTGTGTAAAAAGAAAATGAAATGGGAACTTTCTTTTTTCCCTTGAAAATATCGCTGTATATACACTGTTGAAAAAAGCCTGAATTTTACGTGCATATTTCTGTGATTATTTTCGGGAATTTACGGAAAGATTGCGTTTCTTCAACAAACAGACGGTTTGTCTGAAATAAACAGATCGCTTCCGTTTTCCTTAAACGCTTGACAAGCGATAACGGAAAAACACCGTATTTCTGCGTGCAGAATTTCACTTAAGACCGTATTAACGTAATTTCTACATATAACCTCGCACCCAACAGCTTTTAGCCTCGACACATCCGCCGACCGACTCAGCCACCATATTTTTTGTTTGTTTGTTTTGACCACATCTGAAGCAAGAAAGATAAATATACAGGTATGTTCATTCCTTTAAATAAAATAAGATTTCATTTAAAGATTATATTTTCTATCTTTCTTTTCTATATATAGAATGCAGTTCTTGTCTTTTTCTTATTTGTTTCTGTAATCTCTATAGTCCTATAATTGACCATGGGATGATTCCTGAAATTAATAATTCCGTTTGTTTACCAACACGCTTAACTAAGTAAATTTAATTTAAAATTTGAAAAAGCTGTCAAATGTATGAAATAAACAATGTTCACCTACAAACAAATGCACATTATTAAAAAAAATAATGAAATGATTTCAAATTATTACATTTAAATTCGATTGAAAAGCAATTGCCCTCGTGTAGCTCTAGTGCGACGATAATTCAAAACCTAACCTAACCTCGATTGAAAAGCACGGTTAAGCTATCGCTATCAGCATAGCATGGTTTATTTTAAAAACTATGCAAGTATACATAACGCAAAGTTTCTCTTTTATAAATAATACTCTTTTGTTTAATTTAACGAATCAATTAGTGATTACGGGTGTGTGCAGATCACATTCTTTGATTCGATTAAGATGTTACATACACTATTGTCAATGCTCTTTGCTTTGAAAAATCTGCACTAAGAAAAACACAATTTCCAATTAAATGCAAATTTTCTAACGAATTCAAAATTTAGGAATTGCAAGTGTCCGCAGAACGCTATTTTAGTGTTCATTTAGATATAGCTGCTAAGTGATATCTCATTTTCGGCCCACCGTCTACAACTACAGCAATAATTATTAGCTTTTACTAGAATACTAATTATAAGATTGTATTTTATTACTAAATACTTTTATAAAATTGTATTTTTAATTTTGATATACATTATTCAAGAACACTTCTGTTCTGTTTCTACCCCTCCTATTAAAAAATATTTTCAGTGTTCCAATTCTCAAAACTGTATCGTAAGATATCGATAAATCAATTCATTAAGGGTACTTTAAGATTCATGCCTTGTCTTCCCCATCCCCCCTCTTCACAAAAAAAGAGAAAAAGCATTTTTAACTCTGATATTAAATTATTACGGTGCAGATACTATTTAAGACTTGCTCGAAAAAATGCCTAAAATTGACAAATTGTTTAATTTTAGAAGGCTTGAGAAGATTTTGTCTCATTAACGCCTGATTACCACTTGCTTCTTTACATTAGATCTACTTATTCAAAATTGGATTTGTATATATTAATATATTATTTTTTTAGGTGCTTGTTTATCATAAATCTCCAAAGAGGGTCGAAAGTTCAGAAAAAGAAGAAAACTAAATCTGTAGTTCCTGCACAAATTTTTAAATTAGTTAAGGATTTGAAATACCATAACAGTCCTTTTCAATTACGAAAGAAAAATAAAACTTGATTATTTTCTGTAATTCTTTTGTTATTTTGTTATTTCTCTTTTACTATCAGTGACTATAAAAATTCATGTATGTATTCCACAAATGAAGACACTGAAAAATTTAATGTTTTTGACGACAAAGGTTACTGTCTTAAAGAGTCTCACTGTTTAGGGGTGTTCAACCCCTAAGACACCCGACTCATTATCCCCTACCGATGATTTTGCCCTGGATATGCTAACTGTAAAGTACGACACCATTTAGCCACAGAACAATACTAAATATATACATTGTAAAAAAATATGACAGAAAAATTATCAAAATTCTTAAAATTTTTCTGCCATATTAAAATTGTTTTAAATATATGAAGAAATTATATTTTTAAATTTTAAAAATGTGAAGCATGTCCTTTTTATTCAGATAATATACCAAATATGGTTAAAAATTATCAAAGGATTAGAATGTATTAGTTTTGAATAGATTTAAGGTTAAAGTATGAAAACATTATATGCTTACGTTTTATATAACAAACAGGATGCATGTTTAAAATTCTCTATGCTTATTTTTATGCTTATATTTATAAAAACATATATAAATGGATATATTTAGAATGATTGATCTTTAAATAGTATATAGAAACAAAATTGACAAGAAAAAAGCAAAAATGTCTTGGAATTAACTAGAAAATACTATGCAAGTTTTCTGAATTTAAGAGAGAAATGCCAGTTAGAATTTCATGAAATTAACAGGAAACAGCTAAATGGAAAACCCTGAAATTAACGGAGAAATTCCGAAATGGAAGATCCTGAAATTAACGGAGAAATTCCGAAATGGAAGATCCTGAAATTAACGGAGAAATTCCGAAATGGAAGATCCTGAAATTAACGGAGAAATTCCAAAATGGAAGACCCTGAAATTAACGAAAAAATTCCGAAATGGAAGTTCCTGAAAATAACGGAAAAATTCCAAAACGAATGATTCTGAAAATAACGGAAAAATCCCGGCAACTTGCTGCCAGGAGTTTTTCCGTTAATTCAGGGATTTTTTTTTTAACAGTGTAAGTCTCCTTCAATTTGTGAAAGAATACCAAGAAATAACATCTTGGACTTATCTCCAAAAACTTGGCATGGACCAAATATAAAACTGGCATCAGGAGGAGAAAAAATTATCTCGTTTGTTTTAACCCTTTCAGTCCCAAAAATTTACTACACGACAAAAACATCTGATATTCACAAAATAAGCTTATTTTAGGTCAAATATACGAATTCCATAAGAAAAAAAATCCATTAAAATTTTTTATATGGTTTTTGAAGCAATGCCAAAATTCTTTAACTGTGGAAAACAACAAAATAAAAAATATATATATTACCTAAAAACACTTCGAGTTATATATTTTAATGTATCTGAATATATTATTTAAAAAAATTTAGTAATTATTTTAACCGAAATAGTTTAAATTGTGTTTTAAGTATGTGGAACTGAAGTGAACTTATCAAAAATCAGGAGAAACGCTTGTTGACTATTTTCTAAATAAAAAAAAATAGTAGTTCTGACTTCTATTGAGATTAAAGTAAAATTTTGTCTGATAGAACAAAGTGTGAAGAATCGAATGATGTGTGTTTGGATGTCATAGCGGGACATAGACATTTTGAAAAAAATATTGAAAATGGTGATGCCAAATGGCATCACTGGGACTGAAAGGGTTAAAGGAATTTTGTTTTACCACTTCGTGTTCCCCACCTCTACCACTGAATTGCAATTATAAGAAAAACAAATAACACTAAAATGTTGCAGTTTAATCTGTATAACAATGTATTCAGGAAGCAAACTGTGAATCGAAACCGACTACTTCCTGTTGAATGCTTAAAAGAAACTCTTTCAATTAAATTCGCTCTTATTAACTCTTCGAGCCTTATTCAAACGGTTTCAATGATGATGTTAAATGCTTTTTTCATTGTGGTTATCGGAATATTTGTTCAGGTTGAACTCACCACTGGTAATATTGTTTAATGTTTTTCATTAATGTTTTTTTTTTTAAGATAAAATACTTTTAATTTAATATATAATTTAATGTCTATCCAAAACTTTAAAAGATATTCTATATAATAGTTTTAATTAATTATTCCACTTCAAGGTCTTCAAGTGCAAATTCCTATAGAAATCATCTGGTCATAGTGCCGACTCTATGTGGTTTAATGCTTTTTCAACACAGAAATAATGGTTTCAAAGAAATGACTTTCAAGTGTCTCTAGCTTAAAAATTTTAATATTTTTTTTAATAGTTAGTCCGCAAATCGCTTACCAAAGCGAAATCTCTTCAATGTTTTAATCCAATGAAAATAATATTTTCCCAGCCAAAATTTTCCAGTTTTATTAAATATTTTGTATAGTGTTTTTTTAATACGGCAATTGTAGCTTGTTTAAATGTCGTTAGAATAAAAAATTTAAAATTAAACCAAACTTTTTATTTTTTATTTATAATTTTAGATTAAAATCACCTAACCTTCATCATAACATTTAATTCTACTCTGACATTTAAGCCAGAATTTTTTTCTTAAAAAAATATTTTTGTAAAAATATTCAGTACAAGTGGAGTACTTTCGGCTACGAAAACAATGTTCAAATCCAATGAAAAAAATATATTTTCACAGCGTAAATACTCCAGTTTTATTAAATATTTATTATAATTTTTTTATACCCCCACTCCCCAGGACAAGCTCTATCATTTTTTTCTGATTTAAAATCTAGATATCAGAGACAGATATTCGTACTTTTTGTAGATCCGAAGTTTTGCAAGTAATTAAGCAAGTATTAAAGCATTAATTGCCTAGGCCCCCTAAGCTTTTTTTTGTTAATTTATTACTTCTTGTTTTATTTTGTCGTATAAATGTTTCCTAAAGCAGGTATAAATTCCAGCTCGAGCATTGTATATCCAGTCTTCCCCATATTTCAAATGAAGATAAAAAGCCGTTGCAGAAAATACATGATTCATCTTTTTCAACTTCATTTTCTGAAATCGACGGCGTCCAGCCTTGGCGATGCTTTTTTTTTTTTTTTAAAGTTTTTCTTATGTTTGGTCCATTTTCTTCGATTTCTGCAAATGATGATTGTGTGTTTTTTCAGATTCAGAGTAACATTTTAAACTTTGTCGACCTGTTTTGCATCTCCACTAGGTTTTCTTTGATGCTTCGTTTGTTCTCCCGTCGGAACATTCGAGAAACATGTTCGGCAGCAATTATTTTTTCAGCTTTTTAGTTGTTTCTCGTTTTTTTTTCTTTCAAAATCTTTTTCTTCCAACTCAAGTTTATATGGACTTCCTGTTATAATTGCTGATTTACCTCTTCTCCTATCATGTTTATTTCGTGGTCTTGGTCCAGTCATTCGTGGTTAAGAAAGAGTTTCTTTGGGGGATATAGAAAACGGCAGTGAAGGACGATAGTATAATAGCCCAAGTTCTTTGTTTCCTGTTGAAGTGGAGGGTTGCTCCGTTGGTGGTGGTGTTATCGATTCCACCATCATCTTAAATTTTTGGTCAAAACATTTTTCTGACTAATAGTTTTAACCTATAACTAAATTTTGTACAGCTGCGGAAATAAAAAAAGTACCACTAGTGATTATTTCAGCCATTAGTCACCCAATAGAATCGGACCTTTTTTAAATTGTGAACAATAAGCGTTCTGAGTTAATTGCATGACACAAAATTTTCATAAGGGGTTATCTTCATATTAAAAATGTTACTAACTTTAAAATTTCCAATAGCAACACCCCTTTTTGAGTCCATATTTCAATTCTATAACCTATGTTAATACTAAATGCCAAATTTTGTTAGTTTTTAAGCATTATTAGGGGAGTTAGAGACGTGCAAAGTTTAGGTCCCTTAATGTTAAATGAGTTGCACATAAAAAACTATCCCAATCTATAAATAATTAAGATAATGAAACGAATTTTTTACTGAAAAGAAATTATAATAACCCAAACAAAATGCATTCAATATTGGGGTATTTAAAATAAGTTTTATATTTTTTAATAATTATTATATTAATTTTTTAAAAATATATGAATAGAAACCCCTGAATATTTTTACAGAAATAAATTCAGCACAGGAAGTTTAAGCGAAATCCCAATTTTTAAAAAATTTTATTCATAATTTGCTGAGTTAATCCCAAAGTATTTTTTAATTACCCTTTAGGGGACTGTGTATAAGATTACATGTGTAATTGATAAATAAAGACGGCCTTGCATGCATGCTTGCTTGTCATTTAGAGATGGACCCCAAAAGATCCACAAGTGATTCGATTGAGTAACTCATCTAATATTCATTCAAATGTTACAAAAACTTAGATTTAAGGGTTTTCGAGAGTGCTTAACATTTCTAAGTTATTAAAATTGGGTGTTGCTATTGGAAATTTCAAAGTTCGTGACATTTTTAATATGAAGACGGCCCCTTATGCAAATTTTGTGTCATGCAATTAACTCAGAACGCTTATTGTTCACAATTTAAAAAAGGTCTGATTCTATAGGATGACTAATGGCTGAAATAATCACTAGTGGTACTTTTTTTATTTCCGCAGCTGTACCTACATAACTCAGCCCAATTATTTGTTCCCCAAAAGTAAAGTAACTTTTTATTTCAAATATATATTTATATAAAATAACTACATTGTTGTAATTGAGTACTTATTTGAATTAAAATAACTTAAACGCATTGCCAAAACATTAATGAAAATGGTCACAAAAGGGACACATCAAAATTGTATCCCGTTTTGGGCACCACAAAAGTATCCCGTTTTGCCCAACCGTGATGTTTTGACAACATAAATGGCTGACTAATGCACCGTAGCTCACAAGTAATATTTAAATACATTAAATTATAGTTAAAAGAGAGCTATGAACATTATTTAGTACAATCCGGTATTGTGCCAAAGGACAGCGAAAAACTAGGATAGTTTTTCGACAGTCGAAGATGGTACAAATGAAGTAAACATCTCGCTTGAAAACCTTGAAAAAATATTTCTTTGCGAAACACGTGAATACACTTTGAGATATCAACTGAGAATGCACTGGTAGTCGGGAACCAATTTAGCCTTTCCATGTTCCAATTAGCACCATCAGTAAAGGTCCCAGGATCACTATCCCGTTTTGCCCGCCTATCCCGTTTTGGGGTACTCTCCCATATTTGTTTTTTGTCCTTTTGCTTCTTGTTTTTTCTTCAACATTTTTTCGGGGCAATTTGGGATTCTGTTTCTTGACTATTTAGTCAACCCCAAACTAGAAAAACAATGCTGTCCTGTTGATGGTGCTTTTTGAGTTTGCCTCTTGAAAACGCACTCAGTCCGCCACTTTTCATTTTCATTTACTAAGTTTATTTTTGTATTTTATTTGTTTATTTCTGATTGTCATGAGTGACCGCAGCTGTAGCACCCTACCGCGATTAAATTTCCCTCAATAATTCTTTCATTACTTTTGTATTTTTTTATGATCTACTATAATTTTTATTATATTTTTTGTTGTATATATATTTTATATATATATATATATATATATATATATATATATATATATATATATATATATATATAATATATATATATATATATATATATATATATATATATTGTTCAGCATCTGTTCAGACGTGATATCTATTTAAAGGACAATGTAGCAATGACCAATTCCAATGCTTCAAATCTTACACATGCATTTCGAAAAATTATGTTTGCGACAACGATTTTGACTGCGGAAGCGAGGATCATTCGGATGAAATGAATTGCAGTAAGTTCATCTGTTTTTGTTTTTTTTAATTATATTTATAAAAATCAACAGTATTCTTTGAGATAATGTTAAGAGAATATCTTTGTAAGATTACTGTTGGTGCTTCGTATTGTTATGCTACTATTGTTATACCATTGAGCTAGAAGGAAAACTGGAGTGATGTGTCAGCGAGCCGAAAATAATGAGCGACCCACACACAGCCAGGAAAGAACTATTTTCCCTACACTTGCATGCAATGCTTGTATGAGACCCACTGAACTAAAATGAAACTCTGGATAGCCTCATGCTAACACTATGTAAACAACTCGTTTTCCAACGCTTTAATTCAGTAGAAATATCAGAAACAGGTTTACCTCTGAATTATAATGTCGCTCTCCATATCCTTATAATTTCTTGATTCGAAAATTAAGTTGATTTCAGAGTGGTTCTACGAATTGAAAATTATCTTCAACATTTAAAAGTAACTCAACAGCCCCTCCCTTTGATGACGCAATCACTTCCTGTAAAGAATTTGCATAAAACTGAAACTTCTTCCCATACTTTTGTGGCAAGGAAAGTTTTGAAATTTTTAATTTGTTGATTCAAATTTATTTATATATTTTGGAAAAAAAATTTCCTTATTATTTTTCATGCTGCCTAAAGAATATGTATCTTAAAAACTACTGAATAATAGTAACATTGAATATTTTTTTTTTATGAATTGCTTATGTTCCTAAACTTTAGTGCAGCACTGTACACGTATATCAGGTTTGTGGGCTTGGTCAGAAACGCGCCTATTAAATTTCGGCAAGTAAGTCAGACCCAACACACACACGCACACATAAGTGACTTAAAATTAGTTTTCATTTTAAATAACTTTTATTATTTTCCGATTTCTTGCCTTTCAACTGAATTTAGTTGAATTATAATTTAATTCCACAGATGTTTTTAAAAAGTAAAATCATTATTTTTTTTAATATTATTTAAATCTTCAAATACTACTTCACAAATAAATTAGAAATCTAACTCATGAGAAAGTTGATATATTCTCTAAATCCTTAGTTAATTATAGTTAGTGTGCATTATGCTTGTGACACACGCGATACCCTAGTAGCATTGTTTCTCGAAATTTGCACGACCAGTAATTGATCGTTCATCGGATTTAGCGACTCACCGGTGATCGCAACCATAATCCGAAAGTGCACGAGACGACGTCGGCAATCGGTGAACGAAATTCTAACGATAAATGTCATCGATTCGATATCTGTCAAAATTGAAAATTCAATCAATGTGCATTTCATTGGAAAATTATGACGAATCGATATCACAACGATAAGAAACCGCGAGATACCCTAACGATATGATTTTTTTTACTTTAGTACAAACAAATTGCGTTAAATTATTTCGAAGACTTCATATCCGAAAACTATCTCGTTTAAACTGGTAATAGTTATTTTTTCATTTACTTACACCCGACATTTTGAATTGCGTGAGAAGATAAATAGTTTTTCTGTGTGATAACTTATTTTATTTATTTACTTGGAAATTAATTTTTAACTTTTTTGCCATGATTAATTTTTAAAACATAATTTAAAGAAAATAGATTTTTGAATAAATATTACGAACAAGAAAACTTTTCAATACGTAATTTAAAAGAGTTAGTTTTAAAATGTACCATATTTTTATTAGTTTTGTTAAAATAATGTAATATTTAAAAGGAGTTTGCAACGTGCAAAAGAAAAATCAAAATTAAATTTCTTAATTAATAACATAAGACTTCTTTAACTATCAACATTTTAACCGTTTAATTCACGCGCAGATATACTGCAAGAACAAACGCGGTTCCTCGTTCCTCGTTGCAAGACAATTGAGAGCGCGGATCTCTTGTTGGTGGTTCTGTCCTCGTCCTAAAATTCGAAGTATTACCTGACCAACAGAAAATATTAGTGGCGCCATCTTGTTTAAACTTTTTTACTAACATGGCGTAAACTTTAATTTTATCAGAAAGTGTTCGAAATTCTATCGGACGATGATATTTCGATTACTACTTACCGGATTCCTATCGATTTCTTCTTGACATTTAATCGGAATCTCATCGCGGAAAAACTCATCGTAGACTGGACGATCGAGCGGACATAACCGAGGAGTTAGCGAGGTAACGGACAATTTTCGATGACAAACCGACATTTGAATTATCATTGGCCAACCGGCGAACGATGGATATTGAGTTATCGATCGATGAAAAATAGCTAATAGAGTAGCATAGTGGTTAACGTATCAAGCTTGTGTACATCAGCCCCGGATTTTATTGCCAGAACCATCGTACCCAAATATAAAAACAAGTCAGAATTAAAATAGATAATAACAATTAGTAAAAGCAAGATGTTTGGAATTTTTTTATTTACTCTTATTCATTATTAATACTAATTAGTATATACATATAAATACCAGGTTTGTTAGTTTACAATTTTTATACGAGATGGCGTAACTAAAAAAATATTTAAAAAAATCATCAAAAATGACAGAAAAATGCAGGGTTTTTTTTTTTTGCTCCATTTTCAGGCATTTTTAATTTAACAAAATCGGAGC
Source organism: Hylyphantes graminicola (assembly GCA_023701765.1). NCBI lineage: Eukaryota > Metazoa > Arthropoda > Arachnida > Araneae > Linyphiidae > Hylyphantes > Hylyphantes graminicola. The sequence continues at coordinate 67,685,396 of CM043120.1, read as the reverse complement.
ACTAAATGCAGCTTAATCGTTAGAAACATTGACATAACATTCAATAAGACGCTTATTCCAATCATTTTTTGCTACTTCAGTACAGTAATGCATACAATCACAAATCTTATAATAAACGGAGCCAAAAATGTCCGACGAATAATACCCCGTGTAAGGGAGTGCACGTTAAATATCCTTAAGTCCTAACGCTGCATACGATATCGCCCTTAACGGTTGCGTTGGGTGCCTATTAAGGTGTCGGCTCGTCACTTGACTGTGGTTCTAAAATACGACGCCCGTCGACAATAGCCCTCATGTAGCTCTAGTGTGACGATAATTCTGACCAAACCAAACAAACCTGATATAATTTCTGGAAGCTCCTTCTCAAGGACTGACATCTATATCCATAATAGGACTAACGACGACGACTCCAAGGACTGTCGCTTGCACAGGAGGCTTATACATACTATTGTCCTTACACCCGGAGTTGCCTTTCTCAAACTCAAATGTGTGATGGTGAAATCACCTGCCCTTCTAGTCATGATGAAAAGCATTGCAGTAAGTTTGTTAAATATACAGGACCCAAAAGAAGGCAAACAGTTAGTTAGGTATTCAGTTATGTACAAATCCATATTATCTTATCTAGCCTTCCTTTGGGGCACAATCGTAATTATTTATCTATTATTGTGGCCCAAAAGTAGGCTAACAGTTAGTTAGGTATGCAGTTATTTATGCAGCAACAGATATTTTTCGAAAGCAGATCTGGTTGTTCTTGTTCAGTCAGTTGACTGTGCAGAACTGACTCACAGAACTGTAATTTGAGGTGAAGATCGTCCTGAAGAAAGCTCGTAGCAATCTTGGGCGGTAAGGTGTAAGGTTCAGCTGGTCCATTTGGCGTTGTAGCGTTGCATATTTTTTGCTTATTAATCGAGCATCAAAAAAATAAACCAAAGCTATCCCGAAGTTAAAACAAACAGAGTCCACAAATCGCTCCTCTTTTGATCCGATACGCTGTAGTATGACTTAGTTTTAGCCAACCAACAAAACTAAACACGACCATGGCAAATATCTGTTCTAACTGACCAAAAGTTCTTACTGATGGTACAGCTGTTTAAATAAAAAAAGTACCCACTTGAAGTTATTTCGGCCGATAGTCATCCTATAGAATCTGACCTTTTTGACTTTGTGAAAAAATAATATTCTCAGTTGATTGCATGACACAAAATTTGCTTAAGTTTCATATTAAAAATGTTACGAACTTTAAAATTTCCAATGCATCACCAAATTTTAATAGCTTAGAAATGTTAGGCACAATCGAAAACAATTGAATCTAAGTTTTTGTTACATTCGGATGAATATTTGCTGAGTTATTTATTCGAATCACTTGTGGGAACTTTGGGGGCCATCTCTAAAATGTCAAACGTAGTCTGTAGGTATATTAAAGGAGGGGAAAAAAACGTGAGGTTTGCGCAAACAAAAGAATGTAAAAGTCAAAGAGGTTTAAACTGAGGGAGGTTGCGTATTTGTTTTAATGCAATGAGAATTCGTTCTAAGATTATAAATCATATGCGGAAGTGTTTATAGGTGACAAATATTGTTACCAATGCACTTGTTTTTCGATGAGAATTTCTTTAAACTATTTAACCCGGCAGCACTCGCGCTCATAGTAGAAACATCGTCACTCGCAAGGAGATACTTTATTTATAAAATAAATCTTATAAAACATTATATTTTATAAAATATTTTACCCCAGCACTGAATTTCGTTCAAGTATCACTTTTACATTCAAAACTTTCACAATTTTTACTAAAAAGATATTTTCTCACAAATATTTAAGTTATTTATGGCGAAGTTTCGGTATTGGAATTATAATTCTGAACCACATCTTCATCGATCGTATCCAAAGGATAACCAGTAATGTCTTCATTTTCTGACAATTTATTAGACTCACTATCGGAACAAAAACGATAATCAATACCATATTAACATCGTCCATAGCATCACCAGATTCATATTTCGCTTCGATTATACATTCGTCATCTGAAGGAACCTCTGCTAAAAAATTTCGCATGCGTTCCGTCTCCTCATTGTAGGACAAGTAGCATGACAATTTGAACTAGAATGAAGAAACGCGGACACTCGCATGGGGTCTTTCAGACCCTAAAACCACATTTATACTAAAACCGTTTTTTGGAATGTGAAAGATAATTATTCTTTTCCTTAGAGGTTGACCTTGAAGGCGGCTACTCTGGGTTTGACCCATTTTAAAAAATAAGAAGTTAGGTAATTCGAAACATGAATGTCCGTGGGGTCTGATAGACCCCCTTGCGAGTGCTGCCGGGTTAAGTAACTGCAAGTGTAAAATTTCTAATTCTTTTATAACTTCTCGTTCTTACAACAAATTCATTTCTACAATATAGTTCGAATATTTCAAGTTCATTAAGAAATAAATCGCAAAAAAAGCGTTGAATATCATGAATCAACATTAAAGAAATCTGTTGTGTCATACTATAGAAAAGCTCTTTATTTGAAATTTTCCTTTTTTACAAGGCAGTGTTTGTTTATCAAGTTCATATTTAATCTCGTATACAACCTCCTAAGTAGTAATTAAAAGGTATTTTGTGATTTACTCAGCAAATTATGTATAAAAATTTTTAAAAATTGGTATTTCGCTTTAACTTCCTGTTCTAAACTCATTTCTTTAAAAATATTAAAGGATTTCTATTCATAATTTTTTTACAAATTAAAATAATAATTATTTAAAAATATAAAAATTGTTTTAAATACCCCAATAGCCTTTGAATTTTGTTTGGGTTATTATAACAATTATTAAGTAAAAATTTCGTTTCATTATCTTAATTATTTATAGAGCGGGATAGTTTTTTAAGTGCAACTCATTTAACATTACGACCCCTAAACTTCGCACGTCTTTAACTCCATCAATAATGATTAAAAACTATCAAAACTTGGTATTTCGAGTTAAAATATGTCATAGATGCGAAATATGGACTCAAAAAGGGGTGGTGCTATTGAAAATTTTAAAGTTCGTAACGTTTTTACTATGAAGACGGCCCCTTATTCAAATTTTGTGTTATGCAATTAATTTAGAATGTTATTCGTTCACAAGTTCAAAAAGGTTCGATTCTATAGGATGACTCACTGCCGAAATAATCTCTAGTTGGTACTTTTTTATTTCCACAGTTGTACATTTGAGAAGACATTAGCTATATATGCCTACTTTTGGGCCACCCTGTATAAAATATTATATCTAAATATCAATTCTATAGGGTATATCACATGAACGCCTCTTTTATTCAACTCAACCCTCAAGGCTACTCGATTTCTAACTTATTGCCTCAATTTCGATTTGGCGAATATAGACATAGAGTTGCTAGCGCTGATTGAATGGTTGATCACATATTCTATTTCAGTCTTAAACAGAACTTCGTCCTCATTTTGCTATGAATCTATGTTGACTATTCAGAGTTGTTTGAATCTACGCATACGCAATACGCAGGATCAGAGATGAAAAAAGGAGCAGCAAACGAGCCGCTTTTTATAATGACGTAGAATTTCTTCGCTGTGACGAAAGCAGAATCTATGCATCGGATTGGTTTGAATACTAGGTTGTACACTGCTCAAAACAATTAGAGGAGCACATCATTTTAACAAGATTAAGCAAAGATATTTACCAATAACTAACATAAAATGAATAATTCATAATTTAAAGCCTAGTAGTAAATGGAAGAAAAAAATTTCATTTGCAAATTAAAGTTCATGACGTCACAAACCAGGAAAAGGATATTACTGCAGAAATCGGAGGTTGCACAAACGTCTGTTTTACTGCTGTAACTTTAAAATTCGATTGTTCTGCAATTTTTTTTTTTTTTGAGACAAGGTGACTTGAGGATGTTTAAACAACGTGATTTACCAGAATCCAGGGCATGGCGTGATATAGGCTGACTGGAATCCGGGCAAACACAACGTAGTGTAGCGGAAGCTGTTGGAGTCACCTGAAGTGTTGTTGCGAGACTGTGGAATCGATTCCAAATAACAGGAAACTTTAGACGTCGACCAGGACAAGGTCAGCCACGCGCCACTACAACGACTGTAGACCTGTATATACGGTTAGCAGCCCTTCGAAACAGAACTGAGAATGCTACTCAGCTGCAAAGACGGTTGCTTTTGGCAACAGGACGGAGGGTGTACAACCAAATAGTGCGCAATCGGCTTCCTGAGAAAGGGCTTTATGCACGTAGACCAATTGTTTGCATTCCATTGATCCCACGACACCGTGCAGCCCGAAAAATGTGGGCTACTGAACATCGAGATTGGGACCATCATCAATGGAGCCAAGTGGTGCTGTTCACAGACGAGTCATGATTCAGTCTGGAGTGTGGCATCCGACGTGTCCTGATATGGAGAGAAAAGGACACTCGAAATAACAACACATTTGTTCGTGAAAGGTCACAGTACAGACGAGCTGATTGAATGGTATGGGCTGGAATCAGCATATGAGGTCGTATGGACCTGCATATCATTCGGAACGGCACTTTGACGGCCCGAAGGTATGTAGACGAGATACTGCAACCTCGTGTCATCCCTTAAGCGGGAGCCATTGGAGATTCCTTTGTTTTCCAGGACGATAATGCCCGACAGCATAGAGCTCGTCTGGTGGAGAACATGCTTGAAGCTGAAACCATACAGCGAATGGAATGGCCAGCATGCTCTCACGACCTTAATCCTATCGAGCATGTTTGGGACAAGCTTAGACGACGCATTGCTGGGCGAGCAAGGCCCCCTGTTACTGTCCGAGACTGGTAGATTGCCCTTCTTAGAAGTGGAACAGAATTATAAAAAGTCAGATCGATAACCACATCGCATTCATGGCAAACAGGTGTGCAGCAGTCTTAGTTGTTCGAGGAGACCGCACACCATATCAAAACTCATGCCTCATGTCTAAATAGCACTTTTTTTTTATTGTTTACATGTAACCAAATTGTGGCCTTAAATCCTCTTTTCATGTTTTTTCAATATTTTCAAAGAATTAAAACTTAATTCTAATTAAATGCCTTTTTCCTGTATTGTTCACTGATACACGTGTACAATCCATTTTATGCCAATATGTGACTGTCTCATGCGGTTTTCATCACTTTTTTGCTTCCTCCCCTAATTGTTTTGAGCAGTGTATCAACTAGGTTGTGTTAAGTGGAGGACGTTGAAGACACTTTCGTCATCATAAACTTCCATGGCAGACGGCTATCCAACTTTTGAGTTTTGCGTTGAATATCTGGTTGAGTTGAAGGTTGAGTTAGAAAAATTCACTGGTGTGATACGCCCTTAAAACACTTCGTCTGTTAACTATGCAAATATTATGTCTAAATATTAATCCTAAGTCATTCGAAAACTATTGTTTTAAAACTAAATATGTTTTATTGTAAAAATTAATGCTTTTGTTACAATTTATGCGTCAGCTATTCAAAAAAAGCTTTTGCCAACCCAACACCTCCTACAAAGAAAGACAAAAAAAATTCCAACTAAGATTGTTTAAAAAAAAGTGTTTAACCATTATTAAGATTAACTAAAGCAGGAAAAGCTCATTTTCGTCTGGCAATTTTTTTTTGTTGTTGCTTATTGTTGTCATATGCCCCAAAATGCTTTCAAATGTTCAAATATTTTATAAAAATGTGTGACCAAAGTGGCTAACGTGTCATCTGAAAAGCTGCAATGTATAAATTGGTTTGTGGACAGAAGAAATAAGAACAGTGTACGCAAATGGGGCCACCAGTTGCACAGGACTGCCGTAGCCCTCTACCTAGCAGATGAAAACTTTTTTGCAGTTAATAACATCACAGGACAGGAGATAAGATATGAACTCACAATACGATTGCTGTCTAAAATTAAGAGGTAAGAACTTTATATTTACAAGACGTATCAGGGAAATGATGACCCAAGCATTCTTAATAAGAAAAATGAGCTCGATTGATAGCGGGTCCCCAAACTCAAGTGCCCCTTTGTTAATCTAAGTCACGTTTCTCCGATTGTATTGAATATTTTTACAAAGTTTTTTTCTTATGATAAATGTATTTCAGTTAGAGGACTCTATAATCCCACTTATAAAAATGGGTTCGAATATTTTTAACTTAAATTTCAATAAATAGTTTTACACAAAATATTCTAACCCAATATCAAAAGTAGAATTATAGAGACATGGGAGTCAACTACATTTTTAATGTAAAAAACACATGTGGAAAAACATTCAATACAGCCGGAGAAATGTGACTTAGAACATTTTTTTCCATTGGATTTACACAGGGGCACTTTGGTTAGAACGCTCTTTAATAAAAAGAGTACGCTTTTATAAAAAAAAAATGTTGGCATGTTTTAAGTTCAATTTTTAAGTTTTTTAAAAGTAAGGCATTAATTCAATATTGGAATAGGTTCTTTGCCGTTTGAATCATCAATTTGGAAGAGCAGGCGGGTATAATAAAGTACATCACGACCACTAGAAATCACCAACCAATGCCTTTGTACATAGATTTAGAAAGTAGCTGATCTGCCCCTAGGGGGAAAGGTGAAGCCACTTGTGAACCAGTATCCCATAAGGGTGAACCAGCATCCCGTGATGCATTTCGAAAACGGAGAAATGTGGATTCACCGCACAATCGCGCGGTTTGTATTGCGTTGTACGGGATTGCGCCATCAATGGGCATATCTGCTACTTTCTAAATCTATGCCTTTGTAAGAATTGAATGGTTATGAATTATCTATATAAGACTCCAAACAAATATACACTATTACTTTGAATCGTGATAAGTGCGCGGTATTTAATTTAATATTTTTTTAAGTATCAATAAGTTCTACTGTCAACTCATTCTTCCAAAATTTATGTGTACTATTGTTAACTCATTCTTCAAAATTTTAGGTGTAATATTGTTAACTTTTTTTTCACAGTTTATATGTACTATTGTTAACTCCTTTTTTCACAATTTAGGTGTACGATTGTTAACTGTTTCTTTCACTGTGCAGCATTGTTAAATATTTCTTTCACAGTCTATGAGAACGAATGTTAACTCTTCCAAAACTTGTAACAACAATTGTAACTTGTAAAACAAATGTGTGTTATTGTTGAGTGATTCTTCAAAATTTTATGTGTACTATTGTTAAGGGGGTATGGGACACTTTCAACTTTTTTCTTTAATATTGCAGATATCAATATAATTTTTTTTCCATAAATGTATACTAAATATACTTACACTTTTAGATAGTCAGAGGTTTTAAATTATCATTATTTATTTTTTTTAAAAATAAAATGTGTCAAAAAGTGATGTCTCTTATTTTTGTTATAAGTCAAAAACTTATTTATTGGCAAACAAATATTTAGCATTTTTATAAGCAGAAAAATGTATTTAACAAACTGTCTTTACCGATTTTTCATATTTGCCATAGTTTTTTTAAAAAAAATTATTGAAGTTCTTTTTAATAATTTCACAGGTTCACTTTTTTTATAAAAATTAATAAACAAAAAAATAAACTATTTACAACTAATCCCTAAAGACAAATTAAAGGTATATGTTTGAAAAATATGAGTAAAAAATTTTGACACTCTATGGGCAGTAGATTTTGAGTTATATCAATTTAAAGTCAAAAAATCATCGAAAACACGATCAAGGAGAAAAACAGCTTTGAAGTTTATCACTTTCCTTACTGAAGCGCTCCAAACCGACCGAACAACTAAGGATTCGATAACGTTATTCCTATCTAATATTACGAGGAGGCAAAGATTATAAACGTGGTTGGCCAACACAGATGTCATGACACAAAAAACTACACATCTCACGTTCTACTGCAGATATGAATAAAATTTTTGTTTTAAATTATTCTAAAATATTTGTGTTATTTTTTATGATAATAATAATTTTTTTGATTTTTTTGAAGATTTTGTGTCCTATACCCCCTTAACTCATTCTTCTGCAACTTTTTTGCACCATTAACAATTACCTTGCCGAATTAAAACGCCAGATTTAAGATATTAAAATTTGTGCTCCGTGTAGCATAATTTACACAACATAAATTTTGCAGAACTGTTGTTTTACCATACACACACAGTGATTTCATATAACATAAGTTACTATTTCCCTATTTATGTTATCCATTTCAAAAGAAAAGTACCAAAAGTCAATAATTTTATTTTCAATATAACTTTTCAGCCGAAAACTTCTTAGAACAGAGCAGTTAGCTCTGTATGTTCATGCCCTATTGGTATCATGCTTAAACCCACGACATTTCTATGGGCATGACTTGGTATCAGACCTTCGTCGAAGAGTCAACTTGAGCAAGTATGCAAGTCCTCTGGCAATATTGGTACTTTGTAACGCAGGGGCACCGATGTACAATAAAGACGTAGAAAGACTCATAAAAATTCATGAATCACTGCACAAGCCTTACTGGACAGGTATGCCAATGTATTCAGAACTATTCAAACCTATAATGTTCCCCAGTGAAGAGTATAGGGGGAAAACCCCATCATCGACAGGGAATCTGTCCGTATTGAAATCTGATTGACGAGTAGTGGCTATCGGAAACCAGTTTTTCCCTTGGTTACTCTTCCGAGGTTCAAGTGTCAGACTATTTGCCTGGTATTAATTTTGATCTTAAATATATAGTCAACCCGTGATGATAAGAACCAAGGCAAAACTGGTTTTTTCTCACCAGTTTAGGCGATGCCCCGTTATCTTCGCCAAGCAGACCTGGTGCAGACGGACTACTATGCAACGAAGGGGGTTCTTCCCCTGTGCTCTTCAAATGAGAATAATATTCTCAAAGTTGTGTGCCCATATTTAACAGCGCACTTGTCTTTTTGCAGAAGTGCAAGTGTTGGCCACCATGGCTTTATTATGCATTAATTCAAGAAATGGCCAATATATTCAGCGTCTTCACTCTTGGATGCACCTTGCGGAACAAGTCCCGCTGCGCGATGGAAATGAAACCAATCCGCGAACAGTTGCCCTTGTAATACAGGTATATATGCGATTCTCGAAGACTCGGTTAAATCCTAGTTTCGGTATACTGTGACTTTTTCGGAAAGTTGGCTACAAAAAAGGCGATAAATAATTATAATCTGGCAACCATGTACTGAAATTCCTCCAGCGATGTTTTTGGCGACCCTAAAACCTGACAAGGGGGTTTGCAATGTGATGAGTCACTTTTGATTATTTTTTGTTTGGATTCGTAATTATAGGTACTTATTCTTAAAATAATGATAAATTTTCGGCTTTTTCACTTATTTTAATTCTATATTTGAGTCTATTAGCTGCGTAGTGTTAACGTTACATTGGATAATTTTGCTGTCACATGTAGTGCAACTGCTTTTGAAAACGGCTGCCATTTTTCCCCTAAACAACTCTTCCAGAACAGCGTCACGTGATTTACAGTTATTTGACTTCGCGGTTTCCGAGTAGCGTCGTCCAATCACGCGTGGCTACGCGAGGTTTTCTCGCCAACAAGTTTGGCGAGAAAAAGAAAGTCGCCGTTTACCGAAAATAAGTATTAAAGGAAGACTTCTAGCAAGGAAAGCCTCGATTCACTACATATTGGCTACCGAAGGCAGACTCGTGACAACTTTTAAGTTAGGGCTAACATGGTTTACCAGATTTATTAGCTTGTATCGGTATAGGCGAAACAAATGATCTACCAAAAGGATATTCTCACGGTAGAGATAAGTTACTTCAGATTTCATGCTACAGTATTTGTTGATAACCACGCGGAAATAAAAGTGGCCCCATCATGGAGATTAGAATAAGATAGAATTGCTGCCAAGTCATAATCCAATACAAAAACAGGTTTACTAATTGAAGCTATTAATCGCTTCAATATTAAGCCCAAACAAACACTTGGCGAATTATTTGCCGGCAACTATGCTATGGTTTGATAAGCCAATTGAAGTCTAATGTAAACTGAAGGTTTGTACAGCTGTGTAAAAAAGAAACCCTATAGTGATTATTTACGCTGATATTTATCCCTGAGAATTGGACCTTTTTTAGTTAATATAAAATATTCACAACTGATTGCAAGACACAAAATGTGGTGTTCGAACCTGTTTCAGAATGTTTTTGGACTTGTTCAAAACAGATCCTGTTTGACGCCATTTCGCAACTAATCGTTGCTTAGCACTATTTTTGGCACTTTTACCCCATAGCAACTGGACACTTTTTTTTCACGAATTTGTTTTAATAAAACTTACTACAATGAACACATTCTAATATATTGTGAGTGTCATTTTCACTCCTGCCTTAATCAACTCATACAAGCCGCAATCAGATATGATCACGTTATGTAAACGTAAAATTCGTATCGTAGCTTAACCATTCAAAAACACAAGCGTAACGGTTTATATTTAAACCAAACTTTATTGTTCCGAAATCTTGACTAACTACAACGTCTTACTTTTTGAAAAACCTCTAACAATCACGTGATATCTCATGATCTTGCAATCATCGAAATCTGAGTGATGCCAACATTCGGCCATCCTTACACATTCATCGTCCTCGATGATCCAACAGTTACATTGATTTAGTTATTTTAGCTTCCTTTAAGAACAGTTATAGATACCGTTTTCTATTCCTTCGAATTTAGTTTCACATCGGCTTGTTACTCAACAAGAGCAGATTGGTGCCCTCTTCCATCACGTCTTTCCATTGCTTCGGCCGCAGCCGCTTTTGACTTGCGCTTCTTCCTCTTGCGTTTGGATTTGGTCTCTTTATTCTTGGAAACAGGCTCTTGCTCATCAGCTTCATCTTCACTCATGGAAAAAAAGTTCGAGGTTTGTTTCGTTGGGAAAGCTTTGCCCTCAGTATCGGGATCTCCGAGGAGCTGCGCCCTCTCGTTCTTCAGGGACAGGACCTTCTCGATGGCTTGAGGCTCCCTCAAGCGCCCTTGAGTAATTTCCTCATCTTCTAACAGCTTTTGCTCATCTTCATTGTCTTGCTTATCTAAGACTAACATGGCCTTCTCTTCTGTGATACGTTGCTTCCCCGTAGCCTTGACCTTTTCCGTTCGTCCCTTCTGAGAATATCCCCTTTTCGTCCGTTTCTTCAGCCGCTTTCTTGTGTCTTTCTACTCCATCGGGTCTTCTCTTTGTCTCTTCTTTGGGCCCTCCACATTTGTTCCACGACGAGCCATTTCTCTTGTTTCAATCGCATTTCTTCTTCGATGGCCAGTCTCTCAGCTTTCTTTCTATCGTAGTTAAATCTGTGCAGCCAAGCTCCCGTGAATTTGCTGCATTCAGAGTGATTCGTTTATCCAGATTCAGTTGCAATTTGTAGAATGGTGCTTCGGTAAATAAGTAGCATTATACTTCGGCGGATGTAAAGAGTTTTATATATAAGGTTATTTGTGAATCCATGCAGAAAACATGTTTAAAACATTAATTTCGTTTAAGGACTAAGATATTTGAGTATTATTTGAGAAAATTTGACAATTTTATCAGAATGAAATGTGTATTTTGGTTAAATTGTATTCAGATCATTTTGTATCTAAATAATACCTTTCAAGAGTTTCCAACTAACAGACCCAATCGCGCTTTTCCCTCTTTCTTTTTACTCTTGGTTTTTACCCAAGTTAGGTTACCACGGAGTTTAGTAAGAATGGTCTTTATGTGAACATCTTACAATACACACTTTACAGAATTTTATAGGAAATAGAATTCGATGCCTGATATAACAATAGTTCGTTATACTAATGCCATATTATCAGTGTCTCAATATATTGTCAGTGTCTCATTTTATTGTTAGTGTCTCAATGTCGTTACCAATACCATATTGTTAGTGTCTCATGCAAGCGTTTGACATGAAGGTTGTGTCGTATGGGTGACGTATTTCATTAATAATTAATTTGTAGGTTGCTCTGCCATAGACAAATTTAAGGAATAAGTTAAGGGAAGAATCTTTTCATCGCTTTGAAAACTTTCGGTAAAAAAAATATTAATTCTAAAAGAAACCTTGGGAGTGTAAAACACAATGCCGGGTAAATATAATTACTGAAAAATAATTTAATTTTTTTTAGAGAAAATTTAAAAAAAAAAAATTATTATAGAAACGCATCTCGTTAGTCAGAAATTTTCGTAGACTTGAATTACGATTTGTTGATTCAGTTTAAATTTTTATACAGTTGGTTTTTTTATATGTATCTTCTCCTAACCGAAATTTATTTCATTTACTTTTCAGATGATGTTAGGCACTCAATCCCCTACTGGTTTCAACTGGACTGCGGCTGTTGAAGTAATAAGAAATCCATCGTTTGTATCTAGTTCCAATTTCTTAGACAAACTACCTCACTCCCATTCTCAACAACAAAGGATTGACTGCAATTCATAACAAGCATTGTGGCACATTTTACAACGACGGTAATTTTATTATACAGGGTTGTCCAGAAATAAGTTTTCCCAACTCAGAGGCCTGTGCAGGATGCTGTATTGGTCAGAAAGTGATAAAATTTGAGATACGGACATTTTAGATCATGCGCTCTCGACTTATTACAAAAAAAAAATTCAAAAATTTGCCGCTAGGTGGCGCTGTGGATCAAAAAGGCATTCTACAGTTGTTCTACCGGGTGGTTATAAAATACCGCTCGCTCTTCGGAGTGGTCTGTAGCATTAATGAATAATCCGAATGCAACAAACATCGCGACACTTGCTATTCAAGATGGGGGTAAAAAGAATGGAATCATAAAAAAACCCGTCTCGTGACCAGGGTTCTAAATTACGGGGCGTAATTAGCTATGTTGGCCGTAATTGGCCATAATCGGCTACGCCTAGTAATTTAGAAACCTGGTTAAGAGACAAGTTTCTTTTTTTATGATTCCATTCATGTTCCCTTCTTCTTGGTCTCGATGTTTGTTGCATTCGGATTATTCAATCAAGCTACAGAACTCTTCGAATAGCGAGCGTTATTTTATAACCACCCGGTAGAACAACTGTAGAATGCCTTTTTGAGCTGCTGCGCCACCTAGCGTCAAATTTTTTAACTAATTTGTTTTGTAATACGTCGAGAGCGCATGATCTGAAATGCCTGTATCTCAAATTTTATCATTTTCTGACCAATGCAGCATCCTGCGCAGGCCCCTGAGTTGGGAAACTTATTTCTGGACAACCCTGTATATTAATAAAGTTCTCAAATAACTTTTTGGCATCTATGACTGATGCCAAGAAGTTATGAAGCTGCTGAAGTCATATTCCTCCTTTCATCATTAACCCATGTGTAGTTTTAGTGTGAAACATTCTTTCCGACCAAACTAACCGAACAATCTCCTTATGATTGCTAAACACCATGGGATTGGCAACGTGGAATATTCATGTGACGTCACGCGGTTTGTTATCCTACAGCTCTCGAGCAACGTGCTAATGTTATCCTATACAGCTCTCGAACCACGTGCTAATATTATCCTACTGCTCTGACATGCCTAACCGCTTGTTTCACTACAGCGATTTGGAATTGAATCTCAGGTGTGACAGGCAAGGAGTAACAGGCAGACTATAACTAAGTTGATGTCTAGTTTATTACACAACATCAGTTCAGACGTGCCTACTGTGGCTATAATGCGAAGTTAATTCAACCAACCTACTAAGTCTCTGGCTCGGTAATAATCATTTTTGCGATTCCGGGCGCCAAGGGAAGTACAGGGTCACGCAAATAAAAGTGGTCCCGTGATGGAGATATGGATTCGGTAGAATTGTTGACAAGTCAAAAAAAAAAAAAAAAAATGCAAAAACGGGTTTGCCATGTAAAGCCATTGCACGCTTGAATAACCTTTTATTTCGACTTGAAGGCTTTCAGGCGGCTTTAATAGTTTTTCTAGCAAGCATCTCAATACATTCCTATGTCTAAGCCCGGAACCATTTTTAGTTGCTCCAAACTGTATTAACGTTTCCTCTCCTAGTGCAGTAGAAATAGGCGAAAAAACACCTTAACCTAGAACAAATTGGAACATAAACTATTCATGTTGCAAGTGATAGGTAACATGCTTCTAATGAACATACTAAAAGTCTTAACCCGTACTGCCGCGACAAATATGTTTTTTGGCCGCCATTTTGAAAAAACATCAATTTTTTTTAAAAAAATTATAATAAACCATAATATGTTGAGTTTGGTATCAAATTAAAGGAAATTTTATGCTGACAAAGAATATGATATTGGTTTAAAAACTAAAAATATTTACAAACATGATTTTGGAAGGAAACGATGAGAAAACGTCCGAAAACTATCACTGCAAGCGATGGAACCACCCCTTGTTATTATTGAGATGTCCAACAAAAGTTTGCTACTTGGCGACTCAAAGCCATGATTCAAAGAATGGAGTCCCTAATAATAAGCAATATTGAACAAACCCTCATGAAATGTTCTAAAAGATTGGACAAAGAATAACTGAAAGTCAACATTTAACCTGGATTTTAAATCATTCGAAATGCAGTGAACTATAACTTATGAAACGGGTTTGCTGGCCCGAGTTTTCTGTTGATATAACTGATGCAGGGATGACGAAATAGTTTCTAGCTTTAAACAAAGCAATGCAATTTTTTATGGACCAACAGTAACTCACTGAACTTCAGTTATGATGAAAATATCGAAAAAATATACTACTTATTGCTGGTAAAACTCATCTTTTATCTACGCGTCTTTTAACACATAAGGCTTTCTTGTGTTCAATTGAATAATATAATACAGACTGCATTTTTTTTTCAATTACGAGTTATCTACAATACGAACTTCATTATTTAATAAAAAACAGTCGTCAAATCAGGAAAACTTCCAAATATTTTTTTGCAACCTCATTAGTTTTAAAATCTTGTTAGTTAAAAATATAGTTTTTAAAGAAATAAAAATCAACTGTAAAAGAATATTATTTAAACTTTAATGTGCATCAAACCATAATACATAAAAATTGAAATTTATACCAGTGGTTTGTGAAATAAAGTAAATTTAATTAAAAGTATAAATCATCTCCATCGTTATCTAAATCAAAACTCTATCCACACTTTGCACAGTCCTTTCCACAACTGTTTTGGTAAACTACAAGCATGGATGTCCGTATCGACGGCAGTGTGGGATTCAGGGAATGGCATAATAAAGTTTTTTGCAAATAATTATATACAAATGCACTCGAGGGAAGTGATATTTTGCCGCACTTTGTGTTGGGGTAAACGAACTATATCAAATCCTTTCTTAGCTGAAACGCAGCATATTTAGTTTGCTTGAGTTAGAGTTTTACCTTCATAAAGTAGCACAATAAATTTACAACATATATATACCAAATATTTTTCACCAATATCGTAGGATGACCAAAATTTGGAAGCCTATCGCTTAAGGTTTTTGATTTTATTATACTCTTTAAAACCGAAAATTTACCATTTTCAAATAGCGAATAATCGTTATACTAGAGCTACACAAGGGCTACTAAAGTTTTCAGAGCTACCTCCCGTATTCGATATTTGAAAAACTTGAGTATCTCGAACTTTATAATATTTTGTGGCAGATTGCATGTAAAAAGTATTCTTAGTAGAATGGGTGAAATGGGGCAATAAAATTTCCCCATCATCAGCCACTACAGTTACCTGCCTTTCTTATGCTTTTTTTAATTCTTCCTAGACGATTATTGTATTTGTATCACAATCTGCATGAACAACAATGAATAAATGACCACTTTCTTTCAAATAGCTTTCTCTGATATATTTCAAAAGCGTCGTTTTAGCAATTGGAAATAAATATGTATTTCTTCACATTTATAGGTGAATTTTCAGCAAATACAATTACATCATATGTCTTTTTTATGCGTAATTTGAGGAGGAGGCTGAGCCATACGTTTTGTTTGGTTTCTCATACCCATCAAAAACTATTTCAACTTTTTAATAAATTAAGTTGACATTGTACTAGTAGTGACTTGTGATATCCCCAAATGTTGTAGAAGTGGTCCAGGTAAATTAATGCGACGAAGAATGTAGGAAGTACTTTGCTGAGCACAAGGAGACTGTCAAATTTTAATGTTATTTAAGGAATATAATAAGTTGCAAAACATGTGTCCGTTTTCCTCATTTGCCGATCTCGTGTAGCTCTAGTGCGACGATAATTCAAACCTAACTAACCTCATTTGCCGACTGTTATGGTCGAATAATGAAGTTTGTAATATATAGATAATTCGTAAATGAACAAACTTTTTTTTATTGTACTATATTATCCAAGGAGATGCAAGCAGGCATCCTCTCTGCTAATTAATACGATGAGTTTTAAAGCAATAACTAGTATTTTTTCATATTTTCATTGTAACTGCTTAGTCGGTTTTAATTAAAGTTCCATTTCTAAAAGGTTTATTAGTTTATTTTAAATATCTCTTCCAATCAGGTCACGTTGGCCTTGCCTGCACTTTTATTTTATTTAAATATATTCCACAAAACACATGAAGAGTTAGTATGCGGACTATGATCTAAAATATTGACAAAAACTTTCGCCATCCTTGCATCAGTTATATCAACGGAAAACACTGGTCAGCAAACTCATTGCATGTTAGTTCACTGCATTTCGAATGATCCAGGTTCCATGTTGGCTTTCAGTCATTCATTTGTCCATTCTTTTAGTACATTTCATGAGGGTTTGTTCAATATTGCTTATTATTAGGGACTCCATTCCTTGAATCATGGCTTTGAGTCACCAAGTAGCAAACTTTTGTTGGACATCTCAATAATAACAAGGGGTGGTTCCGTCGCTTGCAGTGATAGTTTTCGGACGTTTTCTCATCGTTTCCTTCCAAAATCATGTTTGTAAATATTTTCAGTTTTGAAACTAATATCATATTCTTTGTCAGCATAAAATTTCCTTTAATTTGATACCAAACTCGACATATTATGGTTCATTATGATTTTTTTTAAAAAATGACGTTTTTTCAAGATGGCGGCCAAAAAAACACATTTGTCGCGGCAGTACGGGTTAAGACTTTTAGTATGTTCATTAGAAGCATGTTACCTACCATTTGCAACAAGAATGGTTTATGTTCCAATTTTTTCTACTTCTAACTCTATTTCGACTGCACTATCCTTCAAAAATACGGTAGGAGGAACTACGGATGTTTGACCCCTAAGAATATGTGACCCCATGCAATTTTCTTAGCATTGGAAAGGTTTTATAAGTTAAAAGTGGTATATTTTTTTTCCTTTCAGTCGGCCGACCCCATACTGAAAAAAACCCAACTGTATCGTTGCGTACGTGTTAAGCTATACGAAGAAATATGTTTTCATGCACTGAAAGTAAATTTTTGGAGCCATACACTTTTTGGGTCGACATTTTTTGGTTTAAAGGAAATATTTTTCCAATTAGTAGTTACTTGTTTTGTTCATGCTTTTAGCTATGATTGCATGTAAAATAATTTTATTGTATTTATTTGCAAAATATTTTTTGGAGGGTAAAGCAAAGTGCAACTACGGATACTTGACCCCAGCCACTTGGGGATATGTGACCCCAGTAAATAATACAAAAAATAGACAATAGTAGGCCAAGAATTTTTTTCAAAAATCCTTCAATTTTTTCCCCCCTACTTAGTACACGTCACACGGAAATTCAGAAAATAGTTAAAAATCTGTTATCCCAAGTAGTTAGGAGTGTTGGCACATCTGTAAGTTTATACAGTTGTATGCGAAGAACATGGTGGCGCTGTGTTTAGATTCCGAAAGTAACATATCGCGTGACCCGTTCACATAACCAGGTTACTCCGGGTACATGAATCAACATAACACAAAAGAAAACAAATTTGAAATGAAAATGTTAAATATTTATTTAATTATATATTTTATAAGTTTTGAAATGCTAAAACTATTTAAAAACTTTATATATTATCAATTAAATAACCAGATGTTATTTTCTTTACAATTTAGTTTTAAATTGATGTTATGATGACTCCCACACCTGATGAAAATGGGATAACATGGCAAAGCAATTCGTTTGCAAAAGTTGTGATTTCAAAACTAATGCATTAGCTCTATGCGACTGGGAGTCTCACTTAAAAACACTCAATATCACACATTAAATTTGATTTTTCAATTGGTGTAGAGGCACACCACGCACGCAACTTAAAATTAACATCCACTCTAGAGGGCGCTAATTTACTACGAATTTACTCTGCCCTACAGAAAATATAAGTTATGCAAAATATTTTCTGTAGGGCAGGGTTACAGGAAAATAATTTCATTACATTTTTAGCCTACTTTTCTTTTTTTTTAATTCGAAGAATTAAAAAAAAATGAAAAAGTAGGTATTGACATGCGGTCGATGTCCGTCCGTCCGTCTGTCTGTCTGTCTGTCCGTCTGTCCGTCTGTCCGTACCCCCCTTCCAAAATCAGTTCTATCAATCCGATCTTAAAAATTCTTTTTTTATTAGAAAGGTATAACCTCAGACACCCAACTTTTATACTTTTTGTCCGTCTGTCTGTACGATAGGACGGACATAAATTGACTATTTGATGACGAATTTCCCATTGAATTAGCATTGAAATTCAATTTCGAGTCATTTAAATCGCTGAATTTAACTACAAATGCTACGGACAAGTGATATACATAAAAAAATTCAGCGTATCCAAATGAGAATATATTGAAAATTTCAGAAAAGAATTCGAATTCGAAGTACTTCAATTATTTAAAAAACTTCAAAATTTAATGCTCATTTAAAAAGCATAGGAAGCCATTTTATTAGAGATAAATCACCATTGCCATGGCAACAATCGCTTGAGAAACTTTAATTCTTTTAGACAATGAATTAAAATAAATTTATTTTTGTGACATCGATCAGTTTGAAATGACGTCAATTATATTTCACTTCAAGATTCTGTATGTAGGTAAGCCATGTTTTCATTCTATTCAAAAGAGAAAAATATTACATATTTATTCTTTGAAATATAAATTTTTGCAAACGATTTAAGTTATAATTATTTAATTTTCGAAATAAAATAAATGAAACTAGCCGAATTTAGCAAATAAATGTTTATTGAGGAGTAGTTTTTTGGTTTTTGTTCTACGAAAAATTAAATATTTATTTATGACTGCAAATAAAGCTGTGTTTAGTGCTGTGTTTAGTGAAAGATGCTGTGTTTAGATAGATGCTGCGTTTAGTGAAATTTATTTTAAATTTAATGTGGAAAAACGGTTGTTGATGTCACTTACTGTTACAAACCTAGTTTTTTCAAGATAAGAATTTTAGTAAGTATTTAAGTAACAGGAAAGTAGGCTATTTTAGTTCTTTGAGAACTTCTTGTTTTCGTACCCATACGGATATTTTCTGGCAACTTTGCTACCATAATTTTTCCGTAATATTACAGGTTTATTTTTTTTTTCGCAGTGTATATTATGATTTAAGAAGAGATTGTAGCAACTTTTACAATAAAAAAAGTGTAACCGACTGAAGGTATGTATAATGATTATTATTGTTTTCAGAGGAAGCTTACTCGATGACGAAAATGATCGTTGTGCGATACACCGTGTGGGCGAAGGAGGGAGCCTCCTTGGGGAAATCTTGGCGCATCGAGATCCCTACGTCATCGACTCTGTACGACGTCATATTGAAAGTGCAGACACTGGACTCCACGCATAGGTGAGCATTTAAGTCGCTCAATATAAGCTTGTTCAGTTTCTAAGTCACGACAACCATTAGTTTTTAAGATATTGCGAATGCTTCCTTTTCCCACACAAGGCGATTTAACATGGCCTGATCTTCCATAAGGCACGATAGCCCGGGCCCGGGACCCAAAGATTTTAGTTTCTATTATGGGTGATTCTCTGTAAAAGGGACAAATCAATGTCCCGGATACTTTTCTCTTTATTTTCAGATTATATATGCATGTTTGTGATTTATTAGTGTAAAATGGCCCATAACCTAACTAGTCCCACTTAAAAAATCTTAAATAATTATAATTTACTTATATAAAATTTCATTTAAATACCCAATTTGTCACTCCCTCACACTGTCCCTGCATGCTTTTTGAACTTTTAACGTCCTAAAAAAGTCCGTTTTAAATATATAATCCTTTTTGGCTGAACTATTTATGGTTACTTAGTTTCTGGAGTTTCCGAAACTGTATCTGAGGTTTTTCTACCATCAATAGTTTTATGTAAATTTTATGATTATGTAATGTCCCTGGGTTTTGAGTCACTCCTATAACACTGCTTTAAAGTCCAATTAAAAACTTACTAGACGACTAAGAAATCGAACTTAAAGTAGCATGTTATTCTTAAAGGATTGAGGATTATAAATCAGCCATCAGTAGTTTTGATCCATGAGTGATAACGTTTTTACAGCACTTTTAGTATTAAAAATATCATGGGAGTCTTTTACTGTCGTCACTCACTCAATCTCATTTACTGATTATAGGTAGGTGCTAAATTTTTTGTACTAGTCTCAAATTGTGGGCATTTAAGTGTAGATTAACATGCAATCTCTAATCCTTATAAAAAATTCTTTGAAAATGATGTTATTTGACTTTTCCTACGGAATCGTCACTCACTCACACGTCACTAACTCACATATCAGCCTTGAAAGGTCAGTCCACATTGGATAACTTCATCTTTAATCTTTCTTTCCAAGCGCATTCAATACCGATCGGTTGTTTCGCTTCAACTGCAGAATTTTAAAAACGCATGCCTTTAGATATTTCACGAGATTGATTATTCGTATCTTCTTTGCGTTATAGTGAAGAGTTAGGGTTAGTTTTAATTATCCTTACACTAGAGCTATACTAGTTGTTTTGATAGCGGGTATCGTAATTTAGAATCACAGTCGCGTTATCATCAAGAGATTTATGGCGAATTACTGTAAAATAAAATGCGGTTGGCAATTTTTTTTAGCCGCTCTTCTCGATCAGCAGTCATTTACTCTTATCACCCCATGCGCATATTATACTTATTAAACACAATTTATTCCGTTGAAATTATACTTGACAAAATCCGAATATTCAAGTATGGTCGGTGTCGACCTCATCACTTGACCAGGGTTCTAAGTGACGAGGCTTGCATTGGCGGCGTAGAGACAATTTAAGGGGTCTAAGGAGTCTTAAAAATGTGCAAAGAAGGAACTACAAAGTATAGTTTGATCTGTCATGTAATTTTTTAACTACTCAATATACAAGTATAATTTTTTTATATGTAATTCTACAATATTTATTTATTATAAAACAAATTTTAAAATTTATGAAACTTTAGCCCAAACTAAAATAAATGATATTAAACATAAAGCTATTTTAACACATTGTGATTAGGCTTGCGCGGCAAATTTTGAGGTCAAAATTGAAAAAATGACCAAGAAAATGACTTTATATTGTACAAATATGTACAAACTAGGACTTATACCTAAATTCTCAGCTCAATTTTAATTAGAAATTATTTTAAGAACTTTTTTCTAAAAAAAATTAATAAAATTTTTTAAATTTTGATTTTAAATTTATTTTTAAATAATTTCTAATTAAAATTGAGCTGAGAATTTAGGTATAAGTCCTAGTTTGTACATATTTGTACAATATAAACTCATTTTCTTAGTCATTTTTTCAATTTTGACCTCAAAATTTGCCGCGCAAGCCTAATCACAATGTGTTCAAACAGCTTCATGTTTAATATCCTTTATTTTAGTTTTGGATAAAGTTTCATAAATTTTAAAACTAGTTTTATAATAAATAAATCTTGTAGAATTACATATAAAAAAATTATACTTATACATTGAGTAGTTAAAAAATGACATGAAAGATCAAGCTATCCTTTGTAGTATCTTCTTTGCACATTTTTAAGACTCCTTAGACCCCTTAAACTAAAATACTACTTAGCGAAATACATCAAATATTGAAAGGAGTGCTCTTGAGTCAGCCTTATTTGAAAAGTGAGCCCTTTATGGGTTTTAATTTAGTTAAATCTTATCCATTTATCGGGTGCCAGCTCGACTGTGTTTCTAAATTACGAAGCCAGATGCCGATTGGCCCTCATGTAAACCTTGTGTGACGGTTTTTCTAACTAACCCAACCAAACTTTCCCATTTAAAGAAAAAAACTCGCATTCCTACAGATGCATATATCGTGTACTCTGTCTACTGTAGGTTTAGATTGTCCTTAATTCAACCAAACCTAACCACACATGTACATAAAGCATGCGTTTCTGAACTGAAACAGCATGCGTAACTTTTGGGAAAAGTAAAAAAGTCAGGCAATGTTTTCGGTGTTGCATGCTCCTCTATACTGTCTGTTGCGCATGCTCAGTATCTAAAGAAGTTTACGTCAATTTTCAAGTATGGAAAATGTGCATTTTTTTAAAAATAAAATCATCAAATGGATCTAAACAATTTTTTTGTACTATATATGAATTGGAGCAACACATATAAAGAAAATTATTCAAAAAGAAAAATATTTTTTTCCCAGTTTTTAAAAGTGCAATTTGTCCCTTTTACAGAGAATGACCCTTATGCTAAATGCTGCAAATCCCCAAAATATCAGCAAATTTTTTTTAAAAATCGGATCTCCACTATGCGCATTGCTTGACTTTAACTCAGAAGTGGACTTCATGTGATTGTTTGGATCGAAATTAATAAGGGAGCCAATAAAATTGAAGCACAAATTTGATAAATAGCAAAAATTGGCACTATCTTTGTTGGCAATCATTCGCGATATTTTCCGTAAGGCGCCCCCCGAATTGGCTGTGCCTTTAGTGTCTGTGTTTTCCTAGATCGATTCAATTTCCTAGTCAATTACAATACCCATGCACTGTCAAAATTTTAAGAAACTTTTGAAATGTTTCTTCGTCAAACTTAACTGGTGGAAATTGAAAATTATCGACTAATAGCTTTGGGGTGGAAGGAAAATGGACATTTTCTTTTTTAGATTAGCTCCCAAAAAGTGCACTTTAAGTAAAGAATAAAAATTAAAATTACTCTGGATCAGCATTTTAAGGCGCCGCAATGAGCTTGAACATGGGAAAATTCTCATTTTTAACTAAATATCTCCGGCTATGTAACGAAACTCTATTTTTTCCAATAAACACTTGTTAATGGCCATTAATTAAACTCCATCATTGTTTTTTGCTTTCAATTCCTGATATGAATAAAAGGTAATGAAAACATACAGATGAGTCGAAATTACGAAAGGGAATTTCTTTTTCACTCGTTTTAGGGGGTGCTGATTCCAAAAAAAAAAAGTTGTTTCTGAACATTGATCCGCCTGTTGGTCTAAAACTCCTCAACAGCTCGAACTAAAAAACTACAGACTTCAATTTTTTTATACTAGTTTCTAGTACTTGTCGGTTAGTCGGTCTAGTACTCGTTAAGTTTTCGAGAAAATTCAGTATGCGCAACGGTGACAGCTTTTTAGAATGTTTTTGGTTGTAAAGGCATGACTGAAAATAGGAGAAATACAGCCTTAAAACTTGGTATACGAGTTCCCAGTACTTGTCGAAAGTCAAAATAAGGTTTCGAGAAAACATTTTATTTAACCAAACAGAAAAGGTGTACTAAACCATTGGAAGTGTATTTGACTACTGGATACCACCAGCGAAAATGATCAGTCCTATTGGTCATAGGTACAAACCTACACACAATGAAGAGTACATGTTGCAAATTGTGTACTTTCACAAGAACATCGATGTACTGCAAAAATATGTCAGCGTTGGCTATTCAAACAAAGAAACTAATATTTCGGGTTTGCGTAGCACATGCCCAATGCAAAGCCCATACCCAATCGTGCTCGTTAAATCTGTGGAGTCCAAAGTGGCGTCAGCGTACGATGGCGCTCAAAGTTCCCTTGGGTGCCCGCTCAGGTGTCGGCCTCGTCACTTGACCAGGGATCTTAATTACTAGGCGTTATTGGCTGTGTTAAAGCCCCTAAAAGAGGCTAGAAATAGGCAGTCGGAAACGATTAAATTACATTACCTACCTTACCTTACTTTTCATGCTTTATTATCGATCTTAAGGTTATACTATAGAGTTAGGAAATAGGAGGAGGAGGAGTAGAGAGGCCTACCTGTTTGAAAGGTTTGAAGCTGAGCTGTCAGGTTTTTCGAGTAACTGCGCATAACATACTTGCACTGAGGTATCCGACACATCACTGTAGTGTTTTTTTGAGCTGCTGCGCATGACATAGTAATCGAAACTTTCACTGAGGTATCCCAAAATGCACCGCTCTAGCCTGTCTCATTTGTGCGTTACTGCGCACATATATGGACCGCTCTATTATTTTTTCTAACTCTATGCGTTATACTTACTACCTTGATCAGAAAGTTCACGGAATAACCACCGTTAAGCGCTCCTATCGTTTCGATTTGAGTTTTTTTTAATTAAGTTGGTACGTCTGTTGTTGATATTCCCTCCAAATTTTAGCGTCATAGCTTGACATTTCCAAAAGTTACGTAGCCCAGCGTGCATCTATCTCAGCGTGTGTCTTCGATTTTTTTACAATTTTAGAAATGGACTTAAATTCGCAACAACGAACTCGAGTCAAATTTTGCGGACGGATTCATAGACAAGTTCAAGTCCTCCGCTGTCCCCCTGATGGTTAATTTGCGTTTTTTTTATTTTATCATTGTTTTCATCGGTTTGCAAAGTCTATGGTCTGCCACTGCGTTCATCATCTTCGATGGACTCACAAACTTGTATCAAATTTTGCGTAAAAATGGATTAAATGGCGCGCGAAAGTGGAAAATGTTAGAAAAGTGTTTCCGCAACGATTCTCTGAAGAAACGTGAACCGTGCCACTGGTGAATGATTCTCTGAAGAATCGTTTACC
The DNA here is from genome assembly GCA_023701765.1 of Hylyphantes graminicola. Taxonomy (NCBI): domain Eukaryota; kingdom Metazoa; phylum Arthropoda; class Arachnida; order Araneae; family Linyphiidae; genus Hylyphantes; species Hylyphantes graminicola. Next base: position 67,660,636 of record CM043120.1, on the reverse strand, counting down.
AGAGTGGCACGAGCGATTCAAAAGTGGTCGTGAGTCAATCGAAGATGACGAATGCAGTGGAAGACCATCGACATTGAAAACCGATGAAACATTGATAAAATACAAGGTCAATTACAGCAAAAAAGGTTGGTCAATAACCGAAAATTAACCATCAGAGAGATAGCAGAAGATAGAACATTGCATATGGATCCTTCTGCAAAATGTGATACAAGTTCGTTGTTGCAAATTTAAATCTATTCCTAAAAAATCGAAGACACACACAGAGATTGATCCACTCTTGGCACGTAACTTTTGCAAATGTCAAGCTATAGCGCTAAAATTTGGAAGGAATATCAACAACAGATGTACCAACTTAATTAAAAAAAACTCAAATCAAAACGATAGGAGCGCTTCACGGTGGTTATTCCGAGAACTTTTTGATCAAGGTAGTTTATGCGGAAAATCAAGCTATGGTCTTAATAAATTCACTGAGGATTATTTCTCTAATTTAGGGTGAAGTTCAACATGGTGGATGGCAAACCGTACGTCAAATCTGTATCTGGCTTGGATGAGGATCCTGAAACTGACTATTTTTGGTTCACCTACGAACAAACAGCAACGAAAGATCTACAACTGTTAGAAGATAGTAAGTGCTTTTTGTAATTTTATTGATACTTCCTCAACAAAGTGAAAAAATACACTCCATGATACACTACTCAAAACAATTCAGGGAGCACTCGGCATGCTTTTGTTAACTATTTCAGTCCCAACTTTTTATTTTAAAAATCTAAAATTTGTTAAATAGATTCATCATGCATCCAGAATTTAATGGTAAAGAAATCTTATTTATGTAACTAAAATTTAAGAGGAAAATATTGGAATCCTAACTTTGGAATAAATTGTAACATTAATTTTTTCAAAACTTTATTTGTTAAAAATGTTAAAATCGAGTTTTTATTTTTTAACTTCCAAGAATGCAAGCGTGAAGAATTTAGGGTCAATTTATTTCATGAAATGTTTTTGATGAATTTTATTTTACCATGTTTTTCATAATTTTCATTTAATTAAAAATATAAGCATTAATTGTTTCTTCAAAAGACAGTATTTTTCCCGCTTGCGATAAATAAGTGCGAGCTCATCTTAGAGAGAAAAAAAATTGCAAACTGATGATTTCGAATAATTGGGAAGGAAAGTTTATAAACCATGCTCTCCCCTAAAACTATTGAGCAGTTTATTCGGGAGCGACGACCATATTAAGTTAATTGTGATTTTTATATAATTAAAGCTACCAAAGAAAAATAAATTTTAACTACTTTCACAGAAAAATTAAATTTACTAAAAAAAATTGGGAAATAATTTCAAATTTTTCATAATTGTTTAAAAAATGTTTATTTTATTTTAAAAAGTTTTTACATAGGATTTTTTTTTGGAATGAAGGAGATAAATCTGCAATATATATTATTTTAAATTTAAAATGCAGAGTTGTTTCTGAATCCAAAGAACAATTAGAAAATTTTGAGCCAGAACTTTCTTTTTCTTAAAAGACTTTGTCAAGCTATTACTGTCTTGTACGTGTATATATTGCCTTAAGAAGACTGTCAGTCCCATAAAGCTAATGCATTTGTTTTGAAATCACAGTTTTTGCAAAAGAATTGCTTTCCCACGTTATCTCATTTTCACTAGGTATGGGAATCAACATAGCATCAATTTAAAACTAAATTGAAAAAAAAATAATAAAACCGAATATTTAATTATTGATTGATAAAGTTTTAAAATAAGGCTACCATCTTCTGTATATTTTGGCATTTAAAACTTCAAAAATATATAATTAAATAATTTGATATCATTTTTGTTTCAAATTTATTTCATTCCAATGTTATGTCGATTAACATACTTAGGGAAAATGAACATGACAAAGCAATACTTCTGAGGAAGTTGTAATTCCAAAACTAATACATTAGCTCTATAGGACTGAAAATCCCTTTTAAGGGGTCTTAGGAGTCTTAAAAATGTGCCAAGAATGTACTACAAAGCATAGTTTTGAATTTCAGATAATTTTTTAACTACTCAATAAAAAAGTATAAATTTTTTTATATGTGATTCTATATGATTTATTTATTATAAAACAAATTTTAAAATTTATGAAACTTTAGCCAGAGCTAAAATAAATGATAACAAACATAAAACTATTTGAAAACATTTGGATTGGGCTTGCGCGCAACATTTTGAGGTCAAAATTGAAGAAATGACCAAGAAAATGACTTAATATTGTACAAATATGTATAAAAAAAAGTAACACATAGCTTCTAAGCTCAATTTTAATTAGAAATTATTTTAAAACTTTAAAAAAAAAATAATACAACTTTTAAAATTTCGATTTTTGAATTTTTTTTATTAATAAATATTGTTTTATTTTTCTCTTATAAGGGTATAGGTCTTTGTTTGTACATATTTGTACAATATAAAGTCATTTTATTGGTCATTTCTTCAATTTTGACCTCAAAATGTTGCACGCAAGCCTAATCCAAATATTTTCAAATTGTTTTATGTTTGTTATCTTCAATTTTGACCTCAAAATGTTGCACGCAAGCCTAATCCAAATATTTTCAAATTGTTTTATGTTTGTTATCACTTATTTTAGTTTTGGCTTAAGTTTCATAAATTTTAAAACTCGTTTTATAATAAATAAAACATATCGAATCACATATAGAAATACTATACTTATTTATGGAGTAGTTAAAAATTATTTGAAATTGAAAACTACGCTTTGTAATACATTCTTTGTACATTTATAAGACTCCTAAGACCCCTTACACTCTTAAAACGAACGAGCAATTTTAACTGAGTCTGATTGATTTTCACTCCTCCAGTCTTTAAAATGCACATCTCCTTTTATAGTGGATCCTTTGTGTGTTAAACCTCCGACAGGATCACTCCAAACGAGTGATTTTAACTCAGTCTGAGATAATATTCACTCCTTTCCAGTGTCGAAAATGCACTTCTCCAACTGGAGTCGATTTCACGCTTTTGTTTTAAGAGTGTAAGCTGTAACTGTCTGTATATATTGCCCTAAACAAAGTAAACTATCCTTTATTCACCTTTAGGTCCAGTGGATATAATTGTAGAAGACAACGATGAGTTCATTCTTTGGTACAAAAAAGGAATCTGGAATGACGAGGGTTCAGGAGGCTCGGTGGAGACTCTTTTTGAAAATTTGTGAAAAAACTGATTTTTTACTGCAAAAAATAGCGCTGTACTTATAAGAGAAGAAGCTGGGAAAATGTTACAGTTGCTGTCAAACTTTTTTTGAACTTTTATAAACATATCCGTTGTGAAGTTTTATGCATTTTTTTTTTGTACTTTATATGGTTGGGTACATATATATTCCAGCTTGTGTGCTTGCACAGAGAACCGCCTTTTTTTTTACTTTAAACCCTTTCAGTTCTCAGTGATGCCATTTGGCATCATCATATTTCAGATCATAATTTTAAAAAAAATAATTGGTTTGACATATACAGGGATTAGAATCGAATGATGTGCTTTTTGATATCATGAATGGCTATAGAATATAAGAAAAAAATTCTAAAATGATGATGCCAAATTGTCATTGGGACTGAAAGGGTTAAATTTCATCCTTCTCAGAATCAAGTTTTTTTCCAATTTTTGAAATGTTTTAAATGCTAATGCTTTAAGAAAAATTTGCTTAACTGTTTTTTCCAAATCTGGAATACAGAATATATATTTTATATCTAAGGATTGTTTTTTAGTTCTTTAAAAATTGTAATGCATTTTTATATTTAATAAACATAAAAATTTTACACAGTCTTGGCTAATTTTAAATCCGCTGCTTCAAAATTCGTAAATTGAAAATTTTCACTTACCGCATTTAGTGGCCGAATAACACGTTTGTACACTAAATATAAGAACAACAATACATTGAAGGCTTAATCTTAATTCGAGTTTATTATTATTTTTTTACAAAACTTTAAAATTAGTTGGGACACATAATTTCTTTCATATAAATATTTACAAATTACCTAAAGTTATAATTGAATTTTTAAAAGTATAAGAAAATATTGTTTTCATCATTTCTGTCATAAACGTTTCTACAGTCAATTATAGGAGTTTCCTCAAAAAAAAATGCCTAGATATACACATTCTCCTCTGCATTCTTATCGTAAACGGGATTGGCCATGCCTGCAAAGGCCACTTTTTTCAGCAAAAACATTCTAAAGTAGAGTAACATTCCAACCTGAAAATGCAAAAGAAAAAATATTATATGCAGAGGCGAATTTTTAATTAATGAAATGGAAATATAATTTACAACATCGCCTAAAAATTAAATCGAATACACTTTTCAGTAGCGGTAGGATTATGGATGGTACATGAACTACTCTTACTAGGTCAAGTCCTTACATGAAATCATGATGCTACATATATGTTTCGGTTTGTGTGCTTGATCAGAGACCCGCTTATAAACTTTCGTCAAATAAGACAGACACAGAAATAATTTTTACTGACACAGAGAGAAAGAGTACACCCAGGGAGAAGGCGGGAATTGAACCCGCACCCGTAACAGTGCACAGACCGTTGCGTAATGGGCTGCCATCTAACCCACTAGGCCACCCGGGCAGCCAGGTCAAGTTTGATTGGGTTGTGTATAGATGGTTTATTGCTTCGCTCCAGGCGCGCTTATACCACACATCATCCGTAATACTTTTTAAGAATACATCTTACTTATCTTATTAACTATACATAGCCGAAGCACGCCTCATAATTAAGAACCCTATTAAAGTGACGAGGCTTAGGTGACGAGTACTAGATATAGTTTTGTAATTAAATCGTTCTCGGCTGTCTATTTCAAGCGCCCTTTAGAAGCTTTAAAACAACCAATTACGACAACTAATTGCAATCGTAATTTAGAATCTTGGTCAAGTGATGAAGTCTACATTTGTACTGGCACCCTAAGCAAATCAGTTTCACCATCGTGCGCTGGCTGGGTACTTTTGACTCCAGTACATTACGAGTACATTACATATGTCACAGTATACTAGGTGGCTGAATGGTTAGTGTACTGGACTTTGGAGCTACTGAGGTCGGGTTCAAATCCCGGTTAGGCATGGATGTTTGTGACAGTCAATAAATGTTGTTATTTGTCTATGTGTTATTCATTTCTTTGTGACTGTAAAATTTCTTTCTGTGTCTGTCCCACTTGACGAAAGCTTATAAGCGGTTCTCTGAACAAGCACACAAGCTGGAATATATATGTATCATACCATACAGTATACTAAGGAGAAATGCAGACAAAACAAACAAATCCATGCCTATATGATCGGATTCGAACCCAGGACCTTACCAGTTCTCTGTCCATCCAGCCTCTCAGTCGGCCAACTGCAAACACAACCGAGTTAAATTATTTTTTCGACTTTTAATCGAACTAATATCCGCGACTCGACAAACCAAAGGTTTTTTTAATGTGATAAATTTCGCTGACTTAATAAAGGGCCGACAATCCCACTCTTTGAAATTGGTTTGAATATCTTTTTTAATTAAAAAAAATAATTTTACACAAATTATTAGAAGAAATTTCAAAAGGTAGTATTATGGGGACCTGTAGGTCAGCTTTATTTATCATTAAAAAAAAGTTCGAAAAAAATTTCAATACCGCTTTAGAATTGTGGCTTAGATTTTTTTTTTTTTTTCAAAATTTGACTAACACCGAGGCACTTTGATTCGGAGACCCGCGGTCCATCGAGCTCATTTCCCCTTAATAATCGCCCCTGGTTTGATAGCGCTTTGTTTAATAATACAAAGTCATTTTTCTTCTATTTTCTGAGTAAAAAAAGAACGACAAGTTACTTATGGTCTTGTATGGTAACAGATCTCTGTACGATTCCAATTTGGAAACTTTTGACCATGTTTTTAAATAAAGTATATGACAAGTACTCACCAAAACCTACCAAAAAATAAATAGGAAAGTTATTTTGCCATTAAAATAATTGATAAGTATAATTTTAAAGACATTAATTAGTTATAATTAAAACAAAATTTTAGTAATTATTCACAAACGACAGATGGCAGCACTAACGACATGTAAATATCTAAAAAATTACCTTAAGGGGGGTTCAGTATGTTGTATATCGGTAATGTTAAATTGGCCAATTTCAATGTACCTTTTCCCAATAACTACTGATCAGATCATCTTAAAAATTTCTGTGTGTATTATATCAACGTTATATATTAATCTGAGGTTAAAAGTTTTTTTTAAATAACTGTTAGATTTTTTTTTAATAAAATAAGTTTTAAAGTACCCCAAAAATCATGAAATTTCTCACTTTTTTGCCCCATAAATTTTTTTTCACTTTAGTTTTATTAAAATTCATAACCTTAGATTAATCTATACTATGTATTACATCATATAAAAAAAGTTTGCGAGAAAACATAGCATAGTTTTTGAGAAAAGGTACATCGAAGTTCAAAAAATGAAGTTCTGAGAAAAACGCGTTTAAAGTTTTATTGTTAACCCATTTCCTTACGAAGCCATGACATTAAAATGGCTTTTAATGTCGAAAATAGTTTTCCAATCGTCTTGATACTTTGTGACATTATTAATAAAGGTTGTAATACCATTTTAAGCCAATAATTTTTGTTTTGATTTTTTCACCGATTCGAGGGTATTGAACCCCCTTAAGAATATCTTTCTATAATCTTCTATATCTTTCCCCAAGAGATCTGTTTTCATACCAGACCCTTACCATTGCAAGAAGATACTCACCATTGCAATGAGTGCGAAAGAAGCCATGATGATGGCCAACGTTGCATGAGTACCGGAGGATGCGACGGCAGCATCAGGATTCTGATTTGTGTTCTCTTCTGAAATATGAAATACGTATTAAAGAGGGAAGTGGGCCTGAAAGACTTCTCAAGGACCTATTTAAATTAAGAAAATAAAAAATTAAGCTACTGTGAGCAAAGCCATACTTCCGAATGCCCGTTCTCTCTCCAAATGATCTGAAAATGGCGGAATAACGGTTGTAGTGCATACAGAAGTCCCTAGCTGGTATCAGACAATTAATTAGTTTAAATCTAGTGGAATGCAGTTTCGCAAATCATTCACAGATGAATCTACAATTTTCCCAGGAGAGTTTTTCGGGGTTTCCCCCCCCCCCCTTTTTTTTTTTTTTTTTTTAAGTTTAACACGTTTCCTGCTGATGGTGCTAGTAACAGGGTGGTTATAAACTAACGCTCGCTATTCGGAGTGGTCTGCAGCTTCATTGAATAATCCAAATGCAACTAACTTTGAGATACTTACTAATCAAGAAGGGGGGGGGGGAAGAATAGAAACATTAAAAAATATACTCGTATTTTGACCAAGGTTCTAAATTACGAGGCATAACTGGTTGTGCTGGCCATAATTGGGACTCCTCGTATTTAGAACAGTAGTCAAGAGACGAGTTTCTGTTTTATGATTTCATTATTTTTCGGCAAAAAGAAACTCGTCTCTTGACCAGGGTTCTAAATTACGAGGCGTAATTAGCTGTGATGGCCGTAATTGGCCATAATTGACGACGCCTCGTAATTTAGAACCCCGGTCAAGAGACGAGTTTGTTTTTTATTAATATTCTTTTTTATGATTCTTTTTTAGATTTCTATATATTTTATGATTCCATTCTATTCCCCCCTTCTTGATTAGTAAGTGTCTCAATGTTTGATGCATTTGGATAATTCATTCAAGCTACAGACCACTCCGAATAGCGAGCGTTATTTTATAACCACCCTGTATAATTAAAACTCTGTTGTAAATACGAATGCACGTGTATCCAACGAGAGAGACGCTTCCTTATTCCTATAAGGAAAGGACCAGTGCCAAGTTTCAAAAGTTGAGAAACGCTGCAGTAGTCCTTTTCAACCTAAGCTACACAATCGTGCGGGTAGAAAAGAGAGTGTTCAAGCCTTTAAAAAATATCGATACCGAAGCAGCTGACTTGTAACTTGTAACATTCGTTATTTTAGTAAGGAAATGTGTTTTTAGGAGGTGCTGACATCTATGCTGTTTAAGGCAAATTTTTCGATAAAACTCTTAAAATGTAGTCTCATAATTTTGAATCAATATCATCTGACTTGGTCTAAAAAATTAATAAAAGCCTCCACTTTTTACAAAGTTGTGTCGAAGCTAATTAGGTTTTATTCAAATTAAACTTAATTTCGAAAAAAGTAAAGCATTTGGCAATTGCCTGTTAGTTTTTTCTTTCATGTATGATTTGAGTTTAAAGAAACAAACTTGTGTTGTTGTTAGTGCTTACCAGTACTGCTGGGGACATTTATTTGGAAATCCTTAGCAGGCAAATGCGTTGAAGATGAAAGTATGGTCGGTCTAGGAGTAGTCACTGCAAAGCCTATAACATGATTTTAAAGTTTGTTAGTCAGACTCAAATACATTATTTTTGTACAATATATGTAAAAACATTGCCTTACAATTTAATCACTTTTCGGACATATATGAATAAGGTAATAACTAAACAAAACATAAATTATCATGTGCCCCTCCTCTTAGTTTGGTTACTTTAAGTTTTGTTATTGAAATTATTTTTAAGTGCCTCTTCTCATTTTAGCAATTATAAGTTGTCCCGAGAAGCAAATTATAACTCCAATTATAATTAGTAATTGCGACCTCACCACACATTCATCAGATAATAGAAAATTCGGATAAATGGAGCTAGTTGAAAAACAACCCGTTAGATTCAATTAATTACTAAATATATTTTTGGGCTATGATATAATGTAGTTCTAGTTAGGTCTTATCAACCCAACCAAAACCAATGTGTAAAGTGCTCCTTTAGTAGTTTGAGTTATACAGGGTGAGGCAAATAAAAGCGGCCCCAACGTAGAGATAAGAATACGAAAGAAATGTTGCCAAGTCAGAAACCAATACAAAAATAGTGTTTGCTAACTGAAGCTATTGGTCGCTTCAATATTAAGCCCAAGCAAACGCTTGGCGATTTATATGCCGGCAACTACGCTACGGTTTGAGAAGCTAGTTGAAATGAAATGGTTAATTCTAACATAACTTTTAATTTAATGTCCCTTGGGCATAACTTTAAAAAAAAAATATTTCTTTAAAAAAAATTCTTATTATACTAAAAGACTGGTCCTCATATATTTGCAAAACGAAATTTTAAAGCAAAGAAACTAAAAAGAAATTTTAGAACACAAAACAATGCGGAAAAGTCCTTACCGTCGTGTGTCCCGAATGTCAAATTTTTAGTTTAGGGCTCAAGCTAACACATTTCTGATCTAAAAATTACATTCATTTGGATTTTGAATTGAAGAACTAATACTATAGCTTAACAAATTTCTTAAGTTAAATTTTGGCTTTTAATATTTATAATGTGTTTTTCTCGTCTCCTAACTTTGTCCCTGGGTTTTGGTACATTCACTGACCTCATTCCTAAAGTGGTGAAGAGAGGCACTGGATTGAGCTGCAGTGATTTTTCAAACATGCAAACTGTATCGCAGAAAACTCACATTTCAGTTAGTAGCCACATATTTTTGCTAAAATTCATCAAAAAGCCCAAAATTAAAAAAAAAACTCAGTAAAATTGGCAGCGAGGCTTTATTGCTTTCCTTACAGTCTCCCAGGTTTAAGGTTAATTTTTGCATGATAATTGAAATTTTTTTTCTATAAATATGTTTAAATGGAGTTCAAGATGTAAAAAAATCCATTTTTATTAAACTGGAAGTTAGTTTAAGCACAATAAAGACCGGAAAACTGTGTGAATGTCAATACCTTCCCGGTACTTTTTACACATTCTTTAAATCACTTTAGTTAAAAAAAGGCAGTAATTACGAAAAAAAAATTATTTACAAGAAAGTCACGTCATTATAGTAGCTAACGTTAATAAATCGTCAAAAACCAGTACAGAAGAAGACAACAAGTAATTAGCTTCAGGAATCGGGCATTAGTCGTATCTTCTTTACATGGAGCAGGCCTATATACAGGGTGAGGCAAACAAAACCTTCCCCAAGGTGGATATAAGAATACGACCGAAATGTTGCCAAGTCAAAACCATTACAAAAACAGGTTTGCTAACTGAAGCTTTTGATCACTTCAAAAATAAGCCCAAACAAACACTTGGCTACTTATTTGCCGGCAACTACGCTATGGTTAGAAAAGCTAGTTGAAATGAAATATAAACAAGGTTTGTAGGGCTGATTAAAAAAAGTTCCCACTTGTGATTATTTCGGTTGCTATTTATCCTAGAGAATCGGACCTTTTTTGTTTTTGGTAATACAAAACATTCTAAATTGATTGCAAGACACAAAATTTGAATTATGGGACGTCTTTATACAATACGAACCAAGATCTGAACTCACCACTAGTCTATGAGTAGCTCTAATGTGAAGCCAATGCAAAAACGGGTTTCAGGTGGCTTCAAGATTTTTTTCTCGCCAAGCATTTCTACGTATTCTCATCTCTAGATCGGGGCCGGTTTTGTTTGCCTCACCCTGAATTATAGATCGTTGTTCCTACCCAAATAAGTAAAACTAAACAACTTGCCATTCGAGTCCATGCAGGTGACGTTGTCGCTTCTCATGAGGAGGTCGTTCGGGCAAGCGCAGGAGAAGGTGTGGGCAGACGTAGGAAGGCAGAGGTGAGAGCACCCTCCATTGTTGTCACCGCACACGTTGAAGCCTAGTAGGGAAAGCATATGAAAAGTACACGGGAAGAACCGATTGATTTATTAGGCGGACGCCCTCAATTGTCTGCTTGGCGACATTGGCGGCAGAAAACCAGTTTCTCTCTTTCTTCTTCGCTTGGTCCAAGATCGTCAATCGCCTGAATCTTGGTAGCTATATAGGAACCACAGAGATAGTAGTTATAACTATTACAGTGGCAGATCACGTGACCTACAACACTGGCTTCATTGGGGCTCTTCTGGGAGCTCCTTGCGCGACCCGTCGTTAGCATTGGAGATCACGTGATCTGCCACTCTATTACTTTAACTATGATCTCTGTGGTAGGAACTGGTTTCCTTACACAAGTTTAGGCGATCACTCGCTATCATCGCCAAAGTGGCCTGTTAAGGAAACTTCTCTACAAAATCAATCGGTTTTTCCCGTGTACTCTTCATATATAAACAGCAGATTTCAACAAAAAATACCGTTTAATACATGGGACTCCTATGTATCCTACAAAATCTACTTTAAGGTTATCATTTATAACGCGTGAACACAAATGAAAAGTACAGGGGAAGAACCGCTTTATTTCGTAGACGGCTTTATTTAATAGCCTCTTTGGGGATGATAGCGAGAAATCGCCTAAAATGGTGGTAAAGAAACAGGTTACTCGCTTTGTTTATCTTTCGCGGCAACCCTGATTCACACCAGAGATCAGTGGACGCGAGTCACGCGATTGTCCCATGAATGAAAAACCAAAAAAAACCGTTTTCCGGTCGCCAATGCCCACCAAGCAGACACAATTACGGAAAGACTCTAAAGAAATCAAGCGGTTTTTAATGTGTAAACTTCAAATATTTTAAGAGCTTCCCTAGAGGTCATTGAACACTGAAATTTATGCGGCCAGATACTAAATCATGATGGTTCGCAATGGCATCTTCAAAGAGATATTTAATCCATTTAAAATGATTATGGGAACATCTTTAACATATTTCTTGCCGAAAGAAAACGTCGACATTAATTTTATTAAATTAATTTTTCATAAATCTTACTTTGCCCTGCATGAAATGTTCAGGAGCGAGGTCATTGGTTTTATATCTTGTTTACTTAGAATAAATTAAGCTGAAAGTTAATTTTCCCATGACAAATTATTTGCTAACCGGCGTTAAATAAGTTCATTTGAAGTCCATCTTTATCTGTAATATCTCTGTGGGGATTGACAAGATTGCAA